>CM048745.1:628063119-628243119 GCA_026315105.1 Locusta migratoria
GCAAAGGACAAAATAGGTAGAAAGGCAAGACCTACGAAAAATCTTTGGATATCACAGGAAATAATGAATTTAATTGATGAAAGGATAAAATATAAAAATGCAGTAAATGAAACAGCCAAAATGGAGTACAGACGACTAAGAAATGAGATTGACAGGAAGTGTAAAATAGCTAAGCAGGAGTGGCTAGAAGCCAAATGTAGGTTGGTAGAAGAATGTATAAATAGGGGAAAAATAGGTACCGCATACAGGAAAATAAAAGAAACATTTGGAGACAAGAATATAATCCCTTGTCTTGCTGTGATTCATGACTCGGTAGTGATACACAACTGTTACACAAGTTATCACGTTTTACAACTACGCAGTATTTTTTATTTCACATCTGAATGACAGTGCCGGAAATGATATTTGGTGTGTCATGAGACTGAATTTACAGAGCAAATTTTGTTGTGTTATATGCTTGCAAACATGAACTTTTTGGCTTTGAAAATTCCGAATTTGTCAAAAATCATTTTTGAAACTCTCCAAAATGCATGTGTACAAGGTCGTAAAGTTTTGAAAATTGCCTCACTGTGTAGTTTTGTATCTAATTATTTCCAAAATTCTTTGTGCTTCTCCCAAGCATAATCTTTTTGCTTTATTATGACAATATGTCTGTATCAAAAATAACACCACTGCAAGTGCGCAACACACATTATTGTACAACATATTCAATCTAGAAACAATACACGTCACACTCTGAACATACCAGTCTTTATCTAAATATGATATCATAATAAAGAAAGCACTTGCCTAGAAGATCAGAGTCTTTCCACATTTCTAGCGCTGAAACTTATTAAATAACAGGAGTTTTAACTGTCCTATCCAGTGTTTACTCTTTGTTTGTCTGCTATAGTGATTGCCACAATATTTAGTTATACAAAGTGTATCTGCATGAGTTTCAGTCGGCTGCTTTCATTGGTTAAAAACTAAGCTTTAGATGGTTTAGTTGGGTGGAGATATTTTGCCATTTTTATTTTCTTAGTTGTCTTCAGAACAATCCGTAACAAACGCAAAATACCACTTAGTCATAGATGCAACTAATGTATTATAAAAAGATGGGCTGTTGTGGCATTGTATTGTGTTTGAGATAACCCAGGCAATATTTAACGGAGAAGAAAGTTCGGTACATCTTTTCCAGTAGGTATATTAGGAAATGTCCTGCACTGACAAAACCTTTCATTTAGTAACACTGAATTATATTGAATGTCTTCTGACAATACATAGAGGAATATTATTTATCTCTTGTGACGTATATTCAAATAGTGCTTTTTCTGCTAGGATTGACTGGGAAACTTAATAAAGATTCATTTGGCAGACAGTATTTTGACTGTCCCCCTCATCACAGTCACTCAGCATCAACTAAAAAGTCTTCTGAAGGCAGTATCAGATTTTTTTTTTTAATTTGTCTGGTTTTATATTGAAATTATGCTCCATCTGAAAAATGTTCAAATGTTTGTTAAGCTTATGGGACTTAACTACGGGGTCATCAGTCCCTAAACTTACAAACTACTTACGAACTACCTTATACTAACGATGGCACAAATATCCATGCCCGAGGGGGGATTCGAACCCCCGACCTTAGAGGCCGTGTAGACCGTGACTGGAGCGCCTCAGTCCCCGCGGCCATCGCGGCCGGCGCTCCATCTGAGAAACAGTAAATAATGTATGTTGCTTTTAAGTGGTACTCCTTGCCTTTTTTACGGACTCTTTTGAAGATAACGAAGATTTATGGTAAATCCACTTGGACCAGCTAAAGCTTATTTTTAATCAATGCTCCGACACATTCTGAAACGAAATACAGGGTGATCTAAAGTCACTATACATTTCAGTGATATTGTAACGGAATATTTGTTTTTTGCAGGTACTACGACAGAATGCTAACCAAGGAAGGACGAATCGCTGTTGTTTCTGCTGGTCTTCGTCTACTGTCGTATGAACAGGTGCGGACAGACTTTGCCCGTCGATTCCGGAAAACAGGCCCCACCAGGCTTGCTGTCAAGACCCTAGTCAATAAATTGCAGCGTACTGGTAGTGTTGCAGATGAAGAACGTCCAGGGAGGCCGGCCGAAACGCCAGACAGCGTGCAAAGTGAGCAGGATGCGATCACACGTAACCCTTCTGCATCTACCAGGAGACTAATAGGGAGCTTGGTACTCCTCAGACCACTATATGGAGAGTTCTTCGTTACAAGCTGCACAAACGTGCGTACCATATCCAAGTCGTACATAAGCTTGAAGCGGAAGACTGCAGCCAGACGAGCTATGTGCCATGACCTGTTACAATCTGTGGAAAATTTGATGCAAAATGTCTTTTTCAGTGATGAAGCTACCTGTTTCACACCTGTTGACATGTAAACAGACACAACTGCAGGATCTGGGCAGAGGAACAACCAAGTGTGCTGCGGGAGTGGCAAAGATGCACAGTAAAAGTGAATGTGTGGTTAGGAATAATGAGATCAACAGCGTACGGGCCTGTCTTCCTAAATATATTGGAACTGTTTTTGCAGCCCCAGTTGATATCTGATTGGATTATCAATACTGTTATTTTTCAACAGGATAGTGCACCACCTCATTTTGCCCTTGTTGTTCGGGATTATCTGAATCAAGCATTTCCCGGCAGATGGATCGGTCATGCCTCTCCACGGATATGGGCACCCCGCTTTCCTGACTTGACATCCTTACATTTTTTTTTTTTTTTTTGCATGGGTTTTATCAAATCTTATACCATGCGAAGATCCGCAGAACTGAACACTTAACACAGCGGATTCGAGCCGCAGCTGCTGAGATTACACCAGATACGTTTTGGCAGGTACTATTTCGGTCTACAGTGGAGCACTTTGGGGATGTGCCTAGACATGCAAGGTGGTCACATTGAAATGTACTGAAATTATGTCCTATTGTAACATAAGTTACAGTAGCGTTACATGTTGGTAAATCAAATTTAAGTACACTACTGGCCATTAAAATTGCTACACCAAGAAGAAATGCAGATGATAAACGGGTATTCATTGGACAAATACATTATACTAGAACTGACATGTGATTACATTTTTACGCATTTTCCTGAGACATCAGTACCCAGAACAACACCCTCTGGCCGTAATAACGGCCTTGATACGCCTGGGCATTGAGCCTGTACAGGTACAGATGTCCATGTAGCTTCAACACGATACCACAGTTCATCAAGAGTAGTGACTGGGGTAGTGTGACGAGACAGTTGCTTGGCCACCATTGACCAAACGTTTTCAGTTGGTGAGAGATCTGGAGAATGTGCTGGCCAGGGCATCAGTCGAACATTTTCCGTATCCAGAAAGGCCCGTACAGAACTTACAACATGCAGTCGTGCATTATCCCCCTGAAATGTAGGGTTTCGCAGGAATCGAATGAAGGGTTGAGCTACGGGTCGTAACACATCTTAAATGTAACGGCCACTGTTCAAAGTGCCATCGATGTGAACAAGATGTGACTGAGACATGTAACCAATGGCACCCCATACCATCACGCCGGGTGATACTCCAGTATGGCGATGACGAATACACGCTTCCAATGTGCGTTTACCGCGATGTCGCCAAACACGGTTGCCACCGTCATGATGCTGTAAACAGAACCTGGATTCATCCGAAAAATGACGTTTTGCCATTCGTGCACCTAGGTTCGTCGTTGCGTACATCATCGCAGGCGCTCCTGTCTGTGACGCAGCGTCGAGGGTACAAGGGTAACCGCAGCCATGGTCTCTGAGCTGATAGTCCATGCTGCTGCAAACGTCGTCGAACTGTTCGTGCAGATGGTTCTTGTCTTGGAAACGTCCCCTTCTGTTGACTTAGGGATCGAGACGTGGCTGCACGATACGTTACAGCCATGTGGATAAGATGCCTGTCATCTCGACTGATAGTGATACGAGGCCGTTGGGATCCAGCACGGCGTTCCGTATTGCCTTTCTGAATCCACCGATTCCATATTCTGCTAACAGTCACTGGATCGCGACCAACGCGAGCAGCAATGTCGCGATACGATAAACCGCAATCTCATTAGGCTACAATCCGACCTTTAGCAAAGTCGGAAACGTGATGGTACGCATTTCTCCTCCTTACACGAGGCATCACAACAACGTTTCACCAGGCAACGCCGGTCACCTGCTTTTTGTGTATGAAATATCGGTTGGAAATTTTCCTCATGTCATCACGTTGTAGGTGTCGCCACCGGCGCCAGATTTGTGTAAACACTCTGGAAAGCTAATAATTTGCATATCACACCATCTTCTTCCTGTCGGCTAAATTGCGCGTCTGTAGCACGTCATCTTCGTGGCGTAGAATTTTTAATAGCCAGGGGTGTATAAAACGTATTAATGACTTCAGAATCACCCTGTATTGTGCCAAACACTATAAGAGGCAAACAGAACACACTGTACAAGACAAGTGAAATTTGTTTAACATCTTTAAGCACTCAAAATGAGGAAAGTCGCTGATCGGTAAGGTATAATCTTCCTATGTGATTTCCTACATAGGTAATGACTTTTATGTTCAGAGCTTAAAACATATGTTGCACAACATATGTTGCATAAACTTCTGTGACACTTGCATTACTGTGATTTTTGAGTAGCTCGTAATTCGCACCAAAGTGAACTTTCTTGCATCATCGTGAAGTAGCAGTGCGACGGTTCGCAAAGTGTCGCAAGCTAATGGTGACGCCGTACAATCCCAAGATAACAAAGCAAACAGGAGTGCGGCAGATGTTGGCTACATATTCTGTTCCTCATGAAGTTGCGCAAATAGTCGCATGTCACACCACGGCACTGCGCGTATAATGGCTGCTCGCCCAAACTGGCTGACTTTCAGCAATAGTAATTTTAGAGTCAGCATTTATGAGCAGTAATATATGCAAGCTGTTCATCATAAAGACTTTCTACTTGCTCTTTTTTTTAATAAAATGAAAGGAAAAACAAAGCACTTCACCAGTGGTGCATCCAGTATTTAGTTCTGGGGGCAGTGTTGCCAACTCGGAAAATAAAAACGCACTAAATCCTTCTCTAAAAAGCACCAGAAAAGCACTAGAACTACAGTGACAAACTTGACAAACTTTGTATTGCACACCAAAATAATCCATTACTTTCATTAAATTTCTGAGTTTACTTTGAACTTTTATTAATTTATTAAGAAATTTTTTTTTTAATATGGAGTGAATGTTGCCGACGGCAAATTCTATCCGTACTCAGAATGCCCTAATCAATTAGAAAGCTTGGTGCACATATCATTATTAATGACATCAGTAGCCAAAGAGGAGCTCGAGAATTGCAGCAGTCAGAACAAAACAATTTAATATAGTATTTCTAACCACCAAGAACGTAAAGATCATTGCTGCTCGTTTCACTCGCAACAGTTTAAGCTCTCAACAGAATTGTAATGAAAACATAAGTGCCATTGCTGCTAGTTTCAATTGCAGCAATTTAAATGGTGATACTCTTATGTTTCCGCCTAAGCATAACTTCAGAAAAGCAGTACTCGGAAGGAAGCAGCGAAGTATTTTTATAACTCATCATTTATACCGTTTGATTTTCAAATTTGGCATTTCTTCCACCAGAGGCGTAGCAAACGTTAGGATTCTTATAGGTTACTTTCAACCAATTAACATTATACGTATGCTCCGAACATATGATCTCATTCAAGTAGTCAACATATGATCCGTATTTTCGACAATATCGTTAATAATTGTCTAAACACAAGAAGTAAGCCGCGGTGGAGTAGCCGAGGGGTCTAAAGCGTCTCGCTGCGGAGCGCGCGTTGCTCGCCGTGGAGGTTCGAGTCCTCCAAAAATGTTCAAATGTTTGTAAAGTCTATGGGACTTAACTACGGGGTCATTAGTCCCTAAACTTACAAACTACTTATGAACTAGTTAATCCTAAGGATGGCACAAATATCCATGCCCGAGGGAGGATTCGAACCCCCGACCGTAGTGGCCGCGCAGACCGTGACTGGAGCGCCTCAATCCCCTCGGCCACCGCGGCCGGCTCGAGTCCTCCCTGGGGCACGGGTGTCTGTGTTGTCCTTAGGTTAGTTTACCTAGGTTTAAGTAGTTTGTAAGCTACGGACTGATGACCACGCAGTTTGGTCCGATAGATTTACAAACATTTGAACAAGAAGTAAGTGCAAAAGCAGATTAAAGGTATGACCGCACTGAGCGGAACTGCACTGCAGCGGAGCGGCGCGGCACGACGCGGCTCTGTTTGGTATACCGCATCTGAACTGCAACGGCGCGACAGCACGCGGCAAATTTTGTATGCCAGTCGTTGGGCAACTTCCGAGTACAATGGACGACAGTGAAATGGATGTAGTAATAATTTCTTTGTTATGTGAGGACGAAGAAAGGTTGAAGCAAAAGCAGTCAACAAAAAGGCGAAGAATATGGCTGCATAACATTTCGGATTCGCGATGCGAAGAAGGAGAATATCACACACTTTTGCCACAGCTTAAAAAGGCTCCAAAGAGATTTCATACGTACTTTAGAATGTCTCAAGAAAAATTCAGCGTGTTAGTACAAACTATGGAGCCCCATATAGCAAAAGCAGATACACTATTCCGAAAAGCGATAGGCGTAGAAGAAAAACTCATGGTGACTATTAGGTAAGTATTTTTTTATTTATGACATACTTCCATAAATACAGGCTTTTTTAATCATATGTAACATTTTGTGGCTGTAGAAAGCCATCTGAAGTTATGATATATGTGATTTGTTTGCTGGGATTTCTCTCATGAATGCTTTGCGAGTCGTTGTTCATTCCCCTGGGATAGTCACAGTTGCCTGTATTAGAAGTATTCTGTTGAACAGTAGTAGAAGCAGTCGGAACTTTCTGGATCTGAATATTCTGAGGTCCTGATGTAGTCTGCGGTTTGAGGAACTGCTTATTTAAGTCAGATGTAGATGGAACTGATTCGGCAAATTGATTATTTAAATCATAAGATGTAGGTGGAGCTGTTTCCTTTGTTACTGGTTTGGCTTGTCCTGTAGAGTTCCTAAGTAGATTCTCGTATTCTAAATCTGATACTATAGTATAAATTTTATTTTTTGCTTTTAGTTGTAGATCTGGAGACAAGGCTTTGACAGAGTCAGCCATAGCTCTGAAAAAGGAATATATAGGGTCTCCACTTTCCGTTGTTGCCGGTGTACTTGTAGATGGCCGTGAATTCAAATAATTCTGTAGAACACTGGCTACTGATAGCTGATGCGTTCGGTTCTTTTTCCTCGCTGTAATATTTTTGAACATTTGTGATGTTGCCGATGAGGAAGATAACGGTGAGTCTACTGGCTCAGGAGATACTGCCAGTGCATCTGGAACAGACTTGTCGTTAGTAGTTTCATCGTCACTAAAAGCTGACTCAGCGTTTTCGATGTTAGTCTTTGTAGCTCTCTCCTGAAGATACGGCCGTAAGAACTCCATTTGACTCTCGTATTTCCATTTTTTACTTTTGGTAGCACCATCTCCACTCTTGCATTTACGTTTCTTTATACTTCTATGATAGCCGTCCCTCAAAGTTTTCCATTTCTCCTTGCAGTGAATATCTGCAAATAAAAATGTTATTTTATTTGTTTTAGATTTCTTGCTACTGGAGATTCATTCAAGACTATAGCAGAATCTTTTCGTCTGGGATATACAACCGTACAAGAAATCGTACACACTACATGCGCAGCATTGTGGGAAGTGTTATCCAAGACAGTAATGCCCATACCAGATGAAGAAAAATGGAAGAAGATTGAAAAAGAATTTTCTGAAAAATGGCATTATCCCAACTGTATTGGTGCACTAGATGGAAAGCACATACAAATTTTCTCACCGCCAAAAAGTGGCTCGCTATATTTTAATTACAAGAAGTTTTTCTCTATAGTGTTACTTGCCTTAGTAGATGCAGATTATAAATTTATATATGTAAACGTTGGTGACCTCGGAAAGAATAGCGATGCAGGGATTTTTTCACGGTCCGATTTAGCAGCAAAACTAGAAACAAATACTTTGAATGTACCAGGCCCAAAAGAATTACCAGGAATGAGAGTTCGGGTGCCTCACGTTGGGGACGAAGCATTTCCATTAAAAACCTATTTAATGAGACCTTACCCTGCTGTACAATTAGACGACCCACTGAAAATAGTATACTGTTATAGACATAATAGAGCTCGAAGAGTTTCAGAAAATGCTTTTGGAATATTGTGTCAAAAATTTAGGATTTATTATCGCAAGATCTGTCTGAGTCCAGAACACGTAGACAACGTGATTCTTGCCACTTGTGTCTTGCACAATTTTCTCAGACATGATACGGTGATGTTGGATACCGAAGAGACTGACGAGATACAATTACGAGACCTTCCACATATAGGAGGCAACTTCGTAAATAATGCTATTCAGATACGGGATACTTTCAAAGATTATTTCAATTCCCCTCAAGGTAGTTTGGTCTGGCAAAACAACATGGTTAACAGGGGATGTCGTCGAAGAGACAACGAATAGTAAAAAAATGTTATAACACATGTGTAGTCATAAATAAGTACCTATTTGTCACTTTCACAAAATTAAAATAACTTGTCGTTAATTGTACGTAATGTTTGACCAAAAATAAATGTCTTGCACCAACATAAAAAAATATGAAATTCACTTACCCTGTACTCCCAATTCCTTGGCAATTTCTTTCCAAATGTTGCTTTTTCTTGTGCTATTCATATAATGTTCATTTTGAAGGTCATATAACTCTGGGTATTCAATTACACATACAATTAACTTTTCCTCGTCTAATGCCATTGTTGTAAACAAATTTAATTTTGCTCGCAACAGAGTTAGGACGCGAATGACGTGCTGTGCCGCGACGCTTCCTAGACCGCACTAGCGGCAGCGGAACTACGCAACGCGACACGGCGCGGCAGAGTCGGCCAGTTGATCAACTTTGGCGCGCAGTGCAGCGCTGCGCAGTCCCGCAGCCGCGTAGTGCGTGCTGCCCCATTCAATTCCATGTAAAGAATATTTGGCCGCGTCGTGCCGCGCCGCTCCGCTGCAGTGCAGTTCCGCTCAGTGCGGTCATACCTTAAGAAAACGGCAAGGTAGACCTGCCTATGGTCGTCAGGGGGGGGGGGGAGGGGTGGTCTAATACAAAACATTAACCCATAGTTGGAAACATATCGAATATTATCACATACAGTTATGTAAACTTTGTATATTGTACTCACCTTAAAAATCGTCGTCTTCATCAGAATCTGCCAGAAAAACTGCACTGACCTTCGATGATGATGGTTCTTGAGGAGTGTAGGTCTGCAAGCTTACAATTTTCTCAACTATATCCAGCAACATTTCCCTGCAGTCCTAAGTCCAAATCTTATTACCAAAACTGAATGCAAGGTTCTCACTTTCAGTCTATTTCGCTGTTTTGTTTTTACTACGTTTACTTGGCTGAAGACTCTTTCAACATCCGCATTCGAATGTGGAAAGGAAAGGATGGAAACTGCAATTTTAACTATTTCAGAAAATGGGTTTTCTCCACTAGCATCTCCGTATAAAACAATTTCATTCCAAAATTTTAGCGTGTATGTTACTTCAGTTCATTTTATGTGGTGTAAATTTTTCCACTGATTATCTATTAAAGTAATAATACTGGGATCCTGAACAAAGAGCATTGCGAGGTCGATAACTGGACGTTTTACTGGTTTTAGACACTTATCTGGAGAAAAGAGTGACATATCACGAAGAACTTTAATGTTGTTGGGAAGTCTTTGCGCAATTGTTTTATAAGTTCTAGAAGGAACTGAACACGTCTTTGTCGCAACTGTGCAACTTCATTAACAGAAAGTTTCCTTGATGAAAGTTTTGTTTCGCATTCAAATCCAAGATAGGGATGTGGGTGCAAGTGATCCTCAACTTTGGAATTCACGACATCTAACTGGAATCTAGGGATCGTAATTTTTGAACACAATGCCTTGATGAGAAGGATTAGGTCACTCAGTAGCTTTGTGGGATCCTGAGTTTTTGATTTAAATTTCTTATTCACCCTCTCAACTTCCTGTAGAACAGGCTTAAGAAAAATTAGATACAGGTGGTTGGATTCGTCACTGTATATGAAAAACAAAAGGTCAGCGGTGTAACAGCGATCTCTCAATCTTGAGATTTCAAAATGAGTTTTAAGCTCCAACCACTGATGTACTATTCGGGTTACTGCACTTGCAATGGTCAACCATCTCGTCTGACTCATCTGAACTAACTTCAATGGAAAATCACCGTCATTTATTGTAGCAAATAGTTCCTTATATGTAATTTGCCTTAAAGCGGAATGTGAGAACCAGTTGTACGTTTCTTTAATTAAGAATTCTAAATTCCTTGGCAGAAACTCACTAGCAGCATGTGAAACCGCAAGTTGCAAAGAATGGCACACGCACCTAATTAATTGAAGATGCAGAATTTCAGTTTTCAGTTTAGCGTAAACCCCATTATTAATCCCTACCATGACAGATGCATTATCTGTACCTATAGCAAGAAGCTTGTTTAAATGCAATCCTCTTTTTGAAAGAAAGCTTTTAAGAGAATCAATAATGCCATCTGCGGTGCATTCGTCTAATTGCACAACTTCTAGATAAGTATTCACGATTATATTTTTTAAAGTAGAATAGTATCTAATCACAGTTCCTAGTAATTTTGTTACTGAAATGTCATTTGTTTCATCCAAAATAAGACTATATCCTTGATCTCCTATATCACTTCTTAACAATTATTCAAAATGTGGCGCTAACACGTTAGAGGTAATTGCTGTGCACTTCGTACGATGGAGTTTAAGATATGCTGCTCCAATACTGTCAGAAAAGCAGGATTTACACAGATCGCACAAGTGGTCTACGGTCAGAAATGAACAATTTTCTGCAATAAAAAGAGCCAACCGACCTTCCACCAACTTCGATTCTTGTCTGACTAGTTTGAACGGTAAAGCACGTTGCCGGCTACTACTGAATGGTTCTGCTGCTTTCACGTGCTTCTTTGTTTTCCTATGCCGCTCAATGTCCCCCAATCCCCCATCCTGGCAAGTAACTCCACTTTGCAATATTTGCAATAACATTTAGTATTGCTTTCCTCCAAGCTCATTAGCCATTGTTTATATCTCTCGTCATTCAGCCACTGACTTCGAAATCGCTGGGAATATTGCGGTTTCCCCATGATTGCTAGCTTACTTGTAGTATACACTCAATTAAATACGTGTATTTTCCTTCGCGAAAATGTCCACTTCACTGCACAAACACCAACAAACACTGTCCCACTGTCCACCACATTGAAATATCAACTGAACAATAGCAGAGCAGGCCTCAGCGACCCCTAAACTCGGGGAAATAATTAGTATACAGTCCGGACTCCGAGCTGCAGGAGTGGGGGGGGGGGGGGGGGGCACGTCATCAAAATGTTCAAATGTTTGTTAAGCTTAAGGGACTTAACTACGGGGTCATCAGTCCCTAAACTCACAAACTACTTATGAACTAACTAATACTAAGGACGGCACAAATATCCATGCCCGAGGGGGGATTCGAACCCCCGACCGTAGTGGCCGTGCAGACCGTGACTAGAGCGCCTCAGTCCCCTCGGCCACCGCGGCCGGCGACACGTCATCAACGGACCATTTTGCATCACATGAATGCCAGTAATCTAATCTATATCTATAAATGTGAATGTCTGCTCGGTGTAAGTTTATCACGTCTGAACCACAAGACATAAAGAGCTAAAAATTTGTACTGTTACTAATGTCTACCCGGGGAAGGCTTCAGGCACAGTTTTATGGCGATCGGATAGCTATTTATCTATATATGTTAATGTGAATGTCTGTTCGGTGTACACTTATCACGTCCGGACGACAAGAGGCAGAGACTTATATATTTGTACAGATACTAATTTATACCTGAGGAAGATTTTAGGCACGTTTTTATAGCGATCTGATAGATATTTAGTAAATTGAAGAATATAACGTGAAATGCAGAACAATAATTGCTCTTTGAAAATTATATTCACTCTTTGAAAAGGGTATTATTGGTTGCATTGTTGCTTGAGGGTTGATAATGAAAAAGGGTGGAGTATATTGGGATGGAAAGTTATCGGTGTGTGTGTGTGTCTGTTAATATTTCGCTCTGCAGCGAAAACTACAGAACGCAAACGAATGGTCTGTGTTTAATTGTTGTCCGAAGTCTCCCGTTGTACACCGTAGTAGTTCCATGTCGATAGCTATAAGGGGGTGGAAGATATGGTGGTTGAAAGTCATCAAATTATTTAAAAAATTCTGACTGAATGCCAGCGATGACGTTTGCGAGTCTATAGCAAGGAGGTTACATACAGCGAAACGTGTTGCCACAGACCATATCTTTGGTCTATGCGTGCTACAATGTCTTCAGCTCTCTGTAAGGATAAGCATACGAATAAGGAAATATAAGAATAAATAAATAAAGCAGTAAAAAAGAAATTTCTTTTAATACGTCTCTTTAAAAAAATCGATTTGACGTTTCGCGCATTACATCAAGCGATCGATCTGTGATATTATTACACTCATTATTGTTGAATTTCGTGATTGGATTCCTCGTAACGAGTGCATATTTACGTGTGATTTCTTATTTCTTATATATTCTCTGATAAATGTAACATGTTTTTAGAAAAAATAAGATGGTGAGACAGGGATAGGAAAAGTACTAACTCAAGGCTCCAATGAATAAATAAATAAATACCCGGGCAACGCCGGGTTTTCAGCTAGTTTATTATAACTTTATAAGCAATATATGTGGCGGGAATCGAAGACTGGTTTCTATAATTGCTGATTAGCCATTGTTGAGTATCAGTTGAAATTATCTACTTGATAATATATATTATTTTCATCAGCACCAGATAATTTGTGAAAAAGCACCAGATTTTCGCCAAGGCGCTAATTACTTAAATGTGGCACTAAACCGCATGTAAAAAGCACCAGATCTGGTGCCAAAGGCACCAGATCGGCAACACTATCTGGGGGAGGGCTCATTTAAAAAAAATAAAGCCTAGTGAATTTATTAATCACTTTTTATAATTTAACCAATTATACTACGAAAACAATTGCGCAAGAAATAAAATGAGTAGGCTCGCATTAAATTGAAAGTGGAAGAGGAGCTACGCGGTGGAAATGGGGTGTATATAATCAGCTCGTAAAATAATTAAGCAGCATCTGTCTTACTAAGCAAAGAGAAAGGCCTTTACAGTTGAATTCACCAACATGAGACTATGTGTAAAACTTGAACTAAAGCAGCGGGTCACCTCACGTGAACCATCGGCTCGTAACTTCAGCATAGCAGTAACAAGCCGAGCGCATTGCGATGCTATGCTACGATGCGGGAGGCCGTTCCCCGTCGGAGGTTCGAATCCCCCCTCGGGCATGGATGTTTGTGCTGCCTTTAGTATACGTTAGTTCATAGGTAGTTTGTAAGTTTAGGGACTGATGACCCAGCAGTTAAGTCCCTTAGACTTAACAAACATTTGAACGTTTTGAGCAGTAACATTAGCGTCAGCATCAAAGCTGGTCGCGGCGACATTAAAGCCGTACAGAGTAACAGCATCAGATGTTCTCAGTGACGGCATCAGTTGGCGACCCATTGTCACGTTCACTTGTGCTTCGCAAATTATAGTTACGTTCTGATTTATTACAAGTATAATATTTCAAATTTTCGGTGACGACCTGAAAACAATAAATAAAATAATAAAATTAAAAAATGTTTGGGAGGTGCTGGGGTGGCTTCTGCCCCACTAGCCGTGTCTGCGCCACTGCACTGCACTCCGTTAAAGTGGCTAACAGTGCTACAGAAATCCTCAAATACAATATACGGAGACAGGGATTCGAAAACATACAACAAATTACTGTGAAATGATGAAATGGGTACAGAAGTTATACGTGGATTGACCGCATCAAACTAGCCGGAACACTGACGACTTACATCGTATACAGGATTCGTATTTAAACAACGTCTAATTAGACATGTATCTAGTATTGTTGTCGGTGGTGGTAAGTGTAGAGGTGTACTCAAGGTATGAAACTGCGATGCGTTGGCATAGATATCATTTGTTGTTTCATGTAAAAAGGTCTCCGACGTGGTTATGGCCTCATAAACAGGAATTAATAGACTTTGGACGTGGATTGGTAGTTGGGGCTAGACTCATACGACATTCCATTTCGGGAAAAGTTGAGGAATATGGGTATCCCCTCAATTAGATCGACTACCATTTGGAAAAATTGTATACGGTCTTTTCCTTCGATTAAACCTTCCCATTCCTGTTCAAACAACTTACGGATATGTTGCCGGGTGACGTCGTCGACAACGTCACCCGGCAGCATACCCGTAAGTTGTTTCAACATTCATTACGCCGGGAAACGTTAAGGTTTCACTTCCCATTCCTGTTGCCTCTCGTTCATTTTTTAGCGTCTAGACAGTCTTTAATTATAAACACTGTGAGTTGGTAGACCCGTATAAGATCTTGTCACCAAACCCAACACAGCTTGATTCCTTGATACATAATATTACTATCAAAGCGACCAGGTCTATTAAAAAAAGTCTGCAGCAGGACTTCAGCTTTGTCCTAGATGCTCCGTTGTGCCTCAAGAGCCCACTTCTCAATGGATGCCCCAGTGGACTACTACAGCTGTTCCATTGCAACCGAATGAGCATGCGGTTTTAGGCGCCATGTCAGGGACTGTGCAGCAGTGGCGGCTGGTGATAATGTGCTAATGTGCTGCAGCACACTATAAATATATTTCTAAAATTATGCCATTTCTCTTCGAAAAAAGCGAGAAATAATTACCTCCTTTCTCTTGGAATACGAGCCAGATATCCCAATAAAATTATGCCAATTCCTTTCCAATGCGTATTAGAATGCTAGTAATAAGGATGAAAACGCATTTTGGAGCGCTCTCGCCTCGATAGCTGGAAACCAGCTCCGTGTGCTGAAGTGGGATTCAGCCGCGCTGGTACGTGCGCGGAGAGGCGGCGCAGTCGTCTGTTCGCTGGTGCGCATGCGCAGACGTGGCGTCAGGCCTGGCGGCTCATGTGTGCTGAGACCGACTGCAGCACCAGATCAATATTTCTCTTCGCGCTGCGTGTAACGGCTGCGGCAGAGTAGTATCTGACAAATTTTGCGGCATACAGAGTCAAATAGCGCGCTGGCTCAAGCGTTTTGCGCGTTGTCTCTCAAACCTACCTGTGAGAGGCTCGTATTCAAATACCTCTGAGTCTAAATTTTTAATTTCTGTAAATAAAATTAATATGTTTTAAACGTTATATTTACTATCTGCAGTGAATACATGCAGTTGGCAGCGCTGTTATAGATTTCCCTCAAGGTCTTACTGTCGATACAGTATTAATTGATATTTAATTAAAGGCAATCGTACAAAGGTTGACTTTTTATTTTAGTATATTTGATTTCTTGTTTATTTTTTTAATATTGTAGAACACTGGTCAAATTTTGTACGAGCCGCCACTGCTGTGCAGTCACTCCCACAAGTGGTTCGAGTCCTTCCTCGAGCATGTGTGTGTGTGTGTGTGTGTGTGTGTGTTGTAAGTTAGTTTAAGTAGTCTGTAAGTCTAGGGACCGATAGTTACAGCAGTTTGGTCCCTTATATTAACAAACATTTGAACATTTAGATATGCCGATACACAAGCTTCAAATTAGATACAGCGCAGAATAGGACGTTATAAGGCAACAATAAAGACATTTTGTTAATCGCATAGGTGATCTTTATTCACAGACATACATTAAGTACAGTAGATTGGCAAAGTCGCAGGTTTTAGTGAAGTCTGACAACGTCATTTGACCTACATAAACGTAATAAAGTTTGTGTATGTTACTTAGACAACTATTAACTAAAATGACGTTTTAATCTTTCCGCCGTAGTTTAAACAAGTTCTGAAGTAGAGGTATTATTTGCGTACTAGCTTAATTTAACACATGAATAGTAAAATAGAGTTATAACATGAACATTAAGAAACATGTTTTCGTAAGAACACTCCAGTGTATCTTCAGTCTGCTGTACGAAACGTTACGGCCAAACATGGCACATTAATTGACCCTTACGTCAACACTGCAAAGATGGCGTACATTTATCACCTTAGTACTATTTGTTAAGACTATTTTATCTTTAACTTAATAGTTGTCTACAAGCCCTTTATGGTACTAATATGGCGACGAGTCCCAGTCTAGGTAATGTATGTCTGTGTCTTGATGACACCTGCAAGATTGTAGCTATCTGCGGAGAAAAAACGAAATTCCATTCCGAAGGACAGCAGTTGAAATTTCCATTCGATCAACTACATAGATTCATAATTTTCTTAAATCGCTTAAGGCGGTTCGTCTGAAAGGGAGAGGTCATTTCTTCCCTCTGTCTTTCTCCCAATCAGCGGTAGTGCGCCGCGGCGGATTAGCCGCGCGTACTGGAGCGCCGTGTTGCGGTGCGCGCGGCCGACCGCCGTCGGGGTTTCGAATTCCCCCTCGGGCATGGGTGTTTGTGTTGTCCTTACTTCAGTTTACCTTAGGCAGGGCCGGATCTAGGACATTTACCAAGGGGGGGGGGGGGGGCAAGCTTAAATTTGCAGCCCCTTTTTTCACCCCCCCCCCCAACCAGTAGGAATCGACTTTTTGACGCTAATTGGGTTACATATTTCTAAATAAATGTCACAATCTCACAACATGAACTTATTTTATTGACTGAATTAAGATCAAAGGAAAACAGAACAATTTTAATACATACAAAAATATTACAAGATTACTCATCGTACAAAAATCAATTCAAACTTTCGATTTTCGAGCTTTTTTTGCTGCAAAACTGTTTTTGATATCATCATAGTTTAGAGAAGCAGCTCGTTTGTGCTCTATGGATATTATACTCAGATTTGTTAAGCAGTCGTGCTCCTCAAGTGTATTTAATTAGTTTCAGCTTCCTGAAACTTCTTTCTCCAGACGAAACAGAAACTGGAATGGTAAGATATATTTTAACGCTGTAGTAAGATTGGGATACCCCTCTACCAATTTATTTTTATAAATTAAACTTAATGTTGATGATGCAGTAGAATCTTGCAAGACTCTCTCTACTGCCAGCGCATGTTGTCTGAAAGTTTCAACTTCAAGTTCTTTCTCGCTAACATCTTCTGCCAGTTTCGCTGCTTTGGCCTTCAAGTCCTCCACTTACATTACTCGAATTTGCACATCACACAGAAGACCAATTTTTGCACCAATGTTCTCAAGTGCGGTAAACCTGGTACTAACCTCTGTCAATTATTCCTTATTTTTTCTGTGAATGTTGGAAACTTCATCCTCACAAATCTCATCGGCCATTTCCTTCTTTCTTCGAATCCTTTTTTCGGAGAATACCGTAGATACCTCATTATCTTCTGCTAGCACTTTGGCCTTAGAAATAGCTTCAGAGGTACAAGAATCATATGAAATATGAATATGAATATTCATTTATCTAAAAAAGGAAATCTATGCAAATTAATAAACATTGTGCCTTTACTTAAGCAATAACGCAAACATCTCCCTCATTCTGGCTAATATCTAGTAGATTTTTAAAGTTTGATTAGCTGAAGTACCTGTGACAGGGCAACACTGAAGTCAGCAACCAGGAATTTTAGTTTTATTAAATGATTTTGGTATTTCTTGCAGTCATTTTACTTTTAATAATTCTGTGTCAGTTAATTTTATTAAATTATACCAGAAAAACACATTTTGGAAAAAAAAAAAAAAAAAAAAAAAAAAAAAGAGTGAGAGAGAGAGAGAGTCGTTCAAAATTTGCCCTCTAAATTCTGCCCGCCTGGGGCAACTGCCCCCCCTAGATCCGGCCCTGCCTTAGGTTAAGTTGTTTGTATGCTAAGGACTAATAACCAAGCTGTTGAGTCCCATAGATTTACAAACATTTGAGGTTTTGAGCGGTTGTGCTCTGCTTCTAGCACCATGGAATGTTTGTCAAAATTTCCTTTTGCGTTCTTTTCCTAAGCAACATTTACGTGGCTGTTTTTAATTTGTCGGTCTTCCATGCCTCACAACATAAATAACAGACAGCATATGTATAATCGTATTTATGCTTCCACCAGGCTAATGATACTTCCTGTGCGCATGTACAAAAACGCCCGATACATTGCGGGAATACAGTTAAAGTTGCAAGCAAGAGTAGGTTATTGCCAGGGGCACTACAAACGTAGTGATAAGTTGAGAATTTGAGCAAAACGGGGAGCGTGTCTGGAAATAAAAATAAAATAAAATAAAAAGGTAAGGCGAAGGCTAGCCCGAAGCGAGAAATCCGCGTACGAATCCTGACCAGCACAAATTTTTAACTTCGCCATTGAATTTCCTTCAATTCTAAGTAGTTTTTAAGCCTACGGACTGATAACCGCAGCATTTAATTCCCTGGATTTGGGCCCTGTGGTCTTGAGGTAAAGCGCCCGACTGGAAAGCGAAGGGTAGCGGGTTCGAAACCCGGTCAGATCTCGGAGTTTTTCAGTCTGCGTTTTAACCCAGCCTTCACCTCTCTCAACGATGTGAGGAGTCGCCAGAAACGACACGTGGTTCGGATTCCTTGTTAAGCTGTAGGTCCTGTTTCTCTCCGGTTGGACAACTGCGGTAGGCTAGGGACATGCAAGTCGCTGAAGTAGCCTCCAATTGAAAGACTTGTACCAGGCCAATGAGCCACACGATTTCTTAAATAACAGTCGTGATTAAATTCGTGAGGAGCATTGATGGCGTATTGCTCAGGGTCGTCAACGTTGGCTGGTTCCTCGGTGTTGGTCTTCCCAGAGGCTGTAATTCCTTTGAAAGACTTGAGTAACCTGGCACAGATCGCATACGTGGTGTCGACACGAGGGGAGCAGCAGATAGCGTTCACTCCCGTGACTGCCTGGCCTAATTGAGTCACTCTGCCTGCTGCTGTTTACAGCGGCCTTTATCTACGCATTGTGTGCGTATTTCCCTCTACAACCTTTCTTATCCTGTCGAAAACAGATGCCTAATAACATGTACCTGAACGTCATAAGAGGAAGATATCGGGCATAAGTCATTCAGAATATTGATTCTCGCATTTGCGGAAAGAAAATAATGTTAAAAATTTCTAAGAGTTCAACTACGCGTAGAATATTGTTACATGCATCTTACTGTGTAAAGGTTAAATAAAATATGCGTGTTACAACATGATGGTGCATCTGTTGGAAAGAGTACACCCAGGTGATCAAAAAGTCAGTATAAATTTGAAAACTTAATAAATCACAGATTAATGCGGATAGAAAGGTAAAAATTGACACACATGCTTGGAATGACATGGTGTTTTATTAGAAAAAAAGCTAAAGTTAAAAAAAAATGTCAGACAGATATCACTTCATCTGACCAGAAGAGCAATAATTAGCATAACAAATTAAGACAAAGCAAAGATGATTTTCTTTACAGGAAATGCTAAATATGTTCACCATCATTCCTCAACAATAGCAGCACTACGAAACCAACAACGTCTTTAGTGGTTCGTTGCTGTTCTATGGCATAACCATCGAAATGAAATAATAATAATAATAAATGCAGCAGCGCCAACTATTAGTTCTTTGGTGCACTATGTAACTAATAGGGCCTCTATTTGTTCAGTACTGTACTACATCGTTTTCTAGGCATTCCTAAACAGAGTGGACTCAAGATGTAATAAGTGAACACCGAAATCAAAAAGGAAACTACATAAATTCGTGTTTCCTTGCAAAAAATTCTTGGTAATTGAAAACATCGATAGACGCGAAGGAACGTCGTTATGTTTTAAATTCAAATGATATCCACGGAAAGAAGCATTGCAAGGCATGCGGGATACAGTTAGTAAAAAAAATTTTTTTTTGTCGTATCTCGGTTAAATTTTACTTGTAGTGGCAGCGGTTTAGTATTTTAATGTTGGCAACGAAATATTCGCTTTGGGGGATCATTAATTTACTGATCGGACCAACATTAATTATTTATTTCATTATCAACACAAAGAATTATTCCCCTCATTGTACGTGAACAATTAAAAAAAATGATTTAACGTCCATTGCCGACATCAATAACACTACACCGCTGCTGTAAGGAAAATCGTAGCCCCTGTGTCAGTGAACCTGTTTACATGTGCTCCCCAAGCTGGATTTAGTAAACTGATTTCCGAATTCCGCTTTTGGTTGGTCATGTAAACACTCCAAAATAGATTCTGGAAATCCACTTCTCTAAAGAGGTTTTACAGTTTCACAATTGATTTTCGTGCCCATGTAGACGCAACCGTTTTTGTAGCGTTCTTGACTTGTCTGATTGTGTTTTCTTATTATGAATTTTCGGCACGTATTGACAGAGTGACATTTTCTACAGTGAAATAATATAAATACGACAGTGAGCATGCATCTGGGTATTTAAGTGTACAAAAATAGCGATTGTGCTGTCTAAATCAAGAACTGAATCAGCTGTTTTTCAGCCGCGATATTGAGTGCGCTAGGAAATCCGATTCAGGCTGTAACATGTAAACACGACAGTGAAAAACGGTTTTCGTCTTTCGGAAGATGTGTTGCATGTAAACGTAAGTGAGTGTATTGCACCTGAGAATAAAAAACGCAGAATCGCCATCTATTAGTTATTTGGTGTACAATGTAATAACAGCGCCTCTATCGGATCCTTGCTGTACTACGCTGCAATTCAAGCTTAGCATACACCAGAAATTACAAACTACGATATATTTTCTTTCCTTGGTCAGATTTTGATGCAAATAAGCTTATATGTTGCTCCAAGGTACTCTCAGTTGACCTATGAAACCCCATGAATGTTCGTATAGTACTCTTGGAGATTTGCTGTACTATACCATACTTATAACAATAGTATACACACAAAACTTCAAATTACGATAGCTTTCCTTCCTCTGACCCGATTTTGATGAACTGAAGCCTATGTTACTCTCCAAACTATTCTCACTTTACCTGTGGAAACGCATAAAAGTTCGTGTAGTACTTTTGGAAATTATCCTCAACGAATAGACCTACATGATGGCTTTTAAACAAATGATTAAATTATATCTTTATTTTCTCTGATCTAATTTTAATTATTGAAGCCTTTATGTAACCGCAAGATATGCACAAGTTACGTGTGAAAACGCCATGAAATTTTATCAAGTAGTTTTGGAAATAAACATGTTCAAAGAGACAGACATGACGCTCGTAGATAAAAAATTTCAAGTTACGATATTCTTTTTTTTACGTAATCTGGTTTTTATGAAACGAAGACTATATGTTGTCCAGAGTTACACTCAAATTATCTGTGGAAACCTAGTGCAAATTCGTCAAGTAGTGTTGCAGATAAGAGGGTTTTAATAGTTGGACAAACACGACGGTTACTGAAAACACTTAAAATTACGATATCTTTTTTCCCGTGATCTGATTTTGATAAAATTATGCCTATTTGTTGACCCAAACTATGTTTTCTGTGAAAACCGCATGACGATTCGTCCAGTAGCTTTGAAGATTGAAATGAACAGCGACAGGCCTACATTTACAGATTTATTATTAGTGTAGATAGATATGTTTACAATTGTATAATTTTTCAGGTATACATTCATTTGTATAAGCGATGTATCTCTGTAAAATCTGATGCGAATACAATTAGTAGTAAAGTCGTAATAGATTAAAACTTGGTGCGTGATGGGGCGGTGTTCCATTAATGTTACTGTTTATGTGCTCACAGCTCATGCACTACGTGTCGTACTGTGGTACAATTTCGAAGATACATTCAGCTGTATGTGTGTAAACTGTCTGTAAAATTTCCTGCGGGTACAATATATAGTGTAGAAATTATGAATTACAACGTTATACCGAATGCCGCAGTTTTACTCCGTGAACAGCGGAAAAGTAGTAAGCGAGAAACTTTTTTCCTTTCATGATTTTCCAATGGTTGTCAGCGGGAAAAAGTTTCCTAAGGGTTTGAAATTATGTTTAAAGTTTGTTGCAAGTCGCTAACTGCTCTCCTTCTCAAATAGTGGACAGATAAAGTCACACTATCACGTGCTGCAAGACGGGGAAGTTTTCATTGTTTATGACGTCATATCTCTTGAACTATCAGTCCTATCGCAAAATCCTTTCTTAGCTGACGTCTTCTACCTATACACTACATTCGTTCCAAATAGGTAGTTCTCGAGATTTCATGTTTAGTCAATGAGTGAGTGAGTGAGTGTGTGAATGAGTGTCCTTTCGCTTTTATACAGACAGAGATTTGGACAACTTACCACTCTAAAAAAAAATATGAACCGACAGACCGCCGCTTCTTATAGTAGGACGAACTGGTAGATCGTTTAATACACGATTCAAAGAACATCTCAACTTTAACAGCTGCAGATCCACATTAACTGCACATTTAAAAGACAATAGCCATCCTGTTACAAGCCTACAAAATAATTTAGACATTCTGCACATTGAAAGTAAGGGTACTGTTTTGAACGCACTTGAAGAAATATACATAAAACGATCTATTGCACAGCTACCTGATAACACGCTGAATAATCAGACGGATTTAAAACACAATGGAATATTGGCAAATTATGACTACCTACAAGCAATGTAATTACATTAAAGAAATATGCATCTGTACCATTAAAACATTAAGTAATTTAACATGTCTTCCCCCTTCCCAACCACTCTTTTTACTTCATGTCTTGTCGCTTGTTTCGGTCATGTGGCCCTGTATACCTGTGGTATTATCCCCCCATTTAATAAGTTCTTATGTTTCTGATTACCATGCATTTGCAGAATTGTAATCCATAACGTTTTATTTTAAGTCCAGTATGATGCATTTTTATTTTAAAAAATGTCTCATTTTTATCTCATTTTATTTCATTGTAACCGTGATGTCAACACGACTTTAGTTTAGCACATAATCATTAGTCGAAATTACTGTACATACTTGTGTAAAATGGTTAACGTGGTTTATTGGTCGGTTACTACCGCAACAAGCATCGACGTCACACCTAGCGATCCCTCGAACCAACAGCCAGTTGAACTCAGTCTAGCGGCCCATACACAGGGAGATCCGTCTCTTCAGTTTTATTTGCACTTCCGCCCAGCACGAATATGCAACTTTTTGATCACCTGGATGGATGATCCTCACTACACCGACAACAATCTGGCTACCCATCACGTCGTTTTTTGTCGCAGGCCAAACAAATTTTACCAATTGCCGACTTTTCTATCCTTTTAACAAAAATTGACAAGAACGGCACGGTAGACTTCTTTTTAATCTTTTTGACGAGAGGGGCCAAGGTGCTTGCGGTACCACCTAACCATTAACCCCGTTATCCATCATAAATCACTTATATGGAAAACTTTTAAAAAGCGCCTGAAGATGCAACTGTAGGTTGCGAAACC
Organism: Locusta migratoria; assembly: GCA_026315105.1. NCBI lineage: Eukaryota > Metazoa > Arthropoda > Insecta > Orthoptera > Acrididae > Locusta > Locusta migratoria. The sequence goes on from CM048745.1 coordinate 628,086,549, forward strand.
TGTTGTGCGGGTCTTTACGACTCCAATAAAAATAATAGCTCAAGTGGATCAAGGACTTTCATTCAGACTCTTACAATTTTAACGCCTAAGTTTTAGCTGTGTGAAAGTTGCTTAAATATGTTTTATAGTAGAAGCAGACGCAATCTTCCAGTGAGACTCTATGGTTGGTAGCTTAGGCAGCCTCGGTGTACATTTCATATTCGTGTAATTACTTTTGGATGTACGAAAGCCTGTCCAGTGGTGGAGGCAAACATTTACATTTGTTCTATAGCGTCAGTGAATGGCTAATAAGGTAAATCCATTTATTATTTGTAATTATAGTATTGTATGATCATTTCTGTAGTAAGTGCTTGGTGTTTTCTCATTAATGAAATTAATTGTAAATAGTTTCAATTTTAATTGCAGCTACAGTCACTTACTAGTTCTCCTTTCCTTTCGTTATTTTGATGATTAATTTTTGTATTATAGTGAAATTCTTTGGGTTAAGTGTATATGCCGTCTGGCAAAGCAGGCCACTGACTTGTTGTGGTGTTCAGTGCGAAGACTGGTTTGATGCAGCTCTCCATGCTACCTTGTCCTGTGCAAGCATCTTCATCTGAGAATACGTACGGCAACCTACATCAATTTGAATCTTCTTACTGTATTCGTCCCTCGGTCTCCCTCTACAATATTTGCCACACGCACTTCCTTCTAATGCTAAGTTGACGATTCCTTAATGTCTCAGTCACTGACTTACAGACTGAAAAGAATAATAATGAAAGTATAATTTTGATGACATCAGTTTGCGTAACTAATGAGAATTATAGGTCACGCACAGTAAAAAATTCATGATTACAGAATTCTATTGCATTGATGAAAGATCATATTGTGAGGTTAATTAATGAGCTTAATAGTTACAGACAGACTCAATTGTCTTGCGAGAAAGAAATTATTTGCATTTAATTGTGTTCTTTTAAAGCTAATCAGATTTAAAAATGAGACAGTATAGCGAATTTTGTGCAATGCTCGTTACCAGTTTCGAAGGAGAATGAAACATATATGTAGATGTATCTAACGCCTCAGTGGCCAAAAACGATAAGAAGTAGCCCGATACATTGTTTTATCATCGTGGTTTTATTTTATGGTTTCTTGGTTATCAGTGTATATTTGGAAGGTTGAAGTGCATTTCTATGCTGACGGCGTGATGAATGATGTGAGGTGAATTTTCTTACGTTTTTCGGTTTGTAAATAGTTTCGAGTTTTGGACATAATTATTTTTTGCGATTAATATTGCAAAACTGTTTTTTCAGCATATCAGGGAACAATTCAAATGCGGAAAGAATGTTTTCACTAATTGACAGGAGTAGGTTGAATCTATTAAAAGAAATGTTGATTGTCCTCTTTTTTATACGATTGCATCTGGTCACGCTAGTCACCCCTATATTGCGCTCGCTGTAAATTTTGAAATAATTGTAACACACACTATGTATTAAACATACAAGAGTAGTATTAGGTCTAAATCAGATCACGAGTTTAATTACAGGTATGTCAGCAACAGGGTTGCTTTCATTCACAATGTTATCTTTTGCTTACTAAACGATCACACACATAATTTTACTGGGCTTACTGGCAGATGAGTTTAACCTATTTGAAAAACAGAAACACCCTAATATTCACACTTTAATCAGTTTATTTAATAGAAAGGGTCATTTTGTTGGAAGATGTAATTAGTAACAGTCACGTCCACATGACCAGTGACTCATTCTTGATCAAATACAGACACAATTTCGTGTTTCACTAGCCAAGCATCCGAGTTTCACTGTAAAAAACAGAATTATGGTTCTTCTGAAACAAGAAATGTTTTACGCTCAATTAATTTTTTCTGGGACCAAGATCTGCTGCAAGTTGCTGAGACATTTATATTCCACCGTTCTAGACGAAGGTTCGTCACATGGGTACCTAATAACGACGCCGGCTGCGGTGGCCGAGCGTTCTGCGGCGCTTCAGTCACGGTTTGCAGGCTACTACGGTCGGGGGTTCGAATCCCCCCCCCCCCCCCCCGGGCATGGATATTTGTGCCGTCCTTAAGTTTGTAAGTTTAGGGACTGATGACCCCGTAGTTAAGTCCCATAAGCTCTACAAACATTTGAATTTATCTAATTACGATAGTACTTCGGCACGCTGATAAAAAAATAATTGCCTGTATTGATGCAGTAAAAGGAAGGAAGGAAAATCGGAGTTTAAAGTGTCATCGGAAACAAGATCATTAGAAATGGAACTCAAACTCAGATTGTTTCAAGGCTGAGAAAGGAAATTGTGGTGTCGCACAAGTCTGAAGTGCGCGCCACGTACTTTCGCCGCGCGCCGCCACGCAAGCACGGCGCTGCGTTCTTACGACGTCGGCCACGAGCGCCCTCTGCTGCAACCCCGCTCGTGGCCACCACTGAACTGGATCGGTCACTTGGCAATAGGACAGGCACTAGATAAGACTCTCATCTGTAGGCAGGCTTATACCTAGACAAACTATGTATCTGCATTCCACTAGTCTACAGCAAAAGTATTACAATATTTCTACGAAATACATATCTTCTACTAATCTAGCTTAGTGTTTGTCGTTTCTGCTGTCCCACTGGCTGCTCACCTCAGACTCTGTACACGCACACGTGTGCATCCTACTGCCCTGTGTCTGTCTCTCTCCACTCGGCCACCGATACCTAGGACAACCGGCGGCGACGAGACACAAAAGAAATTAGTCGTAGATGTTCAGAGGAACTACCTCAGCATTTGTATGGGGGGATTTATGGAAGTCGAGGAAAACTGAAATGGGGAACGAAATCGACCATGCCCTATGAAAAGAACCATCCTGGCATTCGTCTGGAGTGGGAAATCACGGAAAACCTAAATCTTCATTGCCGAAAGTGGATTTGAACCGTTGTCCTACTGAGTAGGAGCCCAGTGTGCTAACCATTATGCCTCTTCGCTCTTCTTTTTTTATTTTGACACAGTATACGTCGTATCCTTCCTGTGTCTGAAACTATGTCTACACACTGCCACTTATTTGAAGTGTGGACCAGAAAGCTCACTACTCACATAAATATCAGACATAAATTAATTTTAATCGGAGTTATAAAAATAACTAAGACTTCTTGTAGTGGCCTTACGACACCAGATGCTTTAACAAGGGAACAGAGCATTCTCTCATAATGACTCGAGGTTTCGGCATAGATGACCATATTACAGTAATCAATAGGCACCACAACTCCTGCAATATTGCTTTTCAGCCATGTATGCATTAATGTAGAATTAATTTTCACTTTTCCAGCGGATTGTATAACTCTAAGCACGGGGACAGCAGAAGGACTTGCTGGAAGGGAGGAATGGAGGGAGGGGGCTCAAGTATTTTCCATGTCCCCTTGACCAATTTTGCTTGCTTCCTCCATCATTGCGTCTCACTCTAGCCCCCCGCTCAGCAGAAATCGGCAAAGATAGAAATTCTGCTCTGGATCCATTGGCTTCTGTACAGGATAATATAGCGGTGTCTTAATCAAGTTCACGATGTTATTTATACTTGATGACTGTATTTTAATACTGTACTTATACTCTCCACTAAACGAATGTATTGTCAATATGATTATTGCGATGGTAACAACTATCTCTACATCGAATACTCCGCAATCCACCGTAAGAACGACGGAAAATAGAATGCCTGTATGCCTCCAAACGAGCGCTAATTTCTCTTATCTTGTCTTTGTAATCACTACGCGAAATGTACGTAGGCGGCAGCAAGATCGTACTACACTCAGCTTCAAATTCCGGCCCTCGGAATTTCCTCAACAGAAAGTCACGAAAAGAACGTCGTCTTTCCTTCAGCGATCCCCAATTGAGTTGCCGGAGCATTTCTGTGACACTCGTGCATTGGCCGAACCTACCAGTAGCAAACCTAGCTGCTCGCCTCTGAACTGCTTCTATGTCTTCCTTTAAACTGATCTGCTGCGGGTCCCAAACATTTGAGCAATACTCAAGACGTGGTCGTACAAGTGAGACTACACTCTAATGCTATATATTATGAATTAAAGGTACCAAAATATGGCATCGTACATATCATATAGACCATGTTGCGATCTCCAGGAGGAACAGCCCTGAAATTATGAACGTCAAAGTTAAGAAAGCCATAAATGTGGCCTCAGATCATTACATGTCCATGATTAAATTCAAACCTAACCTTGCAAACACCAGAAAGACCACCAAACAAATTATACATTTTGACAACGAAAACAGAAAACATGTCGGGAGTGTGGGCGTGCATCCCATCCAGACGCCCCCTGTACCCCACCTCCAGTGTGCGTCAATTGCAATCAGCAGCATCCTCCTTGTTCGCCCGACTGTTCTGTACTCCACAAAGAGCGCAAGATCATGGAGTATAAGACCCTGGACCGGCTGACATACGCAGAGGCCAGACGCAAATATTTGAAGCTCCATCCTGTCACCATGACAACGTATTACGCCACAGTAGCTTCATCGTCAGTCACCAGACCATCTGTGTCACGAATGCCACCGGGCCCCCAGGCCCGAACTACTGCACCTGCCCCCTTGACAGTTGGGGGTACTACTCCTTCGGTTCCTCCCACACTTTTCTCGTTGGGAGCAACAGACAAACCATTGCGGGGAACGTCGGTCCCCACCCCAGCGCCGGAGGGCTGAAGGATCCCGCGGCTGCTGATCGAGGGGCCTCCACCTCTTCGTCGGCAGCTGCAGCCCCTGTTGAGAAGCCCTCACGGCCATTAACACCCAAGGGCCAGCGAGAGGCTAAAAGTAAAGAAAAGAAGAAAAAGGATTCTTTGGTGGCTTCCAAGCCACCCACACCCACATCCTCTGCTTCAGAGGATGAAGTCGAGATCCTCGCCTCCGCTGAGGATCTCGCACTTCTTGATTCGCCCGAACGTAGGAACTCTGCACATCCAGAATCACCTATGGTCTTAGATTCTGTAGATCCTGACCATAAGGCGGCAGATGTTCCTAAGGAATGATCTTCTTTCCTTTCTTTTATTTTATCGATTTACAGCGAGTAGAAAGAGTTATTCTCCAGTGGAATTGCGGCGGCTTCTTTAATCGCCTGGCCGAGCTGCGCCAATTACTGTGGCACTACCCTGCACTTTGTATTGCCCTACAGGAGACATGGTTTCCAGCACAGCGCACCCCTGCCCTCCGTGGGTATTGGGGCTACTACCGCAACAGGACCCTTTATGACAGGGTGTCTGGCGGTGTCTGCCTGTATGTCCTGGACACTGTACCCAGTGCCCCAGTTCCACTCAACACCACTCTTGAGGCAGTAGCTGTCAGAATACGGGCAACGCAGGAATTCACTGTCTGCAGCTTGTACCTTCCTCCGGATGAGGCTGTGTCTTTCAACACCCTTACTGCTCTGGTCTCCCAACTTCCCCCACCATTCCTCCTTTTGGGGGACTTCAACGCCCACAACCCTCTGTGGGGTGGACTCCAGACCACAGGCCGCGGTAGGGATGTTGAGACATTAGTGGCGCAACAAGACCTTTGCCTCCTGAATACAGGTGCCCCCACGCATTTTAGCGTGGCACAAGGCACGTATTCAGCGATCGACCTCTCCGTCTGCAGCCCCAGCCTTCGACCACACTTCGGTTGGCGTGTGTATGAGTACCTGTGTGGCAGCGACCACTTCCCAATCTTTGTGTCGCTCCCGCAGTACCAAGCTGCAGACAGCTTACCCCGTTGGTGTCTCCGTAGGGCTGACTGGCCAGTCTATACTTCAACCGCTGTCATCGCTGCACCACTTCCAGATGACATTGACAATGCAGTCCAGCAGGTGACTGACAGTATTGTCATGGCTGCTGAGGTAGCAGTTCCACGAACCACCGGTTCCACTAGGCGTAGGTCCGTGCCTTGGTGGACACCGGAGATTGCTGAGGCTATCCGGGACCGTCGGCGAGCGCTTCAGCGCCATCGACGCCACCCATCCGTGGAGAATTTGGTGGCCTTTAAACGGCTCCGTGCGCGTGCTCGACGACTCGTGCAACAGAGCAAGCAGGATTCCTGGGAGCGGTATGTAGCCAGTATCGGCTCCCGCACCTCCCTGACTCAGGTATGGACGCAAGTCCGACGCGTCTTTGGAACCGCCCGCCGACAGGAATCCCATCCCTCACCATCCAGGGTGTGCTCAGCACGCTCCCGCCAGCGATCGCCGAGCACATGGCAGACCACTACGCACAATGCTCTGCGACTGCCACGTACAGTGCCGACTTCCGCTCCCTCAAAGAGCGGACCGAGCGGAAACAGTTATCTTTCCTCACTCGTCGTCGGGAAGTATACAACGACCCGTTTACCGAGTGGGAGTTCCGAACTGCCCTTGCTTCGTGTCCTAATACAACTCCAGGACCTGATAGGATTCACGGCCAATTCCTCCGACACCTTTCACCAGAGTTTCAATGCCGCATCCTCGCCCTGTTTAACCATCTATGGGCAGAGGGCACTTTCCCATCGCAGTGGCGGGAAAGCATTATCATCCCGGTGCTGAAACCTGGTGCAGATCCCCAGGTGGCTGACAATTACCGTCCGATCAGCCTCACCAACGTTCTCTGCAAGCTCTTCGAACGTATGGTGAGTCGGCGGCTTATGTGGATCCTTGAAGAGCGTGGACTCCTTGCTCCACAACAAGGGGGCTTTCGCCAGGGCCGTTCTACTATTGACAACCTCGTGTCACTGGAGTCGGCAATTCGCACGGCGTTTTCTAGGCGTGAGCATTTGGTAGCTGTATTTTTCGATCTACGAAAGGCGTATGACACCACCTGGCGCCACCATAATTTAACTACTCTTCATGACTGGGGCTTACGGGGTGCCCTTCCTATTTTTATTTGCAATTTCCTCTCCCACCGCTCGTTTCGGGTGAGGGTTGGGGCATCTTTTAGCTCCCCCCGTATTCAAGAGAACGGTGTTCCACAGGGCTCTGTCCTCAGTGTCCCGTTGTTTTTAGTTGCAATTAACGGTCTTGCTGCGGCTGTGGGGTCATCGGTCAGTTGCTCCCTGTTCGCCGACGACTTCTGCCTGTATTTCAGCTCCGTTAGTATCGGCGTAGCTGAACGACGGCTGCAGGGTGCCATCCGAAAGGCCCACTCATGGGCCTCTACTCACGGATTTCAGTTCTCCGCGCAGAAAACCCGCGTGATGCACTTCTGTCGCCGTCAGGTAGTTCACCCTGACCCAGAGCTCTACTTGGGTGGTGAACTACTTCAGGTCGAGGAAACACATCGCTTCCTGGGCATGGTCTTCGATGCCCGGCTGACGTGGGTGCCACACCTACTCCAGCTGCGACAACAGTGTTGGCGGCATTTAAATATTCTTAGATGCCTCAGCCATACTGGATGGGGAGCAGCACGTTCCACCCTTCTTCAGCTCTACAAGTCACTTATTCTGTCTCGGCTTGATTACGGGAGCTTGGTTTATGACTCGGCAGCCCCTTCTACCTTGCGAGTCCTAGACCCCGTCCACCACACAGGTGTACGTCTCGCAACAGGGGCTTTTCGCATCAGTCCCGTAACGAGCCTCCTAGCTGAAGCTGGTATTCCCCCTCTGCGGTATCGCCGGCAACGGCTGTTGGTGAGCTACGTTGCCCGGGTTCATGCTTCACCCCGCCATCCGAACCACAGGCTTCTCTTCCCACTTTCTGCACTCCCTTCCCCACGGCGTCGGCCCAGGTCGGGTCTCCCGATTGCGGTCCGTGTCCGTTCCCTTCTCTCCTCACTTGATTCCTTACCGCTTCCTCCACCTTACCATTACTCCCTCCGTATCCCCCCCCTGGAAAATTCCTCGCTTGGAGCTTCGGCTGGACTTGTCCCGGGATTCGAAAGCCTCGATTTCACCACTGCTTCTCCATCGCCGGTTCCATGCACTGCTTGATTCGTTTCGCGGAGCAAACATCATCTACACGGACGGTTCTTTGGCCGATGGCCATGCTGGATATGCCTTTATCCATGGTGACCATATCGAACAGCGGTCATTGCCTTGTGGAAGCAGCATCTTCACCGCAGAACTGGTCGGTATTTTGAGAGCTCTTGAACACCTCAGAGCTCGCCCCAGGGGATCGTTCGTCATCTGTAGCGACTCCCTGAGTGGCTTTCAGGCCCTCGACCAGTTTCTACCGAAAAACACAGTGGTGCGAGCCATTCAAGATGCTGTCTTCGCCCTTGGCGAGTCAGGCCGTTCTGTCGTTTTTGTCTGGACGCCAGGGCATGTAGGTATACCGGGCAATGAACGTGTTGATCAGCTGGCCAAGCAGGCCACCACTTCGCGGTCCCTGGACATTGGCCTCCCAGTTTCCAACCTTCAAACCCAGTTGACCCGCAAGGTCTTAAGGGTTTGTAATTCGGAATGGGCAGACTCCACTGAACCAAATAAGCTCCGTGCTATCAAGCCGTCTACTGCTGCATGGAAGACGTCCCTGAGGGCTTCTCGCAGGGAGTCGGTCGTCCTTTGCCGACTCCGTATAGGCCATACTTGGCTTACGCACGGTCACCTCCTGCGTCGCGAGAACCGTCCTCAGTGTCAATGTGGTGCGCCTTTGACGGTCGCCCACATCTTAATTGAATGTCGCCATTTAGCCGCAGCAAGACGCTATTTTAATCTTCCTGACACTTTGCAGCTAGCACTAGCTGACAATACCTCCACGGTTGATTCTGTTTTAAATTTTATGCGTGAGTGTGGACTTTACAAGTCACTTTAAAGTTTGTGTTTGTCTGTCATTTCCCTGTCCTCCGCCTGCTTAAGTCTGTTAGGTAGGTGGTTTTAACGTGTTCCAGAGTGGCTGGGTGTGTTCCTTATATCCTTGTGACCACCCAGCAAAAACACTCTTGTGCTGTTTCAGCTGTTTTATCCCTTCTTCGTTTTTAATAGTATCCTTTCTTTCTATTAGTCTGTAAGTTTTAAACTTTGACTTGTTAATGCATTCACTTCGGAACGCTTAACAAAATGTTTTATCTCTTTGACTGGAAAAAGGGACTTATAACCGTCGTTGTTTAGTCCCTTCAAAAAACCCAACAACAACAACAACAACAACAACAATAAAGGCTGGCCATGTGGTTCATGACACCTTTGTGCTGGTCTGGCAAAAGTCTTAGCTCTACACCTTTGTCAGAACACTAAGATACGTCACTACGAAACAGTTTTTAAATCAGTAGTTCTGTTAGCAGCTGAGTCCTTATCCATAAATGCTGATACAGGACTCCTTGAAGAACTGCAGAAAAAGAGCGCAAAATCATTAGAGGAATCCTAGAATCCAAGTACAAAAATGGCATTCATCAAAATAGATCCAACAAGGAAGTCTACAACAAAATAGAAAAAATTACAAAATACGGGCTCGATTTTATGTTCATCTCAAACGAATGGACGGAAATAGGTTATTCAAAAATATATTTCTTTCTTTTTTGATTCAAAACCAAAAACTACGATGCCGTGGTTTAGAAACACCAAATAAGACCTCCAGATGCTACATATCAAACTCGAAGATGCCTTTAAAAAAGTTGTTTTCCGAAAAAAGATAGTGACAAACGGAATAACCCGAGACCAGCATCCGGAAAGAAGGCACAGTGTCCACTCACAACGAACGAGGGAAGTCTGGGCCCAGGGAAACGCCAGGCTCAGTGCTAAGTGTAGCAAGACCTAACGTGGTCCTAGTTGACCCCAACGAATAATATATATTAAGTAATAATAATAATAATAATAACAGTTTTGTATGTCTCGGGTCTGAGTGGTCCTTTTCTTGTGTTCGCTTAAAACAAGCTATAAAGATGTATGTATACGAAATAAACCGATTCTCCACTCTCCCACGAGACTTCCTGCTTTAGACGTTTGCTTATATACTTTCTTTAATAGTGATTGTTAATAAAATACCTTGTTGATATGTTTTAGACTATTTTAGTATAGCTTGCGTTGCCCTCATCCTTGCAGTTGTATCGATTTCATTTCTCACACTTTTAAGTTACGTTCATTTTATGACATGATGCATGCATCAGTACTTCACTCTTTTGATAGCCTGCCACTTCAACGTACGCACTTTTCACCTTAGGAACATTGCATTTTATGAATAGCAAATGTATTTTACTAATTTGTTACCCTTTTGAACGATAGAATGCCATTCTAATCTCCCACTCTCTCATTCTCACCGTGACACTGGTCACCGACATGGATATGTGCCTCCTATTGGAGCTGGAAACAATGTTTATTTGTACCTCATTTTATCCACTTCTTCCTTTTTTTGTTGATGCCAGATGCTTATGAAAATTAAGTTTTCATTATTTTTATTTGTTCCCTACTTTTACACTTATTATCAAGTTTATTAGGGCCACCAGCGGCGTCTTTCGTTTCCCTGGGCGATATTGTCTGCTACTTTGTTTTAGTAGCAAGGCCATGCATGACGCCAGGCCTGGCCTGGGTATATACTTGACACTTCATATCAACAGCGTATTCTGTCAGTTTCTGGTAATACTTCCTTTTTTTATAACATTGTGTTGTCTGATGTTTGTAATCTTGCAGATTTTAAGGATGATAAAAAAATCGAAAAGCGTCAATATACATATAGGAGATTCGCCAACTGTGACCTATATACACTCCTGGCCAATAAAATTGCTACACCATGAAGATGACGTGGTACAGACGCGAAATTTAACCGACAGGAAGAAGATGCTGTGATATGCAAATGATTACCTTTTTTGAGCATTCAAACAAGTTTGGCGCCGTTGGCAACACCTACAACGTGCTGACATGAGGGAAGTTTCCAACCGATTTCTCATACAAAAACAGCAGTTGACCGGCGTTGCCTGGTGAAACGTCGTTGTGATGTCTCGTGTAAGGAGGAAAAATGTCAACCATCACGTTCCTAACTTTCATAAAGTTCTGATTGTAGCCTATCACGATTGCGGTTTATCGTATCGCGACATTGCTGCTCGCGTTGGTCGCGATCCAATGACTGTTAGCAGAATATGGAATCGGTGGGTTCGGGAGGCAATACGGAACTCCGTGTTGAACCCCAACGGCCTCTTATCACTAGCAGTCGAGATGACAGGCATCTTATCCGCATGGCTGTAACGGATCGTGCAGCCACGTCTCGATCCCTGAGTCAACAGATGGGGGCGTTTGCAAGATAACAACCATCTGCATGAACAGTTCGCCGATGTTTGCAGCAGCATGGACTGTTAGCTCGGAGACCATGGCTGCGGTTGCCCTTGAAGCTGCATCACAGACAGGAGCGCCTGCGAAGGTGTACGCAACGACGAACCTTAGTGCACGAATGGTAAAACGTCATTTTTTCGGATGAATTCATATTCTGTTTACAGCATCATGATGGTCGCATCCGTGTTAGGCGACATCGTGGTGAACGTACATTGGAAGCGTGTATTCGTCATCGACATACTGGCGTATTACCCGGCGTGATGGTATGGGATGCCATTGGTTACCAGTCTCTAACACCTCTTGTTCGCATCGACGGCACTTTGAACAGTGGCCGTTAAATTTCAAATGTGTTACGTCCCGTGGCTCTACCCTTCGTTCTATCGTTGCGAAACCCTACATTTCAGCAGGTTAATGCAAGACCGCATGTTGCAGGTCCTTTGCGGGCTTTTCTGGATACGGAAAATGTACGACTGCTGCCCTGGCCAGCACATTCTCCATACCTCTCACCAATTGAAAACGTCTGGTGAATGGTGGCCGAGAAACTGCCTCGTTACAATACGCCAGTTACTACTTTTCATGGACTGTGGTATCCAGTTGAATCTGCATGGGCATCTGTACCTCTGCGCCGGCCGCGGTGGCCGAGGGGACTGAGGCGCTCCAGTGTCGGTCTGCACAGCCACTATGGTCGGGGGTTCGAATCCCCCCTCGGGGATGGACATTTAAGCCGTCCTTAGGATTAGCTAGTTCATAAGTAGTTTGTAAATTTAGGGACTGATGACCCCGTAGTTAAGTCCCATAAGCTATACAAACATTTGAACAGTTTTACCTATACACGCCATCCAAGCTCTGTTTGGCTCAATGCTCAGGCGTATCAAGGCCGTTATTACGGACAGAGATGGTTATTCTGGGTACTGATTTCTCAGGATCTATGCACCCAAATTGCGTGAAAATGTAATCACATATCAGTTCTAAAAAATGTCAAATGTTATTAATTCTATCGGACCAAACTACGTGGTCATCAGTCCGTAGCTTACAAACTACTTAAACCTAGGTAAATTAAGGACAACACACCCATGTCCCAGGGAGGACTCGAACCTCCATGGCGAGCAACCGCGCGCTCCGCAGCGAGACGCTTTAGACCGCTCGGCTACTCCACCGCGGCCATATCAGTTCTAGTATAATATATTTGTCCATTGGATACCCGTTTATCATCTGCTTTTCTTCTTGGTATAGATATTTTAATGGCCAGTAGTGTATTTTTAACAACAGTGTCCCTGTTTGCTCCGAGTAATATTTTAAATTTATCGTGGCCACATACCTCATGAAAGACTATATGTCACGTCTGAAAATGTTTTGAAGTGATAAATGTGCGGTGAGTTTTGTAAACTTCTTGCTGACAGTTGCCTGATAAAGACGTTCATAACTCTAAAATTTCTTGGATATCGCAGGAAATACTGAATTTAATTGATGGAGTACACGCGACTAAAAAATGAGTTTGGCAGGAAGCGCAAAATAGCTAAGCAGGAGTGGCTAGAGGACAAATGCAAGACCATAGGTAAATGTATAACTAGAGGAAATATATATATCGCCTACAAGAAAATAAAGGAAACATTTGGAAAGAAGAAAAGCAGCTGTATGAATATATGTTGTAAAAACTAGTTCTGAGCAAAGAAAGGAAATCTGAAAGGTGGAAAGAATAAAAGACCAGCTCTACAAAGGAAATGAACTTCAAGTCAGTATAGTAGGAAGGGAAGAGGGCGTAGATGGAGATGAGATAGAAGATGAAACTTCCTGGCAGATTAAAATTGTGTGCCGGAACCGGCACTCGAACCTGGGACCTTTCCCTTTCGCGGGCAAGCACATTACCGACTGTGCTGTCCCGACACGACTCACGATGCCGCCTCACAACTTTACTTCCGCCAGTACCTCGCTTCCTACTTTCCAAACTTCGTGTCGGGATAGCACAGTCGGTAGTGCGCTTGCCCGCGAAAGGCAAAGGTCCCAGGTTCGAGTCCCGGTTCCGGCACACAATTTTAATCTGCCAGGAAGTTTCATATCTCCGCACACTCCGCTGCAGAGTGAAAGTTTCATTCTCGAGATAGAAGATTCTATACTAACAAAATAATTTCACAGAGCACTGGAGGATCTAAGTCAAAACTAGGCCCCCTGAGTAGACGACATTCCACCGGAGCTACTGAAGTGTCTGCGAGAGCCATCGCCAAGAGAAAACTATTGCACGTGGTGTGCAAGATGTATGAGACAGGCGAAGGAGCCTCAGACCTTAAGAAAAATATAATTATCCCAATTTCAAAAAAAGTAGTGGTAGACAGGTGTGAAAACTACAGAACCCTCTGTTTACTAAGTTGTGGTTGCAAAATTGTAACAAAGATTATTTGCCGAAAAATGGTAAAGCTGGTAGAAGCCGACTTCGGGGACGATCGGATTGTTTGGATTTATTAGAAATGAAGGAGCTCGCGAGGCAATATTCACAACATTACTTATCTTAGAATGTAGATTAAGGAAAGGCAAACCTACAATTTAGCTTTTGTAGATTTTGAGAAAACGTTTGACGCCGTTGACTGGAATACAAACTCTGAAGACAGCAGGGGTAAAATGTAGAGAACGGAATGGCCGGTTACAAAAGTCGGAGGGCTTGAAATTAAAGCACTGGTTGGGAAGGGAGTAACATAGAGTTGTACACTTGCTCCAAACTTATTCATTTTTTACATTGAGCAAGCTGTGAAGAAAGCAATGGGAAATTTTGAGAAGAAATTACAGTTCAGGGCGAAGAAATCAAAACATTGAGGTTTGCCGATGACACTTTAATTCTGTCAGAGACAGCAAAGGACCTGGAAGAGCAATATACGGTATGGTCAATGTCTTGAAAGGAGGGTATAAGATGAATATTAACAAGGGTAATGGATTGCGGTGTGAAAAAATAAGGCGAAGCTGAAGGAATCAGTTAATGAAACAATACAGGTGGTAGACGAGCTTTGTTACCTGTGGAGTAAAATAACATACCATGGTCGCAGTACAGAGAATACAAAATGGCAATGATAGGAAAAGTTTTTTTTTTTTTTTTTTTTTTTTTTTTTTTTTTTTTTTTTTTTTTTTTGAAAAAGGGAAACTTTTTAACATCGAATATTAATTTAAGTGTTAGGAAGTATTTTCCGTAGGAGATTTGCCTAGTACAGTTTGTGCAAGATGGTCGATAAATCGTTCAAACAGGAAGAGGGTAGAAGCATTTGAAATGTGGTGCTACAGCCGAAAGCTGACGATTATATGCGTAGATCGCGTAACTAATAAGGAAATAGAATGAAACTTTCACTCTGCAGCGGAGTGTGCGCTGATACGAAACTTCCTGGCAGATTAAAATTGTGTGCCGGAACCGGGACTCGAACCTGGGACCTTTGCCTTTCGCGGGCAAGCGCTCTGCCGACTGAGCTATCCCGACACGACTCACGATGCCGCCTCACAAGTTTACTTCCTACTTCCGCCAGTACCTCGCCTCTTACTTTTTATACTTCACAGAAGCTCTCCAGCGAACCTTGCAAGACTAGCACTCCTGGAATAAAAGGATATGGTAGAGACATGGCTGAGCCATAGCCAAAGGGATGTGTCCAGAATGAAACTTTCACTCTGCAGCTTTCACTCTGCCCGCAAAAGGCAAAGGTCTCTCAGGTTAAGCTTTGGCTAAGCCATGTCTCCACTATATCCTTTCTTCCAGGAGAGCTAGTATTGCAAGGTTCGCAGGAGAGCTTCTATGATGTTTGGAAAGTAGGAGGCGAGGTACTTGCGGAAGTAAAGTTGTGAGGCGGCATCGTGAGTCGCGTTGGGATAGTTCAGTCGGTGGAGCGCTTGTCCGCGAAATGCAAAGGTCCCAGGTTCAAGTCCCATTTCAGGTACACAATTTTAACTTGCCAGGAAGTTTTAATAAGGAAGTACTAAATAGCATTTGGGAGAGAAGGAATTTCTGGCATATTTTGACTAGAAGAAGGTAGGCCACATTCTTAGAAATCAAGGATTAGTAAATTTAGCATTGGAGGATAGAGTGTAGGGTAAAATCGCAGAGAGAGAGAGAGAGACCAAGAGACGAAAGAAGTAAGCAGGTCCAACTAGATGTGGGTTGTCGCTGTTATGAAGAAATGAAGAGGCTTGCTCAGGATAGATTATGGAGAAGTGCTGCAGCAAACCAGTGTCCGGACTGAAGACTAGATCAAAAACAACAAATGTAAAAGGCAATTGCATTTCTGCAGCACAGTCCTCTGCCAAGAATGTGTCGGAAAGTGTGTGCTGTTGGCCTGACTAGGTGCTGGTGGCGTTGGGAGACCGTTGGATGCGGCAGGCTGCACATGCACGCGCCTCAGCCATCAGTCATGTGGGCTAGCGGCGGCCGAATGGGAGCAGGCGTTGGCCGCGGCCACTGTAAATATTATGGCACCGCCTGGGCCGTGGCACGTGGGCCGTACAACGTGGGACGCACCTCATCCGGGGTTTGGCGCTGCAGCCAGGCGGCGCGCCGGATCGCTTCCCTGCACACCTACTGCTCGCGACCACTCACTTCTCTTTGCGCACGAAAGTGCTCATTTCCATCCCCGTAACTAATTACGCAATTTGATCACGAGTATCACAACACCTTCAATGCCGGGAAAAATAGTACACCTGAGGAGACGACGTCGATTTCGATCTGGTGACAGCAGATGCCAATGCGGGATTGCGGTTGTTGTTGTCGTCTTCAGTCCGCAGACTGGTTTGATGCAGCCGGCCGCGGTGGCCGAGGTGACTGAGGCGCACCAGTCACGGTCAGCACGGCCACTACGGTCGGGGGTTCGAATCCCCCCTCGGGCATGGATATTTGTGCCGTCCTAGTTCGTAAGTAGTTCATAAGTAGTTTGTAAGTTTAGGGGCTGATAACCCCGTAGTTAAGTCCCATAAGCTTTACAAACATTTGAACATTTTTTGGTTTGATGCATCTCTCGACCTCTTCTAGTGGGACGGGCGAACATATGTCTTTAATTGGGTAAGAGGCTGCCTGAAAAACTGTTAATTCCGTTTTTCCTTTTTTTATATTTTTTTAATTCTTTTTTTATTTTTATTTATTTATTTATTTATTGAGAAATTAAAGTTCTTCTTTATAACAGATGAGAAGTTGTTTATGGCAGGCCTACAAACTTTGTTTAACCGTGGATAGACTTCGTTTCCGATGTACCGCCCACTAACACACGAAAAATATTATTAAGTTCTACATCTACATCTACATAGGTACTCTGCAAATCACATTCAAGTGCCTGTCAGAGGGTTGATTAACCACTTTCATAACTTTTCTCTACCGTTCCATTCTCTAATAGCGCGCGGGAAGAAAGAACACCTAAATCGTTCCGTTTTCGGTCTGATTTCTCTTATTTTATAGGGATGGTCATGTTTCCCTAAGTAGGTGAGTGCTAGCAAAATATTTACACATTCAGAACTAAAAGTTGGTGATTGAAACTTCGCAAACAGATCACGCCGCAATGAATAACGTTTTTCTTTTAATGATTTCCACCCCAATTCTTGCAACATTTCCGTGAGCTTCCCCCCACCCCCGCCCCCCGTAACGTGATAAAACAAAACGAGTGGCCCTTCTCTGAACTCTCTAAGACGTTCTCACATTTAAAGGGGAGCCGCGGTGGAGTAGCCGGGCGATCTAAAGCGTCTCGCTGCGACGTGCGCGGTTGCTCGCCGTGGAGGTTCGAGTCCTCGTTGGGGCATGGGTGTGTGTGTTGTCCTTAGGTTAGTTTACCTTAGTTTAAGTAGTTTGTAAGCTACGGACTGATGACCACGCAGTTTGGTCCGATAGAATTACAAACATTCTTCTTCTTTAAAGAGGATTTTAGTTTCATTTAAGACTTAGGTCCATGTGCACAAGAGCCAGGAGTCACAAATAATTTCATAAAGTTTTTACCTTCAAGGGATTCCACCAAGTAAAATTCACGTAAGTTATTGCAAAAGTTTCTAAAGTTGGTTACCCTTCTATTTAAATAACCAACGATGACATCTAATTAAACTTTCATATCTTCGCCGTTCACAAAAACGTACAGTCCCATTAAAGTTTGTTAATGTTCGAGAAAATTTCTAAAATGTACTCTTCATAGAAATAACTGTAGTAACTAATATTCATTTCCATTTAAACCTTTTACACACTTCAATAAGATTCATTCTTCGTTATACATTTTAACAATCTTTCACATTTATTAATATAACAAGATCTGTACAGCTTGACATGACAATCGAAACTAACTCATTTTCAAAGAATTTTTTTGCAATAACTTTTACAAAGAGAAAACCTAATATTTTTTTTAGTAAATGTTTTCTTCGATCACGACGCAACAACGGGCTGCAGTTACTCCTTACGCCGCATGGCCGTCGACTCGCAACGGTTGGTGGCCAGCCATCACATCTTTGGTTCCGGCGTGTAGGACTCTGCTGACCGCGTTGTGACGCTCTCGAAGGACATGAAACAGAAAAACAAATACAAACTTTTAAGTACACAATTTATAAAAATTAATAACATGATCACAAACATTTAATGAAACAAATTATAAATTTTAACGCTTACCTGACAAACTGAGCTTATAGAGTGGCTTGTGACGGGATGGAGCTCCTTGTCCCATTTCATTGGCAGAACGCTTCGAAGATTCAACATCTCCACCAAAGAAACAGCCTACGTCACACTTGTGCGTCCTCTCCTGGAGTATAAGTTCCTAGTGTGGGACCCTCACCAGGTGGGACTAACGGAAGACATTGAGAAGGTTCAGAGAAGGGCAGCTCGTTTTGTTTTACGTTACAGGGGGGAAAGCGTCACTGAAATATTGCACGATTTGAGGTGGAAATCATTAAAAGAACGACGTTATTCGTTGCGGCGAGATCTATTTGCGAAATTTCAATCACCGTCTTTTACTTCTGAATGTGAAAATATTTTACTAGCACCACCTACATAGAGAGACATGACCACCCAATAAAATAAGAGAAATCAGTTCTAAAAAGGATCGATTTATGTGTTCTTTCTTCCCGCGCGCTATTACAGAATGGAACGGTAGAGAAAGGTTATGAAAGTGGTTAATGAACCCTCTGCCAAGCACTTAAATGTGACTTGCAGAGTATCTATGTAGATGTAGAATCGACTTCATCTATCCAGGTTACTCGTGTTTTCCGGCCCGTGTATGTTTTATTACTTAAATGACCATTTTGCGCTCTTCCTTAGGGGCCATTTTCAGGTTCCTAAGCATAAAACGAGTAGAAAGATCCAAATTGTGGGGCACATACAATAGTTGCATATACAGGGAAAATAGAAGATAACATGAAGACCTGACATGAGACGATATTTATTATTAAGAAGTGGGCCACACTGGCTTCTGAATTTATTCGCGGAATGGTTTCCGTTGGAACTATTCCCATTCTTGTATGAAACCATCCGTCCATTGCTTCAACAATGTTGGAGCTGGAAATATAATCCTCGTTCTCAGCTCTAAGACGGGGCAGTAGTGTTGAGGTGTGGAAACTGTGCCTACCAGGGGAGATTCTGCTGGTTGATAATCGAAATAATAACGATGGAAATGCATACCTGCCAACTTCTAGATTTTAACCGTAAAATTCAACGAAATTGCAGCATTTTACGGTTTCAAAGATGGGAAATATTATTTTATGACTTCTCGCAGAAAAATTTCAAATGTTAACAAGTCCAAAGTAGCCGACAGCGCACTCCTTAATATGAATTGTACTTTTAACAGTGTGTTGTCTGTGACACCATTGGAATTAAAGCCGGGATAGAAGTTCTTCCTGTGACTCTCAGGTGTTGACACGCTTCGTCCGCAAATTCGAAAAAGACGTGCGTTAATTATTGGTATTCAGACGAAGAGCATAGTGGTTGATCTCCAGAATGCAGATAAATCCCTGTTCTAATCATGAATGAGGAAGTTCTTTTATACGTACTGCGTATGAGGACATCATCAACAAGTTTGCCCTCGAGGTTAGACAAAATTGAAGATGCACAGTTTTCTTCCATTCGTTTTTTGTGGAAAAGTTTCCTATAATGTTATGCAAGGAAGAGAATGAAATTAGAGATGATGTGGTGAATGAGCGTGAGAGGCAGTTCACAGTTCATCAAGTAGATGACAGTTTAGTTAAAAATCAAGGAGCTGCAAGTGATTCCAGTTGGACAGAAATAATAAGAATTCGTAGAGCCAATGGACTTCTTAAGTAAATCGAATTTCTAGAGTAGTGCTCTCTATACTCATCACATCCCATAGTAATGCAGAATGTGAATGTGTTTTCAGTCTTTTCAAGAAAAACAGAATATAGTTCAAATAATCTATGTCCAATGAATCTCGAGTCTGTTTTTATTTTGTCGATTAATAGTTCTGGTCCCTGTTACGACAAAAAATTTTCTCTAGATTACTTGCAAGAAGCTAAGACTTTAAAGTCAGACTAGCCTGTGATTTGCTGTGTATATTATATTATTTCTTGCCTGTGTTACGTTACGAACCCCCGACCGTAGTGGCCGTGCAGACCGTGTCTGGAGCGCCTCAGTCCCCTCGGCCACCGCGGCCGGTTTTAAAGTAATTCCTGTTATGTATGCTCCAAACCGATATTCAGCACGCCTGTTCCTATTTAATATGGATTTCTTCTTGATTGTTATGTTCATCTAGAAACATTGTCCTATGATATAAGTAGATATGAATTCATTTACTTATCCTGTTTGAAACACGAATTATTGTATTTTGTAGTCAAGAAATATTATTATATTCGACAAGTGGGGGTATGTAGAAGTTCGTCAGATTTTTTGCCACGCGTGATTTTTACTAATAGCCCTTTTCAAAAGTTGGCAGGTATGGAAATGGTAAGCAGTTGGGTCTGTCTAAACAGTCGCGCGAGTTAGCACTCTTACTGAATTCGAACAGGTGGATTAACGACTATTTCAGATGTGTCGGCCAGCCTAGATCTGGCGGATTCCCACGTTCAGTTGGGGGAATTTGCTGATGGTAGCCATTTTCCGCCTCAGTTATATTCATCGCAAATATTTCGAGTATGTCTTCACACTTTCAAACGGGGGAACACTAGACGCAGAGAGATGGGGTAAACAGATGTTCAGATGTTTGTAGAGCTTATGGGACTTAACTACGGGGTTATCAGTACCTAAACTTACAAACTACTTATGAACTAGCTGATACTAAGGACGGCACAAATATCCATGCCCGAAGGGGAGATTCGAACCCCGACCGTAGTGACTGTGACTGGCACGACGCAGAACGCTCGGCCACCGCGACCGGCGATGGGGTAAACAAATTCGTCTTGCTGTTGTAGGGACAGGGGTTACTGAAGGGTGTTGAAAGATGCGGCACTCGATAACGGCGTAGCACCAACATCTGGAATCCTGAGAACATACCGACCACGAAAATGGTAAGCCATTTCTTCCTTAGCCTTCCCCAGGAGTCGTCACTCTGGTGTCAGAGGTGAAGCAACGCTTTGGCGGCGTCCTCTTGCCGCCTTATCACTCCACAGCTCAGCAAAGCCAGCAGTTTCCTTGACGTGAAGCATTCTGGAGGACAAATGTGGGTATGTGTCAGGAACTACGTCAACAGCGCAGCGTTTGAGGTGCCGCGCTATCTCAGAGCGTGGCAGGGACCTCCGCAAATCTCGGCATAGCGGAAGACTCCGAGTTGGATTTATTTGTGCACTATTCGGGCTTCTCTGATGAAATGAAACCACTCAGGGCAAAACGGCCTCGGCTGGTTTACGACCGATTATAAAATCGACTTTATTGCGTGCTTAATATATGTAGATTACACCAAAGATAGGTAACTGCTACGTGTAGAACATTATACAGCGATGGATCACTGGATGGATATTGTGTATTGGGTGTACATCGGGCCCGGTGATCTTGGGGTAAAGTGCTCGACGGGAAACCCAAAGGTCGCGGGTTCGAAACCCGGTCCGACCTCGGATTTTTTCAGTCTGCAATTTTAACCCATACATCACCTTTCAACGATGTGAGGATTCGCCAGAAACGACACGTGGTTCGGATACCACGTTAAACTGTAGGTCCCCTTTCCCCGGTTGGATAACTGGGGTAGGATAGGGACACGCAAGTAGCCGAAGTGGCGACCAATTGAAAGACTTACACCAGGCCAATGAGCCACACGAAAAATTGGGTGCACGACAACGAAGTCTATAACGCCCGAATAAGCGGAGTAAGAAAAGAGTGCCAACCAAGCAAACGAATTGGGTAAAACACAGTAAAAAGAAATAAAAGGTTACAAAACTAGACAAACTATGTTTTTCGACAAAACTGAAACAAAAAAGATTTTTGCGAGTCAAGAGTATATGTTCGCCTTCATAAAGGAGAAGTGGGAGTAGTTACCCCATAAAGCAGAAGACGATAGCAAAATCCTCGCATGAACTTTGGTGAGAAGGCTACCCTAACAGAAACAGGTAGCGGAACCATCCTATGATGAGATGTTATTGGGAAGACAAGTGGCTGGGGGGGGGGGGGGGGTAGCCAAGCGGTCTAAGGCGCCTAGCTGCGGAGCGCGCGGTTGCTCGCCGTCGGAGGTTCGAGTCCTCCCTGGGGCATGGCTGTGTGTGTTGAAAAAAATGTTCAAATGTTTGTACAGCTTATGGGACTTAACTACGGGGTCATCAGTCCCTAAACTTACAAACTACTTATGAACTACTTACAAACTAGGACGACACAAATATCCATGCCCGAGGGGGGATTCGAACCCCCGACCGTAGTGGCCGTGCAGACCGTGACTGGAGCGCCTCAGTCCCCTCGGCCACCGCGGCCGGCTGTGTGTGTTGTCCTTAGGATAGTTGACCTTAGTTTAACTACTTTTTGTAAGCTACGGACTCATGACCACGCAGTTTGGTCCGATGGATTTACAAACATTTGAACACTTTTGAAGACAAGTGGCAGGGTGCAATATTGCAGAATACAGTCCCGCACTTGCAGTAAATAAGTAAACAGCTGACGGCGCCTTCATCCAACTCCACCATGGAAGCATGATTCTTCCATTAGGACTCTTCTTGGAATGCTGATAGTTTCAGCGTTTTACGGTTGTACTCTACAAACGGATTTAATACCCACAATAATTCGTTAAGAATCCTTGGATAGTAACTACTAATCCACCCCGTGAACCACAGACATTGGCAGGTGGGGTGGCTTGCGTGCCTCAACGATAAAGATAGCCGTACCGCAGATGCAGCCACAGTGGTGTGTGGAGAGGCCAGATAAGCATGTGGTTCCTGAAGAGGGGCATCAGCCTTCTCAGTAGTACTTGATTGACAGATCTGGCCTTGTAATATCAGCTAACGTGGCTTTGGCATGCAGCTACTGCGAACTGCTGAAAGCAAGGGGAAAAACAGTCGTTACTTTCCTCGAAGACATGCAGCTCTACTGTATGAATATGTGATGATGGCATTTTCTTGGTAATATATTCTGGAGGCAAAATATTCCCACATTCGAGTCTACGTGTGGGGACTACTCAGGAGGATGTCATCAGCAAAAACACTGGCATTCTACGGGTCGCAGCGTGGAATGTTAGTTCTCTTAATCAGGTAGGGAGGTTAGAAAATTTAAAAAGTGAAATGGATAGTTGAAGTTCGGCGGAAAGATGAACCGTGTTTCTGTTCAAGTTAGTACACGGTTATGAATACCCTGAGCAGCAGAACGATCGCATCATCGTAGCCCAGATAGATACGAAGCCGACACGGTAGTACAAATTTATATGCCAAACAGCTCTGCCGATGATGAGTAGATCGAATAAATTTATGAGGAGGTAATTATTCAGAGAAGTAACGGAGAGGAAAGCTTGATTGTGATGAGGGACTCGATTCGATAGAAGGAAAAGGAAGCGAAGGAAAAATAGTAGGTGAATATGGACTAGGGAAAAGCAATGAGAGAGAAAGTCGCTTTGTATAATTTTGCACAGAAAATAATTTAATCATAACAAACACATCATGAAAGACGGTTTTACATTTTCAAGATAACAGGGGACACCAGAAGGTACCAGATGAACTTTATAATGTTAAGACATAGATTTAGGAATCAGGTTTTAAAATGTAAGAGAAATCCTGGGCAGATATAGACTCTGGCCATATCATCTTGGTTATGAGACAAGAAAAGCAGCTGTATGAATATCAAGAACTCAGATGAAGAACCAGTTCTAAGCAAAGAAGGGAAAACAAAGTAGAAACGAAAATATAGCAAGCCTATGCAAGGGAAATGAACTTCGAGACTAAACTGTAGAGAGGGAAGTGGAAGTAGATGAAGATATTATTCTGGGATAAGGATTTGACAGACCACTGAAAGATCTAAACCGAAACAAGGCCCCTGGAGTAGCCGATATTCCGTCCAACGTACTTACGTTTCAGGGAGAATCAGCCATGACAAAACTATTATACATGGCGTGCAAGATGTATGAAGTGAAATACCCCCAGATTTCAAGAAAAATGATAATCCCAATTGCAAAGAAAACATGTGCAGAAAGGAGTAAAAACTGCAGAAGCATCAGTTTAATAAGTGTGTTGTTGTTGTTGTGGTCTTCAGTCCGGAGACTCGTTTAATGCAGCTCTCCACAATACCCTATCATGAGCAAGCCTCTTTAACTCCACATAAGAACGGCAACCTACATCTGTCTGAATTTGCTTACTGTATCCCTCTCTTGGTCTTCCTCTGCGATTTTTACCCCACACAATTCCCTCTAATGCTAAATTCACAATTCCTTGATTAAGAATGTGTCCTAACAATCTATCCCTTCTTTTAGTCAAGGTATGCCAGAAATTTCTTTTCTCCTCAATTCTGTTCAGTACCTCCTCATTAGTTACGCGATCCACCCACCTAATCTTCAGCATTCTTCTGTAGCACCACATTTCAAAAGCCTCAATCCTCTTCCTGTCCGCACTGTTTATCGTCCATGTCTCACTCCCATACAAGGCAACACTCCATACAAATGCCTTCAGAAAGGACTTCCTTAGGCTTAAATCAATATTCGATGTTAACAAATTTCTCTTTTTCGAAAACGCTTTTCTACCCATTGCCATTCTGCATTTTATATCCTCTGTACTGATACCATCATTTGTTATTTTACTGCCCAAGTAACAAAACTCATCTACCTCCTTTATTGCTTCGTATCCCAATCTAATTGCTTCAGCAGCACCTGATTTTCTTACACTGCACTCCATTACCCTAGTTTTGCTCTTGTTAATGTTCATCTTATATGCACCTTTCAGCACACTGTCCATTCCGTTCAATTACTCGTCCAGGTCCTTTGCTGTATCTGTATTACTATGTCGTCGGCAAAACGCAATGGTTTTTAATTCTTCACCCTGAACTTTAATTCCTTCTCCAAATTTCTCCGTGCTTTCCTTTATAGCTTGCTCAATGTACAAACTGAATAACAATGGAGAAAGACTACAACCCTGTCTTACTCCCTTTCCAACCACTGCATCCCTTTCATGCCCTTCAACTCTGACAGCCGCTGTCTGGTTTTTGTACAAGTTGTAAATAATAACCTTACGCACCCTATATTTTACTCCTGCTTGCTTCAGAACTTGAAAGAGTTTATTCCAATCAACATTGTCAAAAGCCTTCTCCAAATCTACGAAAGCTAGAAATGTAGGTTTGCCTTTTCTTAATCTATCTTCTAGGCTAAGCCGTAAAGTGAGTATTGCCTCCCGTGTTCCTACATTTCTCCTGAACCCAAACTGATCTTCCCCGAGGTCGGCTTCAACCAGTTTTTCCATCCTTCTGTATATAATTCGTGTTAATATTTTGCAACCATGACTTATTAGACTGATGGTTCTGTGGTTTTCACATCTGTCTGCACCTGCTTTCTTTGGAATGGGGATTATAACATTTTCTTAAAGTCTGAGGGTACTTCGCCTGTCTCATACATCTTACACACCAGGTGAAACAGGTTTGTCATGGCTGGTTCTCCCAGAGACTTCAGTAGCTCTGAGGGAATATCATCTACTCCAGGGGCCTTGTTTCGACTTAGGTCTTTCAGGGCTTTGTCAAATTCTTCTCTCAGTACAGTATCTCCTATTTCATCTTCATCTACATCCTCTTCCCTTCCTACAATATTGTCTCTAAGTTCATTTCCTTTGTAGAGCCCCTCTATATACTCTTTCCACCTTTCAGCTTTCCCTTCTTTGCTGAGAACTGGTTTTCCATCAGTGTCCTTAATATTCATAGAGCTGTTTTTCTTATCTCCAAATGTTTCTTTTATTTTCCTGTAGGCTGTATCTATTTTTCCCCTATTTACATTCTTCTACATCCTTGCATTTGCCTTCTAGCTACTCCTGCTTAGCCATTTTGCACTTCCTGTCAATCTCATTTCTTAGTCGTCTCACCACAAAACATTTTTCCACCAGAAAGAGGGAAAAGCATGTTCCGCCCCGTCGCACTTCACTATTTCATCTCTACTGTTTTATTTTCCCCTGTTTCTGTCAATTGTTGCCTATAGCTCCCTCTGAAATTCTTAAGAACTTCAGGTTCCTTCAATTTATCCAGGTCCCATCTCCTTATTTTCCTACCTTTTTGTAGTTTCTTCAGTTTCAGCCTACAGTTCATAACCAACAAGTTATGGTCAGAGTCTATATCTGCCCTGGGTATGTCTTACACTGTAAAACCTGGTTCCGAAATCTATGTCTTACCATTATAAAATCTATCTGGTATCTCCCGGTGTCTCCTGGTCTCTTCCATGTATACAACCTTCTTTTGTGATTCTTGAACCAGGTGTTTGTTATAACTAAATTATGTTCCGTGCAAAATTCTACCAGGCGGCTTCCTCTTTCATTCCTTTTGCCCAGACCATATTGACCTACTATCTTCCCTTCCCTTCCTTGTCCTACTACCGAATTCCAGTCTCCCATAACAATTAAGTTTTCCTCTCCCTTATTTGTGTGAATAATTTCCTTTAGCTCCTCATATATTTCTTCGATTTCCTCATCATCGGTAGAGCTAGTTGGCATATAAACCTGTACTACTGTGGTCGGTGTTGGCTTTGTATCTATCTTGACAATGATAATGCGATCACTGTGCTGGTCATAGTAGTTTACCCGCATTCCTATTTACTTATTCATTATCAATCCTACTCCTGTGATACCCCCAATTGATTTTGTATTTATAATCCTGTACTCACCTGACCAGAAATCCTGTTCATCCTGCCACCGAACTTCACTAATCCCCACTATATCTAACTTCAACCTATCCATTTCCCTTTTTAAATCTTCTAATTTTCCTACTCTATTAAGGGATCTAACATTCCACGCTCCGACCCGTAGAACGCCAGTATTGTCTTTCCTGATGATCACATCCTCCTGAGTAGTCCCCGCCCGGAGATCCGAATGGGGGACTATTTTACCTCCGGAATATTTTACCCGAGAGGATGCCATCATCATATGTTCATACAGTAGAGCTGCATGTCCTCGGGAAAAGTAACGGCTGTAGTTTCCCCCTGCATTCAGCCGTTCGCAGTAACCGTGTGGCAAAGCCACATTAGCTGATGTTACAAGGCCAGCTCAGTCAGTCATCCAGACTGTTGCCCCTGTAACTACTGAAAAGGCTGCTGCCCCTCTTCAGGAACCACACGTTTGTCTGGCCTCTCCACAGATACCCCTCCGCTGTGGTTGCACCTACGGTACGGCTATCTGCATCGTTGAGGCACGCAAGCCACCCCACCTCGGCAATGTCTGTGGTTCATGGGAGTGGGAGTGATGGTTGCAAAAATCTAAAACGAATTATATGGATAAACTGATAGAAGTCGACCTAGGAGAAGATCAGTTTGGATTTAGTAGAAATGTAGTAACATGTGAGGCAATATTCACCTTACGACTTATCTCAGAAGATATATTAAGTAAAGGTAAATCTACAAATCTAACTTTTGTAGTTATGTAGAAAGCTTTTAACAACGTTGACGGGAATCAGTAGCGAATATAGCACTTTTTTTTGGGGGGGGGGGGGGGGGGGAGGAAGATTAATGTAAAGATAAGTTTCGTGATATGTTCTATCAGTTTTCCTGCTCACATTCGGGGGATTATTTGCGTTGAAGCCTCTTTCACTTTATTGAGATCAAGCTTTATTATTTTGTTAACATTAGTTCACAAAAATATAGCTTTTTTTTCATTACATTTCTTATTTCAGGGGGGAGGCCCCCCTCCCTCCTATACTCCCTTGACTGGAATATTTCAAATTCTGAAGTCAGCTCAGGTAAAGTATAGGCTACGGAAGGTCATTTACAACTTGTACAAAAAAAGCCAGACAGCAGTCGAAGGGCGTGAAAGGGAAGCATTGGTTGGGAAGGGAGTAAGACAGGGTTGTAGCCTTTCTCGATGTTATGCAATCTGTACATTGAGCAAGCTTTGAATGAATGCAAGGAGAAATTTGGAGAAGGAATTACGGTTCAAGGAGAAGAAATAAAAACTAGGCGGTTTGCGGATGACATTTTAATTCTGTCAGACACGACAAAGGACTTGGAAGATCAATGAGTGTCTTGAAAGGAGTGTGTAAGATGAACTTTAACAAAGAACGAAACAGTGTACTAGAGTGTTGTCTAAGAAAATCAGGCGATGCGGAAGGAATTAGACTAGGTAACAAGACAATAAAGGAAGTAGATTGTTACTTGGACAATAAAATAACGTACGATTGTCGGCAATGTAACGAAAACCGTTCCTGAAAGAAGATAAATTTGTTAACTCCGAATATTAATTTAAGGATAAGGTAGTTTTTTTCTGAAGGCATTTGTGTGGCGTGCTGTCTTGTACCTGAGTGAAACATGGTCGATAAATATCCCACTTCAGCTTTCGTCTATAGCACGACATTTCACAGGCTTCTATCCTCTTCTTGTCTGAAGAAGAGGATAGAAGCTTTTGAAATTTGGTGCTACAAACGAGAGCGGACGATTAGGTAGGTAATCGCGTAAATAATGAGGAAGTACTGAACTGAATTGGGAAGAAAAGAAATTTCTGACATATCTTGACCACAATAAGAGATTTGTTGGTGGTACACGTTCTGTAACACCAAGAAATCGAAAATTTACCACTGGAGGGAAGTGTTTGTGGTAAATTTCGTAGAGGGAGACCAAAATGCGAATATAGAAAGCAGGTTCAGAAGGATGTGGTTTGGCGTTCTTGCGAGGAGATGAAGATGCTTGCCCACGATAGAGTAGGGTAGAGAGCTGCATCAGTCCAGTCTCCAGAATGAAGTCGAAAAGAACTATAACAAACAAAACACGTTTTGTGCAATACTGCTAGGGAAAAAAAGGTTTCAGTGAGCCTGACGTGAAAATATTAATTCATAAAAACTGTAAACGCAAAACTACATGTAAGAATTACCATTTTAAATGAAGAAGAGGTGGAAGTTGTTACTTTTGATGAACTCTTCTCAGGTAATCGGCCGAGTGGTGGCGTCGTCTTGGCGGAACGTTTCGATGAGTTTCGTACTCATCATCCTCAGGCTAGGAGTTCTCATCACTCGAATTCACCGAGAAAGCCTGCACTCGCGTAAACTGTTACTTTTCTTTATGGAGTAAAAATATCACGAAAGTAATAAGTCCTCTACAAAACACTTTCACGTTTTTTCAGTCTATGAGGTATTTTACATAGATGTTTTGAAGTCGTCTGGCGTCCCACCTGAAAAGACAACGCGACCCACAGTTTGGGAACCACTGAGTCGTATAGGATTTGGTTCCCTCTTCATAGGAGAGAATTGCCATAGATGTTCAAATGTTTGTAAATCTATCGGATCAAACTACGTGGTCATCAGTTCGTAGCTTACAAACTAATTAAACTAAGGTAAACTAACCTAAGGACAACACAAACGCCCATGCCCCAGGGAGGACTCGAACCTCCGACGGCGACCAACCGCGCGCTCCGCAGCGAGGCGCCTTAGACCGCTCGGCTACTCCACCGCGGCTTGCCATAGTCGACATTTTCCATAGACTTGTAAATTCTATGCCTACGAGGATGCAGGTTGATCTTGATGCCAGTGGCTTGTGGACATAATAGTGAAGCTATACGTAGCCTACTTTTCACAAGGCCTACATCGTTATTAGGTTCACAATATTAATTTCAAAATGCAAATCTACTTGCTACTCGGCCTATATTGTTTCTGTTTTTATGGAAGGTTGGATGAATATCAACCTCCAATGATAATTATTGTTATTGTTATGAAAAGTCAGATAAATATTAGCTGCAAGGAAGATTATTTCTAGGCATCAGATTCACTATCCATAATTAGTTATTTACTTAAGAGAATAATGAAAAATGTAAAAAAAGAAAATGTAATTTCATAACAAACAGTGAATAAAGCACAAGACGTTTGTTACACGATAAAGAAAAGATGAAAAAGGAAAGTTCTGGTGAGATTCAGTCCGACCCATACTACCAGTAAATTGCGTTGCGACCCTACCAAGGAGCTAACGATCTCTTCTTCTTGCCGTAACACTCGAATAGTCCTACTGTAGTTGAAGAACGAATATTAAATTGGAAACAACAGACACAGGAGGCACACGAACTGACGAAGCGGACAGGATATGGCCTGCGATGCCACTTCCTCCGGCCCACTGACTGTCATTGAATTTTGCCTTGA
Source organism: Locusta migratoria (assembly GCA_026315105.1). Lineage (NCBI taxonomy): Eukaryota > Metazoa > Arthropoda > Insecta > Orthoptera > Acrididae > Locusta > Locusta migratoria. The sequence goes on from CM048745.1 coordinate 628,116,346, forward strand.
TAAAAACTGTGAGTCACTAGACGTTGACACAAACGACATCTACATAAGGCATTTACTCTGCAGATCGCTTTTAAGGGCCTGGCAGAGGGTTTTTCGTATAGCTTTCATAATATATAGCCGGCCGCGGTGGCCGAGGTGACTGAGGCGCTCCAGTCACAGTCAGCACGGCCACTACGGTCGGGGGTTCGAATCCCCCCTCGGGCATGGATATTTGTGACGTCCTAGTTCGTAAGTAGTTCATAAGTAGTTTGTAAGTTTAGGGACTGATGACCCCGTAGTTAAGTCCCATAAGCTTAACAAACATTTGAACATTGAACATAATATATATTTCTCAATCGTTCCATTCTCAAATAGCACGTGGGAAAAAGGAACAACTAAATTTTTGCGTTTTAGGTCTGATTTCTCTTATTTCCCATATCTCCCTACGAAGGTGGTTGCTAAAAAAATGTTGGAGGTGAAAATTGGTGAAAGAAATTTCATAAAATTTTAGTGCTCATGTGGATTACTTCGCACTTATCATTATTAAGGGTCAATTGTCAATTTTTGCAGTATTCATATATCTAATTCCTTTTGCCTCTGCTTTTGATCTTCTAGTGATTTTACTAACTGATAAATGACAGCATCGTCCTCGGACAGTCTAGGAGAGCTGTTCAGATTTGCTCCTCTGTCAGTTACTACGTACTGTGTCTTTCTGATAGGAAATCTCAAGTCCAATCTCACAACTGTGATATTCCATAAGGGCGTAATTTTATTAGAAACCGCTTGGGAGGTACAATGTTAAAGGCCTTCCAGAAATCGAAAATTATGGAATCGATTTGAGATCCCTTGTCCCTAGCAGTCAGCACTTTATGTGAGTAAATAACTGCGTTTCACAAGAACGATCATTTCTGAATCCGTATTGACTATGAGTCAATAGGTCGTTCTCTTCGACGGTAGATTAAGTTTAAATATTATGCTCATAACACTAGTAGATATAAGCACGTTCACAGACCTCTCGGCTTCTATGTATATTCAGTTTACTATATAAGTTATCAGGAGTCAACTAGAAGATTTGGAAATCCCAGGCGCTATGTTCCTATCTGTACTGCATTATACATCAAAAAAATGTTCAAATGTTTGTCAAGCTTATGGGACTTAACTACGGGGCCATCAGTCCCTAAACTTACAAACTACTTATGAACTAGGACAGCACAAATATCCATGCCCGAGGGGGGATTCGAACCCCCGACCGTAGTGGCCGTGCTGACCGTGACTGGAGCGCCTCAGTCACCTCGGCCACTGCGGCCGGCCAGGACAAGCGCAACTGTGATCTCTAAAAGAACATCAAAGAATTTCGGTCTACATTTACATGGGATACCCTGCAAATCATATTTAAGTGCCTGGAAGAGGGTTCATCGAATCACCACTATACTATTTATCTCCCATTCCATTCCCGAATAGCGCGCGGGAAGAAAGAACCATCTCTCCTTACGAGCTCTGATTTCTCGTATTTTATTCTGATGATCATTTCTTCCTATGTAAGTGGCATTGAACAATATATTTTCGCATTCGGAGGAGAATGTTGGCGATCGGAGTTTCGTAAGCAGCCCACGCTGCAGCGATAAGCGCCGTTGTAATGATTACCATACCAGATCCTGTATCATTCCCGTAACGCTGTCTCCCCTGTATCGCGACAGTACAAAACAAGCTGCCCTTCTTTGGACTCTTTCGATGTCCTCCGTCAAACCCACCTGATAAGGATCCCACACTGGGCAGCAATACTAAAAAAAAGGACGGACAAGCCTAGTGTATGCAGTTTCTTTAGTACATCTGTTGCATCTTTTAAGGGTACTGCCAATAAAACGCAGTCTCTGGTTCTCCTTTCCTACGACATTATCTCCGTGTTTTGCGGAGTTTACGGCCTTCACTTTTGATTGATTTATCTTGTAAACGAAGTTTAACGGATTTCTTTTCGTACTCATGTGGACGACTTCACACTTCTCATTATTTAGAGCCAATTGCCAATTTTTACACCCACCGGTATTGCTAACATTATTAATAGTAGGAAAATTTTTTCTGATTTTCAGTTACAAATCTTTTTATGGTACAGTTATAGAGCATGAAAACTTTTATTTTCCGAAAAAAAAAAATCGTGACTTAAAGAAGCACTTTTTTGATAGATTTTCAGTTATTGTAAAAAATGAGACACACTCTTTTGTTCCAGAATCCATTTGACTGTATCCTTGGTGATATGCCAGTGGAATTACATTGGAATTCACTTATTTGTAGGCAGATCATTGTTGAAAGTGAAAAGATACTGCTATTGATTTACCTGATGTCAAGTTTGCCGAAACTGAAGAAGTTTACCGCTGGTACAGCACCAATGTTTTGGACAAGTTATGTTTGTCAACAAACATTTTAAGAAACGAAGCATGCTAAGTCGACACATCGAAGATGATTGAATTTTTTGAAAGCAGTTCTCTCGACTGTATGCTCCAATACCAAATCAAATATTGATGACATCTTTAAAGCCAAATGCCAGTTTCCAAAATGTTCAAATGTTTGTAAATCTAAAGGACTTAACTCAAAAATGTTCAAATGTTTGTAGAACGTATGGGACTTAACTACGGGGTCATCAGTCCCTAAGCTTACAAACTACTTATGAACTAGCTAAGACTAAAGACGGCACAAATATCCATGCCCGAGGGGGAGGGATTCGAACCCCCGACCGTAGTGACCGTGCAGACCGTGACTGGAGCGCCTCAGTCCCCTCGGCCACCGCGGCCGGCAGGACTTAACTACGTTGGTCATCAGTCCCTGAGCTCACAAGCTACTTACACTAATTTAACATAAGTTATGATAAGGACAACACAAACAACGAGGCCTGAGGGAGGACTCTTAACTCCCGACGGCGAACGAGAGCGCGCACCGCAGCAAGGCGCCTTAGTGCACACGGCTGTTCTGCTGCGGTTCAAAAATTTCACTAACGTTTTTCACCGTTTAGTTTCTGAGATTCGAATATGAGCATATTAGGTCTGATGTAACTATATTTTTGTTAATGCCACTAATTGATAACTTTATAAAATAAATTCGTATGTTAGTTGTTCTGATTTGTTTGTGCATGATTAACATGCAACGCTGAACTTAGTCTTTTTCCCAGAACTTACGTTCTGTCTTCGTGATATTGTGCAACATGATGGGGCCCCTGCTTGTCATTTAGTTAGTTATCGAGACTCCTGAGACAAGAGTTTGGTGAGATGGTGTAGACAGACACTCACGAAACCATCAAATCTAGACTTACGAGTCTTGAGGGATTTTCTGCGATCGGCATATGAATTAAATTCTTGAATATCCGCCTGCAGAGCTGCGATGGAGTAGCCGAGCGGTCTAAGGCGCCTCGCTACGGATCGCGCGGTTGCTCGCCTTGAAGGTTCGAGTCCTCCCTGGTGTGTGTGTGTGTGTGTGTGTGTGTGTGTGTGTGTGTGTGTGTGTGTGTATTGTCTTTAGGTTAGTTTACCTTAGTTTAAGTAGTTTGTAAGCTACGGACTGATAACCACGCAGTTTGGTCCGATAGATTTAGGTGGTTTATATATATATATATATATATATATATATATATATATATATATATATATATATATATATATATATGACCGGTTTCGCGACAGCTGCCCATCTTCAGATCTGTTAACAAATGTTACAATTGATTGTAAGCTAGTGTTTGCAATGTATAAAATCCAAAACGTTAATGGAAAAAATTATGAAAAACATACCAATTCTATGAAGTTACAGAGTAACCATGGCGTGATGAACGAATGTTCATAGTCTTTATTGAAATACAGTAGCCTCCTGAAGCTTTATATAATGTGCTTCCATTCATCTGATTGGTGGATACATTTTCGTTAAAATTTCTCTCAATAAGTGATTATTGACTTACATACAAAATCATTTCCAAAGACAATTTGTAAAATAGCAGTCAAGGTATAAAATAACCCTCATAATTTGGATATATTAGCTGTCGAACTATAAGAGGACTTAGAAAAAAATATAAATAGCACTGGGTTCTGACTACATTTTAAAAATTGTAAGTAAATATTTAAGTAATTTATAAAACAAAATTGTAATATGGTTAAATATTAAAACATTTCGGAAAAAAATCTCAAAAAGGCTTTTAAAAACTATTGTGAACGTTGTCTTCTTTCCCGTCTGCGGATGAAGCTTCAGTGTGTCAGCATGTATGTCAGTCAACAGTCACTTATTGAGAGTAATTTTAACGAAAATGTATCCACCAATCAGATGAATGGAAATACATTTCATAAAGCCTCAGGAGGCTACTGTATTTTAGCAACGACTGTGAACTTTCGTTCATCACGGGACAGGTTTGTCTGTAATTTCATAGAATTGGTATGTTTTTCATCAATTTTTTTTCCATTAACATGTTGGATTTCATACGTTGTAAACAGTAGCTTATAATTAATTGTAACATTTGTTAACAGATGAAAATGGGCAGCTGTCGCGAAATCGGTCATGTTCTGGAAAATAAAAGCGTTCTTCAGCCGGATATTCAAGAATTATATTTACTTACGAAACTAATTTCGTGGGTTTCAAGAAATGAATTTCGCTACCTAAACTAGAGTCTCCATGTAAACCAAGCGAAGCTTGATGGGTGCGGGGTTGCGGAGGGGCGTTTCGAACCGGGAAACAGCTCCACGGAGGTAACTGAACTTGCACGGATGGAGAAAATATTTGGTTTTCGTCATTTCATTAACGGAAATCGTCAGGTAACTATACGGCTTATGGAGTGGTCCTGCCAGTTTACTTGTTTTTAAGAGTTTAAAACAAAACTTTCATTGTACGTAATAGTGTAATTGGATCATTGTTATTGTTATTGGGTTAATGTTAAAATTCAATTACTGAGGTGGTCACACAGATAGCATTTGACCTAGTGATCATTTGTTTACCTATTAGAAGTACCGGCACTGGCATTCTGTACAGCTATCCGACATTTCAGGCTAAAAATTTAAACATTACACGCTAACTGCAGCCCAGTCAAATTCAGCAGACCTGTTCGTTTTTTGTATCATATGTGGGATCTACGGTGCGCTTTATATGGATTATAGTAAATAATAATTTCGTGCGGCTCATTAGCCTAGTGCAAGTCTACCCCAGTTATCCAACCGGGGAAAGGGGACCTACAACTTAATGTGGAATCCGAACCACGTTTCTGGCGACTCCCCACATCGTTGAGAGGTGGATGGGTTAAAACGCAGACTGTAAGAATCCGAGGTCCGACCGGGTTTCGAACCCGCAACCCCTCCGTCTTCCAGTCTATCGCTTTACCCCAAGACTACCGGGCCCGTACGGCTTGTAGTGATGATCGTGTGGCATTTATGGCCGTTAGACCCCGTCTGGGATCGTGTTCAGACTGTCTGGTGTAAATCTCTTTTGCTGGCACCACTTCGGCGACTTGCGTGTCAACGATGGTTAGGACAACATAACACCCAGTCCCCGAACAGAGGAAATCTCCCACTCCACCGGGAATCGAACACGTATCTTTTGCGTGGCATCCCACTACGCTGCCAAGGAAGCGGACTATACGGTTTAAACCACTGATATAAACTCTGACTACAACTTATTGGTCATGAATTGTAGGCTGAAACTCAAAAAACAGCAGAAAGGTAGGAAAATAAAGAAGGAACCTGAAGTTCTTGAGAATTTCAGAGGGTGTTTTAGGCAACAATTGCCAGAAACGGGGCCGCGGTGGAGTAGCCGAGCGGTCTAAAGCACCTCGCTGCGGAGCGCGCGGTTGCTCGCCGTGGAGGTTCGAGTCCTCCCTGGGGAATGGATGTGTGTGTGCGTGTGTGTGTGTTTGTCCGTAGGTTAGTTTACCTAGGTTTAAGCAGTTTGTAAGCTACGGACTGATGACCACGCAGTTTGGTCCGATAGATTTACAGACATTTGAACATTTTTTTGACTGAAACGGGGGCGAGGACAAAATAGGTAGGAAGGAAAGACCTACAAAAAATCCTTTGATATCACAGGACATACTGGATTTCATCGATGAAAGGAGAAAATATAAAAATGCAGTAAATGAAACTGGCAGAATGGAGTACATAAAACTAAGAAATGAGATTGACAGGAAGTGCAAAATGGCTAAGCAGGAGTGGATAGAATGCAAATGCAAGGATGTAGAAGAATATATAAGTAGGGGGAAAATAGATACTGCTTACAGGAAAATAAGAGAGATATTTGGAGATAAGAAAAACGGCTCTATGAATATCAAGAACACAGATGGAAAACCAGTTCTCAGCAAAGAAGGGAAAGCTGAAAGGTGGAAAGAGTATATAGAGAAGATCTACGAAGGAAATGAACTTAGAGACAATGTTGTAGGAAGGGAGGAAGAAGTAGATGAGGATGAAATAGGAGATACTACACTGAGCAATGAATTTGACAGAGCACTGAAAGACCTAAGTCGAAACAAGGCCCCTGGAGTAGATGTCATTCCCTCAGAGCTTCTGAAGTCTCTGGAGAACCAGCCATGACAAAAGTGTTTCACGTGGTCTGTAAGATGTATGAGACAGGCGAAGTACCCTCAGTTTTTAAGAAAAAAATGTTATAATCTCCATTCCAAAGAAAGTAGGTGCAGACAGGTGTGAAAACTACAGAACCATCAGTTTAATAAGTCATGGTTGCAGAATATTAACACGAATTGTTTACAGAAGGATGGAAAAACTGGTAGAAGCCGACCTCGGGGAGGACCAGTTTGGGTTCAGGAGAAATGTAGGAACACGGGAGGCAATACTCACTTTACGGCTTATCCTAGAAGACAGATTAAGGAAAGGCAAACCGACATTTCTAGCTTTTGTAGATTTGAAGAAGGTTTTTGACAATGTTGATTGGAATAAACTCTTTCAAGTTCTGAAGTAAGCAGGAGTAAAATATAGGGAGCGAAAGGTTATTTACAACTTGTACAAAAACCAGACAGCAGTCGTTAAGAGTTGAAGGGCATGAAAGGGACGCAGTGGTTAGGAAGGGAGTAAGACAGGGTTGTAGCCTTTCTCCAATGTTATTCAATTTGTACATTGAGCAAGCTATAAAGGAAAGCAAGGAGAAATTTGGAGAAGGCATTAAAGTTCAGGGCGAAGAATTAAAAACATTGCGTTTTGCCGACGACATAGTAATTCTGTCAGATACAGCAAAGGACCTGGAAGAGCAGTTGAACGGAATGGACAGTGTGCTGAAAGGTGCATATAAGATGAACATTAACAAGAGCAAAACTAGGGTAATGCAGTGCAGTCTAAGAAAATCAGGTGATGCTGAAGGAATTAGATTAGGTAACGAAGCAATAAAGGAGATAGATGAGTTTTGTTACTTGGGCAGTAAAATAACAAATTATGCTCACAGTACAGAGGATATAAAATGCAGAATGGCAATGGGTAGAAAAGCATTCTAGAAAAAGAGAAATTTGTTAACCTCGAATATTGATTTAAGCCTAAGGAAGTCCTTTCTGAAGGCATTTGTATGGAGTGTTGCCTTGTATGGGAGTGAGACATGGTCGATAAACAGTGTGGACGGGAAGAGGATAGAGGCTTTTGAAATGTGGTGCTACCGAAGAATGCTGAAGATTAGGTGGGTGGATAGCATAACTAATGAGGAGGTACTGAACAGAATTGGGGAGGAAAGGAATTGCTGGCATATCTTGACTAAAAGAAGGGATAGATTGGTAGGACACATTCTTAGACATCAAGGAATCGTGAATTTAGCATTGGAGGGAAGTGTGTGGGATAAAAACCGCAGAGGAAGACCAAGAGATGGATACAGTAAGCAGATTCAAACAGATGCAGGTTGCCGTTCTTATGTGGAGATGAAGAGGCTTGCCCAGGATAGGGTATTGTGGAGAGCTGCATCAAACCAGTCTCCGGACTGAAGACCACAACAACAACAACATTCAGCAGTCCCTGAGAAATCACGATTTGTAGGTACCAAAACTGCGAATTGTGCGAATGCCCATTTCTACACTTTATATTCAGTGCGAACAGTCGGTTTTTCCCACGTGTCATGAAGATATTATTATCGAAATCCTTTGTGTTTTGCTTTATCTTTATCCGTCACTGAGATTCAGAGGTTCTATTTGCCGAACTTGCGATAAAGAAAAACACACACACATATAAACAAAATATGTAATGGTTTTGTGGGGTAGGCGAATGAGGGGAAGGGTCCTGAAGATAATATTATCGAAATCCTTTGTGTTATGCTTTCTCTTTATCCGTCACTGAGATTCAGAGGTTCTATTTGCCGAATTTACGATAAAGAAAAACACACACATATATAAACAAAATATGTAATGGTTTTGTGGGGTTGGCCAATGAGGGGAAGGGCGGGGGGGGGGGGGGCGTGACAACAGCGCACTGGGTGCCAAACTACTTTCCTACCGCCACTGCTACTCGTGTTCTTACATGTTCGGGATTTCCCGATACAGCAGAGAACTCGATCCAGTATAGAACTGTTCGAACATATAATAAATGACGCGCTGCTTATCTGCCTACGATACGCGGTAGATTTTCATAGGAAGTACAAGTATATGAAAAGTAAAAGAAGGGCAACATTATGAAAAACTTTATATTTTGTTTGAAACAGTGCATACGTGACATGTCTGGTGTCACTGCAAGATATGATCCATTGATAAACAAAATATCTGCTACTAGAACAAAACTACTGCACCTCATTACTGACTGCTAACATTCAAAGAAAAAAATGTGTATCCTTCATAAGTAGAAATTACAGTTAATGTGATTATAATAGGGTTACCAGATGTCTGTCTTCAGAAAAGAGGACATTTCTAGAGTCATAAAAGAAACTTGCCTATCACCCCCCCCCCCCACCCCCCGTTTTACCTGATATTTTTTACGATGCATCATTTGCGGAAACTATAGTACTGTTGACTGTAAAATCGTGACGAATAAAGTTACTGTAAATATTATTTAAGCATTCCTTGATATAACTATGCTCCCATTTCGGATCAGATCGACATGACTGTATACATGATTAACATCTAGATTTTAGTGAGTGAATGGAATATGTAAGGCGTAGGTGAAGAAAGCAATGAATAAAATAAACTTTTTGTTTGCCGTACAGAGGCTCGCAATTAATTATTTAAAGCTACTCAGTTTTTTGGACAAAAGCTTTAACTCTATTTTTTCAAAACACTGTTTATCTAGTTACGTCTCTTTCGTCCTAAACAGACGAATGGTGACTGTGGCATTTGACCTTATTTGTTTGAAGTTTTGAACAAGGTTTTAACTTACGTATAACTATCATTGCACTGGCTTTTGATCTTAAAGTCATAAGTGTCCTTGACAGACAACAAACAGAACTGCCGAGTCCCAGTCCGACGTACTGAACGTCTTATTTTTGGGTGTCACACAATACTTCGACCAGAGAAAGGGGGGAAGAGTTTTATGGTATACTATGTGTATTGCACTGTCTCTTGCATGGTTTTAATTGGCCGCCTCGAAGCTCGTATTCAGCGACAATTGTCACGCCAATTATTTCAATACTTCCGAAGTAGGTTGACCTCAGAACAGCGACGGCACAGAATCGAGAAAATTAAAAACATTATTTCAAGAAAGGTTAAATTCTCTAGAGTTAGTGATTGTGCTTCAAGATGAAGCAGTTGCACAACGCGAAAAAGAGGATATTTCGACATTTTGTTAAAAATCCGGCCAACCTTTTTTAGGGTCCAAAAAAGAGGACATGTCCGGGTAAAGACATGGATTATAAGACATAGGTTGCAAATGACCATTACATTCCCTGTTAATGTGGTGCAGTAACAGATAAAAATGTTACTACCTTTTAATCGCCTTGAAAACAAGATTGAAAGAGATGAAATAGTGAAAACATTAGAAATTTAACACCCAATAACGGAAATAAGTCATATAGAAATAAACTTTAATTGTAACCTCGGAATAAACGGTGGACGAACTGCTCTGTACGTAGTATCAACAGGAGTCGCCAGATCGCAGCACTATAACTTTTAATCGCAATTGCTATCGTTTACTTATAGCCTATATTCGCTACCGTTTTTACTTAAGGCCTGCATCCTAGAAGCTAGTATAGCCGGAATTAGTACATTAATGACACCCTATCTTCGTTATAAATCGTATACTGCACAGCACAGAAAATATTTATGAATATCATCGTTGTAAATCGTAGAGATAGTACCTCCTGACATTGCTAGATAGCGTCGTGATCGAAAGTTCGAACATTTCCCGAGATTTCCCGAAGCGTGACGTAAATTGTTCGAACAGTTCGAGTCATGTTCAAACCCAGCTCTAGACCAAACTATCGGTTCCCTTCGTTCACTGGGAGAGTGCAGCAAAGACACGTTGGAAGGGTTGGCAGCATTGGTAAGCCGAGAATAGCGGCAGCCGGCGGCGATTCAATCACAGCGCCGTCACTTGTCGACTCTTTAATTGCCCGCTCGTCGCGCGCCGCGCGCCGGCTGTTGTTTACACAAACTCCCGCACCACACTCCGACACATGCTGCGGGAATTAGATGGACTTGTCTATTCTCTATCTCTCTCTCTCTATCTATCTATCTATCTATCTCTCTCCCCTCAAAAGTAGGTCAGACAGGAAGCAGCAACTTAATCGTTATGCTACATTTGTAATCTACAATGAGCGAGAAGAGACATGCCCTAGCAATATCGACAGATAAAGACGGCGGTAGTATCGTGTACACAACGTCTGAGAGGGTGGTTCATTGTCAGAAGTTCAGAACTATACTTGGTGATTCGTGTGAAATAGTACCCGAAGTGATTGTGCCTACACTGTGCTAACTAACAGCCTCTGAAGTCTGAATGGAGAATGCCAGTAGATATGAGATGCAGTGGTATGCTAGATTCCATTTCCGAAATCGTTACGGAATTCAACACTCCAAGATCCACAGTATCAACAAGCAAGTGCAGCTGCTTTTGCGTAGAATAGTCAGTCCAAATAGACAAACAACATTGCATAAAATAAATGTGGAAATCAATGTGGCGTGTACGGCGAAGGATTCATTTAGGACAGTACCGTGTAATTTGACATTAACCCTCGCAATACCAAGCCATTTTACGTAACGTTTATTACCAAGAGAAGGGGGGGGCTGGATACTTTTGCCCACAATTAAAAAAAAATGTTGGATTAAGTAATATTCATTAAGTGTTCTTGAATTACATTAATAACATACTTTTGAAAGATCTATTAATGCATAATCAGGATCCAGAACCTGAATATTTCATGTAAAACTGTTTTCAATAATGCATTCCATATGTTTCTACACTTACATCTACATGGGACACTCTGCAAATCACATTGCCTGGCAGGGGGTTCATCGAACCACCTTTATACTATTTATCTCCCATTCCATTCCCGAATAGCGCGCGGGCAGAAAGAACAACTGAATCTCTCCGTTCGAGCTCTGATTTCTCGTATTTTATTCAAATGTTCAAATGTCTGTAAATCTATCGGACCAAACTGCGTGGTCATCAGTCCGTAGCTTACAAACTACTTAAACCTAGGTAAACTAACCTACGGACAAACACACACACCCATGCCCCAGGGAGGACTCGAACCTCCACGGCGAGCAACCGCGCGCTCCGCAGCGAGATGCTTTTGACCGCTCGGCTACTCCACGTATTTTATTCTTATGATCTTTTCTACCCATGTAAGTGCCAGTCAACAATATATTTTCGCATTCGGAGGAGGATGTTGGCGATTGGTGTTTCGTAAGTAGCCCACGCCGCAGCGATAAGCGCCATTGTAATAATTCCCATCCCATCCTGTAACATATTCGTAATGCCGTCTCCCCTGTATCGCGACAACACAAAACGAGCTGCCCGTCTTTGTACTCTTTCGATGCCCTCCGTCAAACCCACCGGATAAGGAACCCAGACTGGGCAGCAATACTCCAAAAAAGGACGGACAAGCCTAGTGTATGCTGTCTCTTTAGTAGTTCTGTTGCTTCTTTTAAGGGTTCTACCAATAAAACGCAGTCTTTGGTTCGCCTTTCCCACGACATTATCTACGTGTTCTTTACTGTTTAAGTCTGAAGTAATAGGAATTCCTAGGTATTTAGTAGAGTTTACGGCCTTCACTTTTTAATGGTTTATCTTGTAAATAAAGTTTAACGCTTTTCGTACTCATGTGAACAACTACACACTTCTCATCATTTAGAGTCAATTGACAATTTTTACACCATAGTGATATTTAGATCGTTCTGCAGTTTGTTTTGATCTACATGTGATTTTACTAGACGGTAAATGACTGTATCATCTGCAAACAACTAAGGGAGCTGCTTAGATTTCCTCCCAAATCGTTTATGAAAATATGGAACAACAGAGGACCAATAACACTAGCCTGTGGAATGCCTGATATCACCTCTGTTTTAGTCGATGACTTCGATTACTACAAACTATGTCCTCTCTGACAGAAAATCCCCTATCCAGTCGCAAACTTGGGGCGATATACCATAACCACGCAATTTAATTAAAAGCCGTTTGTGAGATACGCTGTCAAAAGCTTTCTGAAAATCAAGAAATACGGAATCAATTTGAGAACCCTTGTCGATAGCACTCATCACTTCGTGTGAGTAAAGAGCTAGTTGTGTTTCGCATGAACGTGACAATATCGGTGTGATCGTTACAAACTAGAAAACTTGGTTAGAAAAGTTCAGACTTCAGTTGCTAAGAGCTAATGTTAGCGTTCGACTGTAGTGCAGAATCCATGAAGCCTTGGACCCAAGTTGTAAACAAGGCACTGTGCAAGTTGCAGGCTGGCTGTTTTTTACATGGAATGGACTGGGTCATCTGTTCCCTGAACCGATCATTGACTGGAAATAGTTATTCATGTTTGGATACTTGGAGAACATGTGCATCTATCCATGGACTTTATGTTGTGCAGTTAAAGCCTTTTCTAGATTCCACATTCTTAAACATTGCCTCCCCCAGGGTTCCGTTCTTGCTCCTCTCACGTTCAATGCATACACTGCTGACATCCCGGTAACACAGTGTAAGAAGTTCATTTATGCCAATGACATCGCTTTAGCTAACCAGAATAAGACCTATCCACCACGGAAGCAACATTCACGAATGATTTTGCCATCCTCCAAGAATATTTCAGAACCTGGAAGTTAAAGCCAAACCTAAACAAAACAGAGGTATTCTGCTTCCATTTCAATAACAAACTAGCCTACCAGTAACTTAACATCTGTCTCGAAAGTGTAAAGCTCAAACATAATAAACACCCAAAATATCTGGGAATAACATTGTCGTGTTGAAATAGAAGCAGGCTTGACTTTGAAGGCAAGGCTGTCAACTGAACACAGCACTTATACAGAAAGCAGGTTTATTGTGAACAGAAACATACACGCAGTACTGCCTCTCGGGCAGAGTGCTCTGCTATTTATACACAGACAGAATGTACCAGAAATTAGAAGAATAGATAACATAAGAAACATGTAGAAATTACAGGTGAACATAAGAAACATGTAGAACATACTGGAAATGATAATTACAAAGAAATAAATTTTTGCTGGTGGACGGCATTGAACCGGTGACCTTCAGCACCACATTCGGTACGCTAGCCATTGCGTCATGCCGGCAGTCGATTTCTTGGGGTCTCGCGGCATTGCTCCCTCTCCTGAAAAAACAGCGACCCGCTGTTAGGTTCCCTTTGGAGCCAGCTGCAAATGTCCTGGATCTTAATCTTGTCATGGGTCCTCTGTACGAGGTGCATTCAAGTTCTAAGGCATCCAATTTTTTTTCTCCGGACTGGAAAGAGATAGAAACATGCGCATCGTTTTAAAATGAAGCAGCGTTCATTGTCAATACGTCGCAGAGATGGCAGCACTGTACGGCAGATGGAATTTTACCTCCAGCGGCGAGAATGAGAACTGTTTTAGATACTTAAAATGGCGACGTTTTCCTTACTTGAACAGCGTGCAATCATTCGTTTTCTGAATTTGCGTGGTGTGACACCAATTGAAATTCATCGATAGTTGAAGGGGGCATGAGGCGATGGAGTTATGGATTTGTCGAAAGTGCGTTTGTGGGTGCGACAGTTTAATGAAGGCAGAATATCGTGTGACAACAAACCGAAACAACCTCGGGCTCGCACAAGCCGGTCTGACGACATGATCGAGAAAGTGGAGAGAATTGTTTTGGGGGTTCGCCGAATGACTGTTGAACAGATCGCCTCCAAAGTTGGCATTTCTGTGGGTTCTGTGCACACAATCCTGCATTACGACCTGAAAATGCGAAAAGTGTCATCTAGGTGGGGTGGGTGCCACGAATACTGACCATAAGGCTGCCCATGTGGCATGTTGCCAAGCAATGTTGACGCACGACGACAGCATGAATGGGACTTTCTTTTCTTCGGTTGTGACAATGGATGAGACGTGGATGCCATTTTTCAATCCAGAAACAAAGGCCAGTCAGCTCAATGGAAGCACAAAGATTCATTGCCACCAAAAAAATTTCGGGTAACCGCCAGTGCTGAAAAAATGATGGTGTCCATGTTCTGGGACAGCGAGGGCGTAATCCTTACCCATTGCATTCCAAAGAGCACTATGGTAACAGGTGGATCCTACGAAAATGTTTTGAAGAACAAATTCCTTCCTGCACTGCAATAAAAACATCCGGGAAGGGCTGCGCAATGTGGTGTTTCACAAAGACAACGCACCCGCACAGTGAGCTAACATTACGCAACAGTTTGTTTGTTTGTTTGTTTGTTTTTTTTTTTTTTTTTTTTTTTTTTTTTAAGTGATTCCTCATGCTCCCTACTCACCTGACCTGGCTCCTAGTAACTTTTGGCTTTTTCCATCAACGAAAGACACACTCCATTGCCGCACATTCACCAGCCGTGCTGCTATTGCCTCAGCGATTTTCCAGTGGTCAAAACAGACTCCTAAGGAAGCCTTCGCCGCTGCCATGGAATCATGGCATCAGTGTTGTGAAAAATGTGTACGTCTGCAGGGCTATTACGTCGAGAAGTAACGCCAGTCTCATCTATTTCAGGTGAGTAGTTAATTAGCAAAAAAATCGAAGGCCTTAGAACTTGAATGCACCTCGGATGGTAGTTCTTGTGGATCCTTCCCTTCTGCACGATAATCAACGACAGACGTTCCTGTCGTGGCTTCGTCAGTATCATTACCGTCCTTAGAGTCCTTGAACAAGAAGCCATTTTCGCCTATCTGCTCTTCAGGATCGTTGTAAGGCTTCATGCACAGGACGTGAACAATGCCTCTTCGTTTTTGTCGTTTCGACGACGGCTCTTAATCCTCAACTTCGTATGTGACGTCTGACAGACGGCGTATTACACAATACGGACCAAAGTATAGCTTCAATAACTTTTCTGATAGTCCAACTTTCCGTACGGGGGTAAAAATCCATACCAGATCTCCTGGGCTGTACACAACAGGTCGATTCTTGTCGTTCTACCGCTGACAGTCCTTCTCCTGGGCGTCCAGTGCCCGTCTGCGAGCCAGCTGTCTTGCTTCTTCGAGCCTGGAGATGAGATGTTTCACATAGTCATCCTGAGTGTCGTCTGGTTGGAATGGGAACAGCGTATCCATTGTCATCTCAGATTCACGGCCATGGAGCAGGAAAAACGCATGAAGCCTGTAGTGTCTTATCTTGCGTTATTACAAGCAAATGTCACTAGTGACAGTATTGTATGCCAATCCTTCTGCTCAATATCGACGTACATGGACAGCATATCTGGTAACGTCTTGTTCAAACAATCTGTAAGACCATTTTTCTGAGGATGGTGTTCAATTGTCATTCTGTCGACAATGTCACAACGTGACATACCTCTGATACTAGTTTTGACTGGCTGGAGATGAGCTGGAATGACCAGTAGCCATTTGGGGCCCAGTGTCAGCTGTAACGTCACCCAATTCAGTGAGGGCCTACATTTCATTCATGCTGTTGTGTTCCACTAATGGATTCCTCGGAAGGCAGTCGGCATCCTTGTGTTTGCGCCCATTCTCGAATACCAATGAGGTGTCATACTCTTGGAGTCTTAGTGCCCATCTTGCTAGTCAACCTGATGGATCCTTCAAGATAGTCAGCCAACACAAAGAATGATGGACTGTCACGACGGTGAATGGTTTGCCGAATAAATACGGCCAGAACTTGTTCATAGCCCAGATGACTGTGAGACATTCTTCCTCAGTTGTAGAGTGGTTTATCTCCGACTTTGAGAGTACCCTTGATGCATAGGCTATCACCTTTTCAGCTCCTTCCTGAATTTGTACAAGCACTGCACCAATTCCATAACCACTGGCGTCTGTGTGAAGTTCTGTTTCTGCATTCTCGTTGTGCAAGGTTAGAACTGGTGCAGAAGTTAGAGCCTCCTTAAGGCCAAGAAAGCTCTTTCTTTCGTCTCATCCCAGAAAAACTTGGCGTCTCCCTGCAGAAGTTCTTGCAATGGACATGCCTTGTATGCCTTGTTACAAAATCCTTTTATGAAACGTCGGTAATATGAGCACAACCCGAGAAAACTTCTCACATCACGAATGCGCTGAGGAGTTGGAAATTCTGTGACTGCCCTCACTTTATCTGGATCAGGACGGACACCATCTCCGTTGACTAGGTGACCCAGGATTTTTATCTCCTTGGTGACGAAGAGGCACTTCTTTGGATTGAGGTGGAGTCCGGCAGTCTGAACACACTTCAACAAAGTTGACAGGCGACTCAGATGTTTTCAAGAAAACAACAAAGTCATCTACTTAACAAGGACATGTCGTCCACTTAAGGTGTCGAAGCAAGTTATTCATCATGCGTTCGAATGTGGTCGGAGCATTACATAATCCAAATAGCATTACTTTGAATTCAGAGGCCGTCAGGTGTAATAAAAGCCATCTTTTTTCCTGTCAGTTTCGTCAACCTCAATTTGCCAGTAACTTGTCTGCATGTCCATAGTTGAGATGTACTGGAAATGACCAAGGAGTATCTGAAAGTTGAATAATGTCGTCTTACATCATCATCTCCACTTCCTCCCGAATTACCCGTCTTTCAGCTGGCGACACTGTACGAATGCTGCCTAATTGGTGAATGATCCCTGTATTGATACGGTGCCTAATCGTGGGCCGTTTCGTCTGACTTCGCTCTTGCTGGGGTGTGAATGCACCCGAAAATTGGCGTAGTATAGCTAACACCCTCTGGTGTTGTCCCTTGGTCAGTCCAGGCCTTATTGGCAGTTCCACAGTTGTTTCCTCCAGTGTGTTGCCTGTGCAGAGCACGGGTCTTCGTTAATGATGATGAGCTCAGTGTCCTGGATTGGTTCAGCTGTCCCTATACACATTCCCTTGGGGATAAGTTATGATTGCTCATGACAATAGTGATCCAAATCTCTCCTCAACCACCAGTAATGCTTTTGATAACTGCTGGTATGTCAATTTCTTTGGTGGGCTTAATAAACTTTTTACTATAACGAGCACTTCACAGTTCAACCAGCCATCTGTGTTTGTGACTGGAACTCTTCTCATTGTCAACAGTGGGATCATCACATTGTCAATGGCAAATAACTTCGCAGAAAATTCTGTATTACGTGTATCCATCAGAACGACTTCCTCAATTTTCAGCTCAGATCTTCCATGTTAAATGATAGCTTGGGATGCCTGAAGAAAGTTCCATCCGAGGATGAAATTATGACTACATCCTGTTAAAACAACAGATTCAAA
Source organism: Locusta migratoria (assembly GCA_026315105.1). Lineage (NCBI taxonomy): Eukaryota > Metazoa > Arthropoda > Insecta > Orthoptera > Acrididae > Locusta > Locusta migratoria. The sequence goes on from CM048745.1 coordinate 628,134,050, forward strand.
TGGCTGGGCACTGTTGTTGATGGTTATTCTTGCGATGCAAGTTCCTGCTGGCTGGACATACTTTCCATTTGCAACCTTCAGCACAGAGTTGACACACAGAACCCAGTAAAACTTAATGATATTGTGTATACGTTAATGATGGAAATTCTCCTCAGAGATGATAAATTATTTTTCAAAAGAGAGAGATTGGCTGGCCAGTACTTACCTTTGTGCTGTACCGCCGATAGTAACAAAAATGAAGAAAAAGAAAGAAAGGGATGAAAAGAACAAGCTTTTGAAACACAGATCCTTCTTCAGGTGGGAGAGAAGGGAAGAAGAAAGGATGGGAACAGAAGGGAAAGGTAATTCACGATGTAGGTCATGGGGATGCTGTTTGAGGAGTGTGGACGTCAGAGATAGTCTTTGGTGAGCTTAACACTCCTCAAACACCACCCTCATGACCTAGGTTGTGAATTACTTTTCCCTTCCATTCCCATCCTTTTTTCTTCCCTTCTCTCCCACCTGAAGAAGGAACTGTGTTCCAAAAGCTTGTCCTTTTCGTCCCTTTTTTCTTTTTCTTCATTTGTGTTACTATCGGCCGTACAGCAGAAAGGTAAGTACTGGCCAGCCAATCTATCTCTTTTGAAAAATAATTTGTGTATACATTAACTTTATTGGTGTTAGCAAAAATTAATATTGGTATGTTGTTCGGTGTTGATTGCTTACACAAATACAAAGTTGTAATTAACTTCAAGTGTAATGTTGTTACATGTTTTACCATTTGTAACAAAAGGCAGCATTATTGATACATCAAACTCGTTGCATTTAGTATTGACTGCACAAATGATATTATTAAATGAAACACCTAGCACAAACACGGTAGACGAAATTAATACACAAAGCTTACATAATCACACTTGTAATACAAGGCACATAAAATTACACACACATACATGAGGTTTAGGTTTAGGTGTCAGACATAGGGATACAGTGCACAGGAAACATTAAAGATTAAGGGCATTAAATAATATTCAGGGAATAAAACTACCCATTTCTTATTTGAATGAGAATTGGTGAGACTGAAGTGTTGGGTTTATTTACTCACTGCACACTCATTGCAGGTGTGGGGAAGAAGTGACAGCTGGCCGCGGTGGCCGAGGGGACTGAGGCGCTCCAGTCATGGTCTGCACGGCCATTATGTCGGGGGTTCGAATCCCCCCTCGTGCATGGATATTTGTGCCGTCCTTAGTCTTAGGTAGTTCATAAGTAGTTTGTAAGATTAGGGACTGATGACCCCATAGTTAAGTCCTATCAGTTCTACAAAACATTTGAACATTTGAAGAAGTGATAGAGTTACAAGTGTACATTCGCAAAGTGAAAAGGTAAAAATAGAGAAATGAGCTTGGGTAAGGTATAGAAAAGGCAAAGTGAAGTAGGTAGAAAGGAGTTAGCCTTATTCCGATATGATTATTTTATATTTTTTATTCCGCTATCAATCGTGCTTTCACAACTCCCCTGTCGCCTGCTAACTTAGAAAAGGAGATTAACACATTGCATCTTATTTCCCATCTTTCTTTATTTTATGTTTTCTGTCAGGATCATATTACACATAGTTTCTGCTTGTCAAATTCATTTGCGTCCGCGACTGCGCTCACGCCCATCAGCACTTTTGGCGCCACCTAGTGCGGGCGCACGTCACTAGGGTTCCTACGCCTCTGCCAGTACGAAGTGCTCACTCGACCTGTGTGTGGACGGGCTCCACAATTTTATAATGTGACATTGTTTTTAAATTTTACTTTTTAATCTATTGACATGGAGTCAGCCACATTTTATTTAACAACTTTTTTAATGTGAGCTTTATTGTAAGTACATTTTCACCTATGCTGTAATTTTAATTTCTTATTTTAGAAACTCTTTTGTATTTTACTATTTTTCATATTTGTATGTTAAGTTTCATTAGGTATACTTCTGAAGAAGGCAAAATTAATTTTGTCGAAACCTAGGTAAAGGTTTATACATGTAAACCATTTTATGCAACTGATCGGCTGAAACTGTGTTGACTTTTGGATTGTGTTCCACCATTGCTGAATTGCAGCCATGTTTAAAATTTTGATTAATTATCATTTGTTTTATATGTAGTGGTAAGGGTTATTATTAATAGAGTTACCATTCAGAACACTTCAGAACTAATTGTGTCACAGTAATGTAGTAGCTTACTTCTGACTGTAATAAAGATATGAAAAATGTTCAAATATTTGTTACGCTTAAAGGGGTTAACTTCGGGGTCATCAGTCCCTAAATTTACAAACTACCTTATACTAAAGATGACACAAATATCCATGCCTGAGGGGGGGGGGGGATTCGAACCACCGACCGTAGTGGCCGTGCAGACTGTGACTGGCGCGCCGCACACCGCTCAGCCACTGCAGCTGGCAATAAAGTTATACGTAACCTTGAAGAAGAGTTCATTTTTAATAAGTAAAACTAAGAAGTCAGTTTCCAAATGTTCTAATAACTTCATGAAGACAACTTCAGAGATGAGTCGGATCTTCAGACATTACTTCCTTTAACACAAGACATGGACTAGCTGGACCTTGAGAAAGGAACATCTTAACTTCTGTATATTCATACTTAAGGACTAATCATGCTGAAGGATATTGTACTGTCAAAATATTAAAGAAAACACATGGTGACAGCACAAACTGTCCTTGACTATTGGTACAGGAATATCTGAACCAACTGTGACAAGTGTTTACAGACATATCCATGGTCTACAACAAGTATCTTTTTATGAAATATTTTCATTGATAATGGCTAGTTACTAGCCAAAATCTAGATCTGGATAGATAAAAATTTAAAATAAACGATAAGCGATTGTTGCCAAATACCAGTTTTTAAAATTCATACAGTCGTGGGATGCACATCCTTTCTACATGAAAGATAATCTGGCAAAATGATGTAGTAGCAAGTAGATTTGTATTTTCAAATTGATATTGTTGGCCTAATAACTATTTATTTATTTACTTTTGGTCCTCTGAATCATACATTGTACAGAAATGCGCATCATGATACAGGACAAGTAAGAACATGTGATGTGATGGAAGATGACAGAAATGATGATGTATTGTTACATTGAACACTACCACCTTCTTTTACGTCAACTTGAGGTATCTACATATTAATTAAGTTGTTATTAGGCTGGACCAGAACAGAAACTGCCGCGAGAATCTATGTTTGTTGCAGATTCTGGGGGCGAAGGCCAGCACACAGTTATCACAGATGATAGGACATAATACAAAGACGTTTCTCCACAATTCAGGAATAACACTGCAAAAAACAATTGAAGAATTGCTCTTGTTGATTTATATGTAGGTTCTTGGCACTATTGTAATATTATTCATGATGTTCAATGTATTCGTTCATAAGGCAAATGAATTGATTTAAGAAGTTTCTCGAGAAAAAAAGGAGTTTTTCTTTATAATTTTATTTATTGTGGACATCTTAAATTATACATCAAGTGTCAAGAAGTAGTTTATTAATTATGGTTACAGGTTCTAGTAATGACAGAGGCTGGATCTTTTTAACTATACTTTCCACAGCTACATTAAAGTTACGCGCTTAACCCAGCTGAGAGAGACCTTTAAAATGACATGTTTGTTCTTGATGTTTGAAGAAGAGATTTTAAACAGTGGCGATAACATTTCAATCTGTAAATCATGAAATGGTACACGATTGCAGATCCACAACGACAAGAAAGTTTTCAATGTTATGATTATTTAACATATGCTTTAAAATTAATACATAATTATATGATTGGAAGAGCATATTATTAGATGAGGATGCATTGTAATTTTTACATAGGTCTCATACTTCTTCAATATCAGAATTGCCATTTATACCAATAAACTTGCATTCATTTATAATTACATTTCCTTACATTAATTTATGTTACATTCCTTCAGATAATGTCAATAACTAACATGCATTGCCTGATGTTCTTTGCGTGTGCAGCTTCTTATAACAGGTTGGTTTCAATAAATTCCTGTATGCTGTAAAAGCAGTGTTTAATTAGGAGTGACCACAGTTTTACTCTAAAAACCTTCACTTGCTCAGAGATGATAGTAAAGTTTTATTCCCACACATTTAACACCTTTACTGTATAGCTTTGTTGAACGAGGGACTAACCACAGAGAATTTTTTGGCCTTGAATCATGGTGGTGCCAATCTGAGTTTGTGTCTATGTTGCCAATGTTTTTCTTACTGTAAAACAGTAGGTCTAATATGTACTGGCATGGGAGGGGTAATATGTTCATTTTCTGGAACAATTGTTTACAGGATTCTTTCTGCTGTTTGAACAGTATTAATCTAACTGCCCCCCTTTTCTTCTTTTTTTTCTTACTTCAAACAGCTTCATAGCCTCTTTGCTATGGCCCCAGAAGATAATTCCACAGCTCAGTACAGAATGGAAAAGAGCATAGTACATTGATGTGAGGGAGCTGGTATTTACAACATTTCTTACATGTCAAATCATAAAACATACTTTACGCAAATTGGTGTAGTTTATGTCAATGTGGCTTTTACATGAAAGTGTGTCCGAGACGGTAACCCCTAAGAATTTGGTTTTCTTGACAAAATTAACTCACTCAGTGACATAAATGGGACTTATAGGTTTTTATTCTGAACCGTGTGAAAAGTTATACTGACTGTCTTCTTTAAATTGAAGAGTAGTCTGTCTGATTCAAGCCATGAATTTAGTTAGGTTGTGCTTCGATGTAGGGCTTTTAGAGAAAAAAAGTAATTAAATGAATAGCAGGTTATTTTAGTATTTTGTTCAAATGCCACTGCATTGGCATCAGGAACAACTTGGCTCCTTGAAGACATAGAATGTTTACATGGATATAGAAGAAGTCCCCATCCAGGGTCATTATCTCACATGAGGAGGGAACTAAATCCCATGGAACATTCACAGTTCCCTTAGGAGGGTCTGGCAAATTGTCCCACAGAGTCTTCTTGAGCCTATATGTGCTCTGTTGGATTGATATCAGGTAACTTTAGAGGCCAAGGAGGCACTGAATAACAAGCCTCCCTCTTTTGAGACCAATACAACTCTCTGATGGACGATTATCATGCTGGTAAGGAGATGTCCTTTAGTGTACCATAGTCAGGTTACAATGTTTATAATAGTTTCATGGAAATGTTCATAGTATGGGTAATTTCACTTGCCTTGAATATGTTCCAAAGTTCTTGCATCCATGTAAGACATGCAGTCCCAACATTTCATGTCCCATTGTTGCCTATCGGTGCGGTAAACAAGAGCAGAATGTTTGCTCGTGGACTCGGTTATGGATTCGTCAGAGAAAATTACTTTCTACTAATCAAAAAGTTCCCAGGGACTCAATTGCTAGACTACCCATCACAAATTCACCAGACAACTGTTCATTGATAAGAGCATGACACGATCTGATTTCATGGTCATTTAATCTTCTGATGGTGCTTCTGAGTAGGAAATGTGAAGCTCTCCTTGATTCCTGGGTGTTGGCAGAGGATAAATCTGGGACATCCTGACCAATTCAACTTTTCTCGATGTTGAGACTTGTGGTGTTCCAGGTATTGGACGTCTGGTTACCTCAACCTTGTCTCCAAATCATCTAATCCATCTCCTTACATTAGATGTACTGAAACCATTTTCAAAAAGAGCAAATATTTGTTTACAAACATTCAGATCTGCCATTTTGAAGCAGACCTATGATGTATGCCAATCAGCTGATATGTTTCTCTTAGCTGGAAACTAGAGGTACCAGATGGCAGTGAAAGTAGTTACAAGTAAATACACCCATTTTCAGTATTTTCATTATGACCATTTGTCTGTTTAAAGATCAGACTATTATAAATTTAAATGTTTTTGGAAGAATGTGGACCCTAGAAAAGCTTACAACTGCAGAATTTGTAGCAAATTAAAGTTTAAAAAAAATTACTTGCATAGTTGTAAATTAAAAAATTACAATTGATTCCTGTTACATTTAACTGCTTGCCCTTTATGTTCATAAACTGTGAACCTAAGATTCTGCCATTTTTAAAACATATATGATACATTCGAAATCATAGTAGTCCTGTCAATGTGTACTTCTATTTCAACATATAGCATTTCTTAAGCCTTATGTTTCTTCTACAGTATTTCATGGTGTAAACACCATGCTGAAGTTCCACAGACTGGTCGAGTTGTGAACAATGGCAGTTCTCTTCTTGGACATGTGCAATGCTCTATTCCTAGACTCTAAATTATTTGGGTTGGCCAGTCTATTTGCATCTCATTGTATAACATTCAAAAGCAAGAATTGCAATTTATCTTATTTTTACCAAACCTAGAAATAAAATGAGCTGGATCTTTATGCAGATTTTACATTGACCTTGCAAGCACAATGGAAACTTACATTTTTTAAGAAAAAATTCCACTTATCTAGACTGAGTTAAGTTGCTGCAACATCTAAATTCTTTTAACAAAAACTTTCAGTTTCTGTAGTTTTCATTCATTTTGTTCAAATTAAAATCAAACAAATCAAAATTTGACAGTTTCAGGGGTGCATTGCACTGAACTTATTGTCAATTTTTGTTAATGTGATATTCAGTTTTGCATTACAATTTCACAAATAATAATCATCATCATTGCTGGAAACAGGTAGAGAGAGAGATTTTTCCCCAAATATTAGTTGTTGTCTTCAGTCTGCAGACTGGGTTGATGCAGCTCTCCATGCTACCTTGTCCTGTGCAAGCCTCTTATCTGAAAATACGAACGGCGACCTACATCTTTTTGAATCTGCTTACTGTATTTGTCCATCGGTCTCCCTCTACAATATTTACCACACACACTTCCTTCTAATGCTAAATTGATGATTCCTTGATGTCTCTGAATGTGTCCCACCAACCTATCCCTTCTCTTAGTCAGAATATGTCAGTAACCCCCTTTTCTCTCCCTAATTCTGTTGAGCACCACCTCATTAGTTATGTGATCTACCCATCTATCTACTTCATTCGTCAGTAGCACTATATTTTGAAAGCTTCTATAAGCTTTTTGTCTTAACTGTTCATAATCCACATTTCACTCCCATAAAATTCTACAATCCAGACAAATGGTTTCAGAAAGAAATTCCTAACATTTAAACTAACATTGAATATCAACAAATTTTGCTTCTGCATAAACACTTTTGTTCCCATAGCTATTCTGAATTTTGTATCTACATTACTTCAGCCATCAGAAGTTATCTTGCTACTTACCTAATCTAATTCTTTCAGCATCACCTCATTTTCTGCCATTTCATTCCATTGCCCTCGTTTTACTCTCATCAATGTTCATCTTATATCTTCCTTACAAGACACTGCATTACATAATTGCTCTTCCAGGTCCTCTGCTGTCTCTGACACAATTACTATGTCATCAGCAAATTGCAAGGTTTTCATTCCCTGTTCCTGATCTTTATTTCCCTCTCCAAATATCTCCTTGCACTCCTTCACAGATTGAACAACATTGGGGGAAGGCTACAACCCTGTCTTACTCCCTTCTCAACTACTGCGACCCTTTCATGCCCTTCAGCTAATAACTGCTGTCTGGTTTTTGTACAAGTTGAATATAGCTCTATGTTCCCTATATTTCACCCCTTCTACCTTCAGAATTTGAAAAAGCGAATGCCAGTCAACTTTGTCAAAAGCTTTCTCCAGATCCACAAATGCTAAAAACTTAGGTTTCCCTTACCTTAACCTATCTCCTAAGGTAAGTCTTAATGTGACTATTGCCTTGCTTGTTCCTACATTTCTCCTAAATCCTAACTGATCTTCCCAAAGGTCGGATTCCACTAGGTTTTCCATTCATCTATAAATAATTTTCGTTGGTATTTTGCAACCATAACTTATTAAACTGATAGTTCTGTAATTTTCACATTCATCTGCACTTGCTTTCTTAGGTATTGGAATCACTATATTCTTCTTGAAGTCTAAGAGTCTTTTCTGTCTCAGTTATAAGAGACTATACCTAGCTTTAAGAATTTGAAACTGGTTCTTTATTTCGTTGATACTCCCGTATGCATTTCTTATCGACACTTATTTTCATTGCAGTAGTCAACTGCTTATGAATAACACAGCGAAGCATCCTACGAATGTTGACTATGATGTAAAATGGGATGAAGATGCTGAATTACCAGTAGGAGGAGGGAATGCTCTACTCTTCTACAAATAAGAACAGTCTATGATATTTCTTGCGTTGGGGAAGACTACGTTACATATATTCCCATTATTTGGGTCTTCAGTTTTGTAGGACTCAATGCCAAAAAGAGTAGTAATTTGACAGAAAATTATAAAAATTTTCACTTCTGTGCTCTGCTGAATTTGACAAATTTTAATTAACTTTGGAATGTAATTCAATCAAAAGGAATAAAAGCTATGTTGAAAGTAATGCAGTTTCAATTAAGAGAACTTTGATGTTACCGTAACTTAACCCAGTCAGTAAATAAGTAGATTTTTTTTTAAAGAATGCGTGTTCTATGTTTCTACCCATTTTTGAAAAACATGATAAGATGCCAATAGCCACCAAATTTGTATTGAGTTTACCAACAGAACGTCTGTAACAGTGGCTGTTAAAAGTCTAAAAGTCTTGAAAGTCAATAAGTTTTGGTTTTATATCAACAGATGTCTCAAAAAAAAGTCAAATATTTGTAAATCTAAGGGACTTACCCATGTTGGTTATCAGTCCTACCCTAAGAAAATATTTTCTAAGACTGCCATATTTATTTGATAAAAACAAATTTCACTTCTTCAGGAATGTCTTTCTTGTTATTGGAAGTTGGCACTTTAAATCATATCTGCTTCTGCCATTGTACAGTTCCATCATTCTTTGAAAGGGTAGCAGTCATTTTCCTTTACGTACTGCATTCCTTTTGGAAGTTACCTTTGTTTTGTGGCTAGTATTCTCTACATATGTTCAAATGTTATTTTGTGATTTCTGTAGCCTACTTTAGTTTTGCCTTCAATACAGTATTGCTGTGGCTGGCTGTTCCCCTATAACTGAATTCACTGGAATTTGTGTGTATCATATTGCAACATTCTCCCAGCCGACAAGGGATCCACGACCGTGGTACTTGATCGGCGGAAGTATGTGGCTGAGGGACTGTGTCAGCTTTCAGACAGTACCACATATAAAGTCTTTCATGGCAATCCCATCCCTGATGTCCAAGCAGAGCTTCAAGGAATCCTCAAAACCTTAGGCCCCCTACAATACCTTTCATCTGACTCCATTAACCTCATGACCCCACCGACACCTCGCACCCCCACCTTCTACCTACTCCCCAGATCCACAAACCCAATCATCCCGGCTGCCCCATTGTGGCCGGTTACCAAGCCCCTACTGAACGAATCTCTGCCTTCATAGACCAACACCTTCAATCCATCATGTGCAGTCTCCCATCCTTCATCAAAGACTCCAACCACTTCCTCGATCGCCTGAAATCCTTGCCTAGCCTGTTACCTCCAGAAACCATCCTTTTAACCATTGATGCCACTTCCTTGTACACAAACATCCCATATGCCCAGCGCCTCGCTGTGATGGAGTATTTCCTTTCACGCCGACCACCCACTTCCCTACCTAAAACCTCTTTCCTCAATACCCTAGCCAGCTTCATCCTAACCTATAACTTATTCACCTTTGAGGGCCAGACATACCAACAAGTAAAGGGAACAGCCATGGGAACCAGGATGGCCCCCCTCGTATGCAAACTTCTTCATGGGACGCTTAGAGGAAGCCTTCCTGGATACCCAAGCCTGTCAACCCAAAGTTTGGTACAGATTCATTGATGACATCTTCATGATCTGGACACACAGTGAAGAACAACTCCAGAATTTCCTCTTCAACCTCCTTTGGTCCCATCAAATTGACCTGGTCCTATTCCAAACCCCATGCCACTTTCCTCGATGTCGACCTCCATCTGTCCAAAGGCCAACTTCACACATCTGTCCCCATCAAACCTACCAATAAACAACAGTACCTGCATTATGACAGCTGCCATCCATTCCACATCAAACGTTCCCTTCCTTACAGCTTAAGTCTTCATGGCAAACGAGTCTGCTCCAGTCCCGAAGCTCTGAACCAGTACACCAAGAACCTAATAACAGCTTTCACATACTGCAGCTATCCTCCTAATCTGGTAGAGAAGCAAATTGCCAGAGCCACTTCCTCATCCCCCAAATTCAGAAACTTCAACAGAAGAATCCCGCAAGTGCCCCTCTTGTCACCGGATACTTTCCGGGACTGGAGTGGACTCTGAATGTGGCACTCCAGCAGGGATACGACTTCCTTAAATCCTGCCCCGAAATGAGATCCGTCCTTCATGACATTCTTCCTACTCCACCGAGAGTGTCTTTCCGCCACCCACATAACCTCCGTAGCCTCCTAGTCCATCCCTATGAAATCCCCAAACCACCTTCCCTACCTTCTGGCTCCTACCCTTGTAACCGCCCCCGTTGTAAAACCTGCCCTATGCACCCTTCCACCACCACTTACTCCAGTCCCGTAACCCAGAAGGTGTACACGATCAAAGGCAGAGCCACTTGCGATAGTACCCACGTGATCTACCAACTGACATGCCTGCACTGTGAAGCGTTCTATGTGGGAATGACCAGCAACAAACTGTCCATTTGCTTGAATGGACACAGACGGACGATGTTTGTTGGTAACGAGGATCACCCTGTGGCTAATCACGCCTTGGTGCACAGCCAGCACATCTTGGCACAGTGCTACACCGTCTGGGTTATCTGGATACTTCCCACGACACCAATCCTTCAGAACTCCGGAGATGGGAACTAGCCCTTCAGCATATTCTCTTCCCATTGCCCACCTGGTCTTAACCTCCACTAAATTTGAATTCCCGCCTGCCATCTTTAACATCTTTGCCTCGGTTCTCTGGACAGAGCCTCTGCCTCTAATGGCATCTCTGTCTAACTTCTTTGGTTTCTATAGTATGTCTGCCTAGGAGTGTTTGCGTCTGTGTAAATGTGTGTGTGTGTGTGTGTGTGTGTGTGTGTGTGTGTGTGTGTGTATTTGCTCACCTTCCTTTTCTTCCCCCAAGGTAAGTCTTTCCTCTCCCGGGATTGGAATGGCTCCTTACCCCCTTCCTTAAAACCCTCATCATTTCCTTTTTCCTCTCATTCCCTTCTGCCTGAAGAAGCAACTGGGTTGCGAAAGCTTGCATTTGTGTGTGTGTGTGTGTGTGTGTGTGTGTGTGTGTGTGTGTGTTTTCATTTATTTGTTTGTGATGCTGTCACACCTGTGCTCCTTCGCCTGGTGAGTAATCTTCGTCTATTTTTTACATATAATTTTTCCTGCTAGGAATTTTTCGTCTTAATATTGCAAAGATATTTAGATTATAGAAAGCCATCAGCAGTGTGCAAGTCATGAAGTGCACTAAGATTCCCTTGCCTAAAGAAAATGGGGGGATATCAGATATCGAACTGACAATGTCCATAAGAAAATGTTTTTACATAATAGTTTGTCATCTTGACAGAAGTGAGCAAAACATGCAGGATCACCTGTCAAATATGAAACAACTATCTTGAGAATGCAATGAGATTTTATTGTACTCCCAATTTTAAATAAAATTTTGAAATGTCCTACAAATTTAATATGCTGCTGGGTATGAGCTAAAAACAACCACCCACAAAATCTATGCAACTTGTTTTTGCCTAGCGGCTAAGTATTAAAATATGTTACAATATTTAAACATAATTTGATGCTGCACAGTAACTTGTGTCTTATGAACCTAAAATCAACTCTTCATTAAGCACTAACATCAAAGAGTAAGCTGTAGAAAATTCCTTTATATATATGCCATGACAAAAATTTAAACATTACACTCTTCTTGCAGTCTAGCCAAATTGAGAAAATAAGTTGGTTTTCTTACATTATTATTGTAAAGGATGTGGTTTATATTGTTTATAAGACTACATGTGCATTTCCTGGAAAAAAATGTGTACAAAAACTTTGAATTGATTGAAACTGTTGAAATTTATAGTGTGTATATTGTTTGAAAATGCAATCTTAAGAACACAGTATAAATTTCAACAAGTTTCAATGAATTCAAAGTTTTTGTACACAGAAATCATGTTTTAGTGTTTTTTTCAGGAAATGCCTGTGTACTCTAATGAACAATACAAAAACCACATCTTTTACAACAAGTAAGAAAACCACCTTATTTTCTCAATTTGGCTAGGTTGCAGGAAGAGTGTAATGTTTAAATTTTTGCCCTGTACTACAGACTAGATACAGTGTTCTAGTTGTCCTGACAGGTATACAAATGTTCATTTAACCAAGAGCTATCTGAAACAAGAACCCTTATCTGTGACCAATAGAACTCAAGATATGGACCCCTGAATAAACAATTTTGCATGCATCATCTTCAAATGTAATACTGTTCATGGTGTGATTATTTAAAGTGTACCCTCAGCATCTTGTCTAACCACACTCTCTTAAGTTGCCACAGATCCAGGCGAAAATAAACTAATATTTGTGCAAGTAAAACAAATATGAATGTTGGTCCCAGAATGTCTTACAAATGAGAAGATGAGATGGAAGACACTATCTATAGCGGGATGTAAACCAACAACCATTACTTTCCACTTAATTTCAAACCATTAACTGCACAACTACTCACAATATTTTGTTGTACAATCTCTTGATAGTTTTTACCATCATTGTATCATTGATCGACATTTAACTATTAGCAATCCTACCAAGGGAAATGTGTGTGTGTCATAAATCATCTCTATGCATAAAAAACAACAGTTACGTACAGCTTTTTTAGAAGAACAGCCTATAGTGTCATGGGATTGAAGCTGTATTACCACCTATAGTTGAGTAACTGTAAGTTGAGCCTTCACAGTTACAGTATTTCAGTCACAGCAGCTTCATGCAACTTCTATCATGTCAAGTTATGAGATTTTGTAAATATCTCTATGGCACCGTTTGTAGTGAAGTTTTTGTCTTTTGCATTTAGTCGCTGAAAGCTTTTAACTGCACTGAAAGTTTCGGGGATCAATTTACACCAACTCGGCTACAGCAGCTGAGCACACAGTGAACTATGTTCATTGTCCATCAAATTTATGTCTATTGGATCCGTAAGGCATTGGCGTCATGCCAATTGTGCTTGCACAGGAGGTCCTTCGCTGTGCTCCTGACTCTGATGCTAAGTTTCACAGATGCATGTATTTTACATTTAACAGGATTCAAATCAAAATAATATTTAAATGCATGAGGTGTCAAATTAGAGTGTCCACGTGCCCTTGACTGCTTACATAGCAGCTGACACTTTGTACTAGGTGGCTACCATGTTTTAATTTCAGCATGAATGCATCGGATCAGCATTCCAGCATTTTCCAGGGCTTTTGGCATTATTAACAGGTGTGCCACTTTCATTTGGCTACTTGGTGGTGTGTTATGGTACTGAGGTATGGTGTCTCAGTATGTACCAGAACTCCAGATAAGTCAATGGCACCTAATGCTGAGAAACTTTTAAGAAATGTTCAAAGAAACAAGTGATGCTTTACTGTCGTATAATTTTTGCATAACAGTCATAATTTGGGACAATAAATTTTAATGTTTAATGGTTATGGGATTGTTTTAATGGCGTGTAAGCTATTAGCACAAAATGCTATGCAAAATGTATTGTTGTGTAATGGAATTACACAGCAAATGAGGAAATTTACACCATCATAGTTCTACAGGCTCATATGTGGTAAATTTGTTATATTTGAAAAAGGTTAGTGACTCCAGTTGAGAAAACAAATGACAATTACAAATATTAGGCAATAGTTATCAATAGTTATTTAGCCAAGGAGTAGAAAAATATAAACAAAGTATCAAAAAGTTATTTATTTTGTGCAAGGTACTTTAAGTACAATAGAGCACAGCCACTCTTTATAAACATATTTACATACAATGAATCACACTCCACATATTCACATTACAAAATGTTTTTGTAAATTACACATTTCACATATAAAACATATACCGAGTTCTTCAGTTCTTATAAATACTGAAAATCCCTGAGATCTGTGGGACAAGTAAGAAACTATCATACTGAATTCACTTTCCTTTCCTTTTCGAAAGTATCTTGACTAGGAAGATTTCAACAGAACTTAACTTGTTCTGTAGTATTAAGTAAAGCAAACCAGACATGGCTTCAGTTCACAACTGATGGAATGTAAAAGCATATATTCCACTCTGGACATCTGTTTACATATTCAGCTTTCTTCTTTTGATCTGTAGCTCTGGAAAAACCAAGATATTTGTTAGGAACTTTCATAAACAACAATGTAGGGGGTCTCTCTCTCTCTCTCTCTCTCTCTCTCTCTCTCTCTCTCTCTCTCTCTCTCTCTCTGATAGTGACAGACAGTTAATAATAAGCAAATTCTGTTTATTTCTACAGGCCTCCAGCCGCAGCAGCCTGAGACAGCGGTTGGGTTTGTGTGTGTGTGTGTGTTTTCTCTCTGTGTCAGATGAAGGCTTAACAGTTGAAAGCTGGGCATCTCTGTCGTGAGTAGCAACCTATCCTTTCCAAAATATTGTTTTAATAGTGTGTTGCTTAAAGGATTCCTGTCAAAGAAGCTCTAGATGATATGGAAGAAAAATAACCAACCATACCATACTCAGATACAAATATAATTTGAATTACTAACTAATATTGCTCCAATAAGAAACAAAGGAGAAGTGTAAAATATGCTCAACAGTGAAAAAACCACCAATATATATGGATGCAAGATCAACTGACATAACTTGACGATGGCACTTCAATCTACATAAAGGCCTATAGTAATAAACAGAATTTGCTTATTATTAACTGTCCGTTCCTATCAATAGCAGTGGTAAATATTTCCATACAAATATTTCAGAAACTGATAATTTTTCCGACATCTGCTGCTGTTTTAAAGATGGTCAGTCAATCAGTAACACATGAAAATTTGTGCTGGACCAGAACTCAAACTCGGGTCTCAGATAGAATTTGACTTTTAGAGCTGCATTAGGAGTTTTTAATTGCACTTTAAACTGTTCCTTAATTGAAAGCATACCCAATTTACTGTTATATTTAATTTTAATTTGTAGTCAATGAAACAAATGGTAAGTTACACACAAATTATTAAGTAAATGTTTAATAAAATGTTAGTAACAAACAGTCTCAATAGTTTGATCCCTAAACAACAGTAATAATTTCAGATACAACAAAAATGGTAACATCAGTGGTAATTAAACATGATGGCTATCTCTCACCTCTTCGGCAACTTTAATTAAACTTTCCATCATGGATTTTCCAGTCTGTTCTACCATTTTAAATAGATAGCCATTCTTGTTTTGCAGTAACCTGTGTGGATGATCATATTCCTGAAAAAAGGCACAGAATTGCAAATTAATATCCTTTTTCCCATGCATCATAGAAGATGGAACTACTACAAATGTTGAAGACTACTTCAAATTACATTACATCAACTTTCAAGTGTTATCTGTTGATACCATTTTTGCACTTTTACTGGAATGGTATTTACAGACAAGACTTTTGACTTCAATCAACAAAATAACTTTGGTCTTCAAACATATTTTTATCAATAATTAAAGAAGCAGCATTAGCCGTAAAATCTTTTGCTTTATTCAGGCAAATTTATTTCAGTTTTCTAAGAAACCGTCTTCAGTGCTGTCAGCAAGTTCAAAACAGCATTTTTGTGAAATGTACAATGCCATTTACATCTAACATATCAGTTGACAACACAGCTTGATACATGTGATATTGTCTGGTGTCAGATCGATTTGCCTGAATAAAGCAAAAGATATTATGCCTAATGCTGCTCCTTTTATTATTGATAAAACTGATTTCGTGGCTGTTGGGCACACCCCTCCAGATAATGGAATCCAATTTAATCCAAATATATTTCCACAAACGTTAAAAGCTACCCCCCTCCAAATGCCACATATCAATGACTGTAACTACTGCATATTTTTAACACCTATATTGACGGGTATTTATCAACCCATGGTGTATCGCACAAAGTTTTGGACAGTTTCTCTGTTAAAATTAACTCTGTGTGTGTGTGTGTGTGGGGGGGGGGGATGCTGTACTGTGAAAATATGCAAATTCCCCCCCCCCCCCCCCCCCCCACACACACACACAGAGTCTAGGCATGAAACAATTACACAATTTTTTTATCCAATTATAATCTCTTTTTTCATATGTGGTTTCAAACAAGAATTTATACACTAGAATGTGCTATTTTATTTTGAGTCTCACCACTGGATTTATTATTTCAGTCTATTATAACATCACTAATAATTGAAACTCCATGTTGCAATTCAACAATATAATAAGGGCAGATTACAACCCACTGCAAAGATGTAATGACAAGCTGTGACAGTCACATAAAAAAGACACACATATTCTGCAGAACACCATGGCCGATAGCTTAAGTGTTGTATGTGTGTGTGTGTGTCTTGTGTGTCTTATGTGCCTGTCAACGGTTGTCATTATATCATTGCAGTAAGTTGTAAACTGTCTGCATTATATTGTAGAATATTACTAAATAATGTGAATCATCCAAAACTTTATCCTGCCTATTTGCAAAGTAATGCTATGGGAGATACTGCTACTGAAGTTACTATACACATAGCCCCAGCATCTGGCGAGATACTCATATTCCTTATACCTACCCTCAATTCCAAGTGATTCATCCACCATTTCAAGCAAATTTCAATTTATAACCAAGGTTTCTTTCCTATAATAATAAACCAAGTTCGAGGTCAGAGATGGAAGAGGGTTACGCACATAGGGTATTGGAGAGGGGGGGCATGACAGTATTAGAATATATCTCATTCCTATACGTATTTAGAATCAGAATTTTGTTGTCTCATAACATATAGTTATAAAATCACAGTACATAATTATGTTTTTATCCTGCTCAAATACGCAGATCATCATTTAAGAGTTCATCAATTGAATAATAGCATTTTTGTACCATAGTGCTGTATAATTTTTTTTCCTCATTGATTCAGTTTCAACCTTTCAAAAGTGTGCGTTTTTTAATTATGACATTTTCATTCCCATATATTGTGGAGCCTGGGTATATAGATTTAGTCTGTGTGTAGGGAGCATGAAACTGTCTTTGTTCCTTGTTTCGTATCTGTGCTGGAAGTTATTATGAAGAAATAGTTCTGGATTATTATTTATGAAAAGCATTACTTCAAATAAGTGAGGGAACACTCAGTATATTTAGATCTCTTAATAATGGCAGACAGGATTCTCTAGGCTTTGCAACACACATTTATTATAATTTTTTTCTGCAGGGTTAATATCCTTGTAGTGTTAGCATTTCCCCAAAATATGCCATATCTCACAATTGACTCAAAATAGCTACAGTACACTGTTTTTCTTGTGTCTAAACTAGTTAGATTGGCTAGGATGGACATAGCAAATACAAGGCTGTTTAATTTGTTTTTTAGGTAGTCTGCGTGAG
Source organism: Locusta migratoria (assembly GCA_026315105.1). Taxonomy (NCBI): domain Eukaryota; kingdom Metazoa; phylum Arthropoda; class Insecta; order Orthoptera; family Acrididae; genus Locusta; species Locusta migratoria. The sequence goes on from CM048745.1 coordinate 628,151,558, forward strand.
GACCACGATGTATTTCTGTACAGTTTTATTCCCAAGAATTTAACATGATCTGCTTCATGTAGTTCCTGACTATTGTGCTTAATCTGTATGTTATTTAATTAGACAGTTTTGTCTTGAATTGCATTAACTGTGTTTTTGTTATATTTAATTTTTGACCATTTAGACGGAACCAGACATCTAGGTTTTCTAGGGTCTTTAAGACATTTTCAGGAATTTTGTCTGCTTTTCAATCAGTACTGACATGTCATTAGCAAAAAGAATTGAATGATAATTTATATTTATGGGTAAGTCATTAATATAGAAAAGAAAAAGGATTGGGCCTAAAATTGAGCCTTGTGGTACCCTCTGTGGGATAGATCTCCACTTATAGGAGTATTTTCCTTTGCTTGATGTTATGACAACCCTTTGTTTCCTCTCTGTTAGATATGACGTACACCACTGTAGGGTAGTACCCATAATTCCATATTTTTTCATTTTATATAATAGTAGGGAGTGGTTAACAATGTCAATTGCCTTGAATAGATCACAGAATATTCCTGCTGCTTTTTGTGGTTTGTCTATGGTGGAATAACTTTGTTGACAAATAGCATAGATTGTACTTTTCTCTTTTTGAAAGCCAAATTGATTTTTTTATATTAAATTTGTGCCAAATTTTGAATTTGAACTGCAACAATCATTTCAAATATTTTGGAAAACATGGGAAGGAGAGAAATTGGACACTAATTTCCCATATCTTCTTTAGAGCCTTTTTAAAACAATGGTTTCACTTACGCATATTTAAGGGAGTCTGGAAAGTAGCCTTCAAGTGACTAATTATTTTACACAGAGGATAAAGGTAAAGCAGTCAACAATCAAAAGATTGGTTTGAACACCACAGTGCTTTACTAGGCATGGTCCTGATTGAAGGTGGTATGCCGTTGCCTTCCTCCGACCTTCGAACTGACTTACCCAGCCAGTTCTAGGGGGACCTACAGTTTAACGTGGGTTCCGAATCATGGTGCTACTTGGTATTTTTCACATGAGCAACTCTGCCAGAGGTGAAAGAAGTGGAAAGTGACAGATAAAAATCCTAGGACCTGGCAGGGATCGAACCCGCGACCTTTGGATTTGTAGCACTCTACCACTGTGCTACGGAGCCACACTAGGTATGCTATTATATTTGAAGTTGTTTTAATGACCTTTGAAGGTATTTCATCCCACCCCACTGAATTTTTATTTTTTTAGTTTTAATATAGTTTTTTTTCTACATCTTCTGCTGTTACTGTGTAAAATTTTTGCTCAGACTGTAGCCAAATAGATGTATATTATCTTGATACGAGGGAACATTAACATCAGATTTTGCTACTGTTATGAAAAATTCATTAAAGGCTTCCAATATCTGGGCAGGATTTACAATTATTTTGTCTTGTATCTTTAGTTTAAAAATTTCTTGGTTGCTCAGTTTGATTCCAAGTTCATATTTGACAACTGTCCACACTGTCTTAGATTTATTTATGTGCTTTCTGATGAATTTAGTATTTGCTATTTCCTTTGCTGCTTTTACCACCTCCCTCAAGAATTTTTTTTTTATAAGATTTAACATATTTAATGAATTCAGGACTCTTATTGGATTTCAGCTCGGCGTGTAGCTCTCTTTCTTTTATTCAATATTTTTATGCCAGTGGTTATCCACTTTAGTTTACTTTTTGTCTATCTTTGGCAGACAATGGGTGGAAATGTTTCATTGAAAACATGCAAAAAACCATTTAAAAACTATCAAAATTTTCTGAACATGAACTTCTATGCTGTATTGACCAATCTATCTCATTTAATCTACAACCGAATAAGTATGTTATCTGGATTAAATTTTCTTTTCAGGAAACATTTCCTCCAATTTTCTTTATTTGTTTTTAATAACCCCATAAGCAGAGCAGAGATGCCTAGGTTTTAAGTGAATTTGCCATTCTCATTTAATGTATAATTTGTTAAGATGTCTATGCATTCAGTGAAATTTAATCTAAAGCCATATTGTTGAATTAAGTCATTAAACTTTGTTGAAATGCTTGCTCCACTTGTTGCATCTATATTGAAATCAGCAGCAATTATAATTTTTTCTTCATCTCTTTCATGAGTTTTAGTAGAAAACATTTGAATTTCTCAAAAAATAATTTGGTTACATCATTATCTGGAATACTATATATAGAGATAATAAAAATATTTTGTTGTTCAAGCTGTACACAGCAACTTTCAAATATAAGAAAATTAAAATCATCTCTTTCCTTATATTCTAGCTTCGCCTGTTGACTGTTCTTGAAGTGATTACGTAGCTGATTCATTCTTATTCCTGGACGCACAGCGATTTCACAGTCTGGAACCATGACGTTTATCATCATGGAATCACCGATTATTAAGAAGTCTTTTTAGTGTTCTCTTTTTCTTTCTTTTCTTGCTTGTCCCTCTTTCTGTGCTGTACGACAGTCCATCTGTATTGGTTTGTTGTATCCGCGTAAGTAGTATTGTTTGTCACTTTTCTACGCATAGGCATACCCGATTTGTTTACTATTTCATCATTTCCAGAATTAGAAACATTTGATTTTCTTGGTTTTTCCAACAGGGATATATTCTTTTTGCACTTTTGTGTATTTCCATCACTTGCAAGTTTCGCATTTTCTTCTTTCAATGCAACTATTTCCTTTTTAGGTTCTTCAATGTCATTATTTAGTATCTTGATGATTTCATTTTTTGAGTTTATTGTGTTTAACAGTTCATTCCATTCATCATATAAACAGTAGCCACATGACCACGGAAAATCGTCATTTACGAACTTAAGGTTCACTTTCATGCATCCAAAATTTGCATGTGCCACACAGAATACCTTTTATTATGCATTTATCGCACTTTTTACAAGCAGAATAGTTGTATAACTGTTTCTTTGAGAAGATTGAAGTGTCACTGCACTGAACTTTTGATGTCGTCTTAAACCTCAATCAGCATGTTGTTATATTTATGAAATATTATAATTGTAAACTGGCTCATTTTATGAAAGACTACAAGTACAATTCACATAACATGTAAATAATTAAACTAAGCTCTTTTGTGAACTATAAAACACAATCCAACAAACATTGGACTTCTGCATATAATTTGGAAATACATTAACTATATTTGATACGAATCTTTAAAAGATTGGAACTTCATGAATAAATTAAATAATGCTATTCAAGTGTGAATTATATTCACAAGTACTGAAAAGTAAATTAAAATGGATGATTATGTATCTTTCTTACCACTAAAATCCCTGCATCCATCACCAACACTTTATCGCTGTCCATTACCGTATGTAGGCGATGTGCAATTGTCAGTACTGTGCAATCACTGAACTTCTGCCTTATTGTTTTCTGGATCAGAGTGTCAGTCCTACAAATGTGTAAAATAAATAATGTTGATGTCAGACAGCAAAAGCAAATACAAAATCTCAAAATACAAAAAATAACCAATAATTCAAGCAGCACATATTGGAAAATATTTTCCATAATTTTTTAGAATTATATTCTAAATACTTTTATAGAGTCCCCATCAGATAAATACATGAATGAAACTGACAAACATTAATATAATGCAACTGAGTTATTTGCTGCCAATCTGATAAGCAAAATGCTATTTAAAGTAACATTTCATAAACATTATGTTCTGACATTTACATTCACAATAAAAATGGCAGGAACTATAGTGTTAGAAATTCTGTTACCCAAAGACATGGATGTAACTATGAAAGTAGATAATGTATTTTAAATACACAGTATCTTACCCATGCAGAATGCACTAATTAAATTATGAAGCCACTCCTTTAATTCCTACATTTACTGTTATCACATGCACATGTGACAAAAAAAAAAAAAAAAAAAAAAAAAAAAAAAAAAAAAAAAAAAAAAAAAAAAAAAAAAAAGAACACACCACACACTTAATATTTAATAGTAAGAAGGAATAGATGCCATCTGTCAATTTTTTTTCGTACCTTGCCAATTCCTCGTAAGTTCAACTGAAACATTTAGCAACAATTCTAGTTACAGAAGACCTACACAGTGTGGAAAAATACAAGTCATTTTCCTCTTCTAACGTACAAGAATTTAAGATAATATTTTCCAAAGAAACATGCATTACATGAAGTGACAATATCTCAACAGTCACAGAAATAAAATTTAACTGGTGCACATAACGCAGAAACAATTTAAACAAGCATATTTCAAGAGATCTCTGTTGTATTTCCACACAGGTTCATACGCTTGTGTGTGTGTGTGTGTGTGTGTGTGTGTGTGTGTGTGTGTGTGTGTAATTTTTTATTTGCCTGTTGTAACTTGATGAACATCTTTGTGGTGAGTTGCAAACTATCCTTGTAATATTGCTGAAATGAATATTTACATTTTCTGTCACGTGTAATGACATAAAAGCAATTCGTGAACTGAATGACAAAATTTCCACCTTCTCATCTGCTGTGAACATATTAAAATGTCACCTACATAATTCCTTAGATGTGTAGACTCTAAAGGACACCAACACACCTTTCCTGTAGTACCAAAGATATTACTCAGAGCCAAATTGACTCCCGAGTAATGTGTACACATTTAGATAGTTTTCTGTTGTAGTTAACAAATTGGGTGCTATGATCTCAGATAGATTAATGTAGAACACTGGAGATATGTGTAAGGTTTCAACTCTCATGTTCTGGGTCATAAATTTTCAGCAATTACAGCTATACTTGGAGATGATAATATTAAAAATGTCAGCAGCAGACTTATCTGTCTGTGATATGAGAACTTATAACAACACATGTTGTAGAATTGAGGTCTAGAATAGGAAGGTACCCTGCTGTTGTGGATCTTCTACTGACTGTGGGTATGCTTTTTTCTCTTTCTTTCTTTCTTTCTTCCTTCCTTCCTTCCTTCCTTCCTTTTTTTGAGAATAGCCAGTACAGTGTTGTAGGTCAAACAGCAGGATGCAAAATTCATCCAGTCATTACTAGATTATTGGAATTACTTAGACTAAATAACTAATGTTCTGGAGACAGATGTCTCAATTCATTTCATTATTGTTGACAAATGGAAATAATACAGTAATTAGCAATTCATGTAGAAAGAACATTTGTAGTATCAAAAGAGTTTAGTAAACAAATGTTGTCTTTGAATGAAAAATGAAAATCTACTACATTTAAATGCTTTACCTTTCTGTGATCAGAAATAAATTAAACACTTATTTTGTCTCTTAGTAAATGTACTTATTCATACCTTTTGCAAATTGTCATGCAAAGTGTATTCAACAACATCACCACAATGGAACATAGATGTTTTCACACAGAGCATAAATGTTGTAAAGAAAACTTTTTCTGGTTAGTTACCTAAACTACTATTGCAGTGCTTAAAACTTATGTATCAACAACACAGATCATTAAAAGGTGTACAAAATAACTAATAAAAAGAACCAATCTCTGAAATCTGTTAAATTTGACCTTCCAAATCTAGAACTGGCACTCTGGCGTACCTTTGCGCAGAAATGACAATTGCATGGCTTCCAGTGGTATTAACCATATCAAGAATTTAACCATATCCAAATTGAAACCCCCACACACTTTTCCTGTAATCCTTTGGAACTGCTTCTAAGGAAGATACTTTAAAAGTTCCAATCACTGGCTGCAAATCATCTCTTCCATCAGTGTCTCCTTAAATTCCAAAATCAGTCCTTAGCCGTCACCCACCTTATCTATAAACTATACATTGTTTCTTGTAACCACCATATCCAACAGCTTCTCTCTCTATCCTAAAAATCCTCCTCTCAGCACCTGGCTCCACTAACACACTCAGGACGATCATACTAGTGACCAATTATCACAAAACACCTGACAAAGCTACCCATAAGGACACCTCAAAAGCTGTCTTTCCATCATACATAACCACCCACTACAATGCCACCCTTAATCTCCCCCCCCCCCCCAAACTGCAGTGAACAAATCCACCTGTCCTTATTGCAACTTTCAACCCCAGCAAATGCTTCACACAGAACTTACCACAACCATCATCACACTCAACCACCACCTACCCCTACCCTAAAATGTTACAGTCGATGAGATTTAGGAAGAGCTACGAGCTGCGCGTAAGGGGAAGGCAACGGTCGCAGGTGGGGAGGCGTTCGCGGGAGGGAGGGTGCACGCCCGACGGTGCTGTCCGACCTAAAGATATCGGCCCAGGGCTGGCACAGGGCACATGTGAAAAGCACAGGGCGGCAAGGCGAGGGAGGGAAGCCAACGGTAATTTCATCACAACTCATTTCTTTGTTTAGAGAGTATCCATTGTGGAGTTTATGAAGTCGCTGACTATGAAAGTCATCTTTTCAATTCTTTCCTTTATTTTTAGAAGAACCTTTCAAGCCATTGCCCCACTCTTTAGAATAGAAAAATACACAATTCGAGTTGGCAATTGGCCGCTTGAGTGAACACTGTTCAGACGCAATTTCATCATCATAAACTTGGTAAAAGAGGAGAGTCAATTTGTTCTAACTCTCTGTTATAGGCAATAAATTACATTGATGAAATATGGAAGACTTTCTATGTACAGTACAATTAGACTTGTCAGATTCCAAGAATAAAATATCTGGAAAAATTGCAGAATGCCCGAATTTTGAAAATCGTTGGCAGCTACAAATAAATGGCATAAATAAAAATGTTACTTTTTAATTTTTAGTTCAACTTCCCACTGACAGATTTACTTTCTACATTCCCAGTCTTACTCGGAATTGGATTTTAAGAACCAGCCTATTCGGATCCTAAGATAGTATTAAGAAAAAATTCAAAATTCAAACAGTTGGCATCGAATTTAAAAGTAATTATCAACTCGGCCTTTAGTGAAGCAACACACTACGTAATTGTAAAATGTGAACAAGAAATCAGTTGTCTGCCTCTTATAAAGTATGTAAAACCATAGCAGATCAATGTCATTAGTAATCGGTCGGCAGTTTTATAATTGTTTTCGTGTTATGGATAATTAACACATAACGAAGGAGCGACACATGCATCCAGCAATTCATTTCTTCAGTGTTGTAGAGTGTAGTGCTCTACGCTTCACCCAACATGCGCCGAGATCGAAGGCTTGCGATTGCGGTGTGACGCCACTCGGATAACTCTCGATTACTTGTGAAAGGAGGTAGATATCACTACGAATACTATTTCAAAAACTTTTCTGTACTTTTAGCTCCATTTGACTCACTGTAATGTATGGTCTAAAATGCACAGAACAGTAAACTGCCCGCTATCCAACTTGTTCAATACACGATTTGTAAATCATGCTTACGCACTTGACAAATAGCATTATTTGAAAACGACTGTTATGAATTATGAAAAGGTGAATGATTTGTTAGAAAGCTGGAATGTTTTACTACCAAGTGTCCAAAAATCAAAATTTTTAACCACAAACTTTCTTCAAATTGAAGTGAGAAGTGTTACAAAACTAAAAACTCGCGCAAAATGAAAACTAGACATTTCCTTTTTTCATAGGCAAACCAAAGCTTGTAAGGAAAAAATTACTTGATAAAACGATGTGGGATGGACTTTTTTTTATAACATGAAAATCGGAAAAATGTTTTTCCTCTTTTCTTTGGCTCGGCCCGGCGCGCAGTTGGGCAGTCTAAACACAGACGACTGTTTTCAGATTGTAGTGAAACGAGCGAAGTGAACTGTGTGGCGGTCACTGCAGGTATGCGCCCGCACCTTCCCCCACTACACAAAACCATCGCAGGGCCACTGCGCATCCTGACTTAATAGCTAACGCTACATCTCGTCAACTATACCTCTGATTACCCACCTGAAGACCTATCAAAAACCCTGTACTTGTCATACTTTCCCACAATTATGTCTCCTTCGAGGATCAAACCTACAAACAAATTGGGGGAATAGCAATGGGAACCAGAACAAATCATCATATACCAATCTTTTCATGGACTGCATGGAAGAGACAGTCCTCAAAACCAAATAGGTGCCTAGACTGGCTTGGTATAGATTCAATAAAGACATCTTTATGGTCTGGATGCATGATAAATTGAAACTCCTTAGTTTCCTTCAATATCTCAACTGCTCCTATAACTAGGTCTTTTTCCAGGACCCAAGACATTCCTACATGTTTACCACCACCTTTTTGATTCCCAGATACATACCTTGTCCATATTAAGCTTACAAACAATAAACAGTACATCCACTTTGATAGCTGCTATCTCTTTCAGATCAAACACACTCTTCCCTACAGCTTAGAAATCAGTGGCAAACAAATCGCTCCAATAATGAGTCATTCATAACCTACACCAACAACCTTCATTTTCTTCTGCTTATCAATATATTTTGAAGAAACATAAAAATCTTTTATACAGGCAATGAAAATAGAAATTTATGGCATCTGCATCTATTTTGATAGCTGTTGGCTAAATGATCACATTTCTTTTGTGATAAAGAGCAGGCAAATTTCTGCCACTGTGGACGAGCTAAATGTCATTATTTGCTCCCAGTGACAAAGTTTCCCATCAAAACTAGTTTCTTCAAGTATGAAGAAGAATCAAATTTAATGTGTAAATGATCTACTGTGATCAAAGGATCCTCCACATTGGTTTACTTTAAAATGATTCCCAACAAGTGCACCTGGCACATGCTATCATTACAATGTAATGTTCATTGGAAGGTGGATACATCAAGATGGCACAACTAATTGCTGGCTGGTCCTTTGTCACCATAATTGGTTTCTGTCACTCTGACATTGCAGCAACCAAGAAATATTGGAGATCTGTGTATCACTGAAACACTGCAAGTGGCTGACTACCATCTGAGTCTAACAAGTGAATATTTAATGTTACTATCAGACTGTGTCTCTTTGTAGTATCTTTGCAGTTGATACATTTTAAGAATATCTTTGGTTGCATTTGTGCCTTCAGGTGTGTTACATACTGTTGTCAAGGCTGCAGCTATTGTCAAGCAGCACAGCAATACACTGGTCTTTGAATACTCTGAGCAGAGTAGAATTATCCTCAATGCACACAATCACTGTGGTGCTGTAAAGAGAACTGCATGGAGCAGAGTGGCTGAAAGTGAATTTTCAAGTTGAATCATATTTAAATGCGTCTCTTTACAAATACTATATTTCACCAAGCACCATCATATTTCTACCACTTGTGGAGGGTGATTTCTATAGCAAGTGATCTACATCTACATCCACACTCCACAAGCCACCCGACGGTGTGTGGCGGAGGGTATCTTGAGTACCACTATCGATTGACCCTCCTATTCCAGTCTTCTATTGTTCATGCAAAGAAAGATCATCGATATGCCTCTGTGTGGGCTCTAATCTCTCCGATTTTACCTTCATGATCTCTTTCCAAGATGAACGTAGGAGGGAGCAATATACTGCTAGACTCCTCAGTAAAGGTATGTTCCCAAAACTTCAACAAAAGCCTGAACCGAGCTATAGAGAGTCTCTCCTGCACTCTTTTCCACTGGAGTTTATCAGTCATCTCTGTAGCACTTTCACAATTACCACATGCAAAATTTAAAAAGACACAGAATCCACAGGACTGGCAATCTTTTACTGAAACTCGCAACCTAGCATGGACTTCAATGCGAGAAGCCTGTAGTAGTTACCACAACGAAATCCTGTCTCGTAATCTTGCAGAAAATCCAAAGAAATTCTGGTCATGTTTGAAGTACACTAGCGGCAAAACACAAACAATACCTTCACCAAGCAATAGCAATGGTATACTACCGATGACAGTACTGCTAAGGCAGAGTTACTAAACACAACTTTCCGAAATTCGTTCACCAAAGACGACGAAGTGAACACTCCAGTATTCAATCCAAGAACAGCTGGCAGCTTGCAAAACTTAGAAGTAGATGTTCCTGGAGTAGTAAAACAACTTAAGTCACTAAACAAAAACAAATCTTCTGGGCCAGATTGTATACCAACTAGATTCCTCTCAGTCTGCTGATGCAATAGCTCCGTACTTAGCTATAATGTACAACCGATCATTCAGCGAAAGATCCGTACCCAAAGACTGGAAAGTTGCCCAAGTTACTTCAATATTCAAGAAAAGCAATGGGAGTGATCCCCAAAATTACAGGCCAATCTCATTGACGTCGATTTGCAGTAGGATTTTGGAACATATACTTTGTTCCAATATTATGTACTACCTCAAAGAGAACGACCTATTAACCAACAGTCAACACGGATTCAGAAAGTATCGCTCTTGCAAAACACAGCTTGCCCTTTATTCACAAGAAATGTTAAGTGCCATTGACAAGGGATCTCAAATCGATTCAATATTTCTGGATTTCCGGAAGGCTTTTGACACTGTACCCCACAAGCGGCTTCTAATGAAATTGCGTACTTATGGAATATCTCCCCAATTGTGTGATTGGATTCACGATTTCCCATCAGAAAGAACACAGTTCATTGTAACTGATGGTAAGTCATCAAGTAAAACAGAAGTGATATCTGCCGTTCCCCAGGAAAGAGTTATAGGTCCCCCTACTCTTCCTTGTGTTTATAAAACGATTTAGGAGACAATCTGAATAGCTTCCTTAGACTGTTCGTGGATGATGCTGTCATTTATCAGCTAGTGAAGTCAACGGAGGATCAAAAGCAACTGCAAAAGCGATTCAGACAAAATTTCTACATGGTGCAAAAATTGGCAATTGACAATAAATAAAGAAAAGTGTGAAGTAACACAGTAACACACACGACCACTAATAAAATCCGCTGAACTTCAATTATGCGATAAATCAGTCAAACCTTAAGGTCGTAAATTTTACCAAATACCTAGGAGTTACAATTGCGAACAACTTTGACTGGAGAGAACACACAGAAAATATTATGGGGAAGGCGAACCAAAGGTTATGTTTCATCGGCAGAAAGCTTCGAAGATGCACCAGCTCCACCAAAGAGACTGCCTACATCACACTTGTGCGTCCACCCTCATCAGGTGGGACTGATGGAAGACATTGAGAAGGTTCAGAGAAGGGCCACTCATTTTGTTTTATCACGTTATGGGGGGGGAAAGCGTCACAGAAATGGTGCACGAATTGGGGTGTAAATCGTTAAGAGAAAGACGTTATTCATTGTGGCGTGATCTGTTTGCGAAGTTTCAATCACCGACTTTTACTCCTAAATGTGCAAATATTTTGCTAGCACCCACCTACTTAGGTAGACATGACCATCCCAATAAAATAAGAGAAATCAGATCGAAAATTGAACAATTTAGGTGCTCTTTCTTCCCACATGCTATTAGAGAATGGCACAATAGAGAAAAGTTATGAAAGTCATTAATGAACCCTCTGCCAGGCACTCAAATGTGATTTGCAGAGCATCTGTGTAGATGTAGATATATGGTCGTTCCATTATAAATCACTCCTAATGCCTACTCTCAGATAATTTATGGCATTAACTGCTTCCAGTTGCTGACCTGCTATAGTGTAGCTAAATGATAAAGGATCTTTCTATTTATTCACAGCAAATTACACTTTTTCCATCGAGATTCAATTGCCAATCCCTGCACCCAACATCAATTTTATGCATATCCTCCTGCATTTAAATATAATTTTCCATTGTTACTATCTCTCTATATACTACAGCATCATCCACAAAAAGCCTCGGTGAACTTCTGACGTTATCAGCAAGGTCATTTATATATATTGTGAACAGCAACAGACCCACGACACTCCCCTGTGGCACACCTGACATCACTCTTACTTCGGAAGACTACTGTCCATTGAGAATGACATGCTGCATTTTGTTACCTAGGAACTCCTCAATCCAATCGCAAAATTGGTCTGATAGACCAATTGCTCTTGCTTTGTTCATTAAACGAGAGTGGGGAACACCTTGCAGAAGTCTAGAAACAAGGCATCCACCTGAGAACCAGTGTCCATGGCCCTCAGAGTCTCGTGGACGAATAGCATGAGCTGGCTTTCACACAAACGCCTTTTACGAAACCCATGCCGATTCCTACACAGCAGATTTCTAGTCTCCAGAAATGTCATTATACTCTAATATAATACATGTTCCAAAATTCTACAAGTGACTGACGTTAGGGATATAGGCCTATAGTTCTGTACATCTGTTCGACATCCCTTCTTGAAAACGGGGATGAACTGCGCCATTTTCCAATCTATTGGAACGCTATGCTCTTCTAGAGACCTATGGTACACCACTGCAAGAAGGGGGGGGGGGGCAAGTTCCTTCACGTACTCTGTGTAAAACCGAACTGGTATCCCATCAGATCCTGCAGCCTTTCCTCTTGAGTGATTTTAATTTTTTTTCTATCCCTCTGACAATTATTTCAATATTTGCCATTTTGTAATCTGTGTGGCAACCTAGAGAAGGAACCACAGTGCAATCTTCCTCTGTGAAACAGCATTGGAAAAAAACATTTAGTAATTCAGCCTTTACAGTGTCATCCTCTGTTTCAATGCCATTTTCATCACAGAGTGTCTCGACATTTTGTTTTGATCCATCTACTGCTTTGACCTAAGACAAAAATTTCTTAGGATTTTCAGCCAAGTCAGTACACAGGACTTGACTTTCGAATTCGTTGAACACCTCTCACATAACCCTCATCGCACTACATTTTACTTCGTGTAATTTGTGTTTGTCTACAAGGCTTTGGCTATGTTTATGTTTGCAGAGTAGTTCCCTTTGCTTCTGTAGCAGTTTTCTAATTTAGTAGTTGTACCACGGTGGCTCCTTTCTATCTCTTACGATCTTGCATGGTACATACTCGTCTAATGCATATTGTGTAAGGGCTTTGAACTTTGATCACTGTTCCTCAACACTATCTGTACTTGAGTTGTTGAGCCGTCAAGTACTCTTAAATCCACTTTTTGTCACTTTTTCTGAACAGAAAAATCTTCCTACATTTTTTAATATTTCTATTTATGGCTGAAATTATTGATGCTGTAACCGCTTTATGATCGCTCATTTCCTGTTCTGTGTTAACTGTTTCGAATAGTTCGGGTCTGTCCGTCCCCAAAAGGTCTAATATGTTGTCGCAACGAGTCGGTTCTCTGTTTAACTGCTCAAGGTAGTTTTCAGATAATGCACTCGAAACAATTTCACTGGATTCTTTGTCCCTGTCACCCGTCAAACCTTTCATTCTCCCAGTCTATATCTGGTAAATTAAAATCTCTTCTCAAAACAATAACATGATTGGGAAATCTACTCTAAATATTTTCCAAATTTTCCTTAATGTGTTGTGCTACAACAGCTGCTGAGCCAGGAGGCCTACAGAAACATCCAGTTACCATGTTCGAACCTGCTTTAACTGTGACCTTCACCCAAATTATTTCACATTTCAGATCCCCATCAATTTCCTCAGATAATAGTGCACTTTGTTTCACTATAAACCTGTCTCCCTTCACTGTTCAGCCTATCCCTGTGGTATACATTCTAGTCTAAGTTTAGAATCTCATTACTGTTTAAATCTGGTTTTAGACAACTTTCTGTCCCTAGTACTATGTGGAAATTGTCGTCATTTATTAATGAGAGCAGTTCTGGGACGTTTCTATAGACGCTCCTGCAGTTTACTACTACATTGATCTTTTCATTCCCTGTTGTGTTCTGCCTACTTTTACCTTGTTGCGGCTCAGGAGGTGTCTTGTCGGGCACTCGACACGTACTCTGCTACCCTCTTAGCCGCTTCCTGCATTTAGTGCACACCTGACCTATTCAGGGGAACCCTACATTTCTGCACCCAATAGCAGAGGTCGAGAAATTTGCACCCCAGATCTCCGCACAATCGTATGAGCCTCTGGTTTAAGCCTTTCACTCGCCTCCAAACCAGAGGACCGTGATCGGTTCTGGGAACGACACTACAAATAGTTAGTTCAGATTCCACCCCACGAGCAAGGCTTTCAGCCTTCACCAACTCCACCAATCGCCTGTATGAATCAAGGATGACCTCTGAACCCAGCCGAAAGGAGTCGTTGGTGCCGACATCAGCAATAATTTTCAGTCAGGTGCACCCAGTGTTCTATCACCGCTGGAAGGGCCTCCTCCACATCTTGGATGAGAACCCCCAGCAAACAAACAGAATGCACACTGGCCTTCTTCCCTGATCTTTCCGCTATTTCCCTAAGAGGCTCCCTCACCCACCTAACATTGGGGGAGGTCCTGCAATATTACAAAATAGATATAAAAATATTTAAAGGATTAAATAAATAAAATCGACTTATTTCTTGGATTCTTGTTAAAAATCTCTGGCAGTTTCTTAATTTGTCAGTGTCAGTCCTCCACAAATAACTTATAACAAAACACCTTATTGAAACCAATGTTAACAATGAGATAATGAACAAAGATTATTAACCTCAGTTCCACCTACAAAGCTCCTTACTGTACATAGATGTAACAGAATAACAGTGGCTCAGTAATAACTGGAAAAATGCTTTCTTGTCTGGCAAGATTTTATCTTGTATGGAAGGACTGTTCATTCAAATCCTTTTACCTTTCTCACAGACTAGTAGAAAAAGCTGAAACACTCATTACTGCATTTACATCAAAAATATGTGATTGAGTGGCAAGATGAAACAGATATTTATATTTAAAGTTTACTAATCCATAGCACAGCACATCACAGACATTATCGGAGGGTTTATAGGTATGCTCTGCTTCTACATACACAACACAATTTGTAAATAGCTATTTGAAAAGCATAGATTGTTGCTCACCACATTGAGACAGCATTGACTCAGACAAAAAGAATGGAAAGACTGTAAACATTTCAACTTTTGACAAAAAAAAGTCCTCCTCTAGAAGTGTAAAACACATACATTCAAACAAGCACAACTCTGTAGTGTGGTGTGTGGGGGGGGGGGAAGAGGGGGGGGGGGCAGTCACTCATATGAACTCTTAGACCACCTACTTTCAACGTATATTTAAGACCAATACAACAAACAAAGCATAACAACTGATTACAGAACTGTTTTCAGCACTTCCAGAACTGAGTGTATTGGGTATTTTCTTTCATCATACATGAAATTCCCAAACACCCTACAGATGATCAAAAAAACTTAAGATTCAAAATTATACTGAGGGTAGAGAACCTTAAAGAGAATGTTTTTGGAAATGAATGTGCCTGATGGCACAAGATCTTGAAAAAGCATGGCTTATTAAGCTTGTGTTTGTAAACTACTGACGTTTCTGCATTAAAAAATGGCAGTGAAGAACAATACTCAACCATTTTAGATGTTATAATTATCTTTTCCATACCTATGTAGAGAGAGAGAGAGAGAGAGAGAGAGAGAGAGAGAGAGAGAGAGAGAGAGAGAGAGAGGGACAAGAAGAAAAACAAACAAACAAACAAACAAACAAACAAACAAACACATACACACACACACACACACACACACACACACACACACACACACACACACACAAAACAGTAAAATGAAAAAGAATAGAAAATGCCAGTCTAGTGTATCATTGTATAACAGACTATAGTCCTATGTTAGTGGGTGTGGCAAAATTTTATTATTCATTATAGTGCATGCATTGAAACGTGTCTTCCCTTATGAACTTTAAGTGTTGCTATGAGGTGTAAATTGTTTGTCAGTAAAATACAATGTTCTTTTCCAGTCTCCAGTTCTTTGTCACAATCATCACTTTTGGATTGTTTTGCAGCTGCGAAAGTTTCTCGTTTGTCATGATCTGCATAATAATATTCTCTTCATTACTTATAGTTTCAGCTTGTGAGCATGTAGTAGGATTCAGTCATCTTAACTGTGAATAGGGCTTCCATTCTCAACAATAGTCTGACAACAGAAGGAAATACTAAGTTTTGTTTTGTTACTTAAGTATTGGTCATAATTGACAAATAAAAAATAAAAAATAACTGGGTAATTTAAATGTCAATTTAACACCAACTTTGTGAGACTAATGAGAATGATATTTTCTTAGTTGATAGTAAAGGCAGCAAGTGTGAAGTAAATAATGACGGGATTTCTTTTCTGTGCTGTGTAAATTGTCTCGCCCTAGTTTTTATACCAACTGAGGTTCTGTATGCGTACTCCAGCTTATTAGTTGGAACTAAATCGTAGGAGCCACTCTCTTAAGGTTTCTTCAGACATTCTAACGTAAGTTATTGTATCCTTAATGTTCCCCATATTACATGCAAGTAATGTATCTTTGTCATATAAATAGCCAATGACTGTCTATTCAGTGTAATATTATATTGCTTTTCCAAATGATTTGTGAAAAGAGAAGTGAGTAAAATGGCAAAAATTAATACTAACACAAAAACTACTATTCTCGAACAACATAAAATGGGGAACAGCAAGCTAAATGGTTTGCTATCAACAATGCCTTGTACCATAATTATACTGTGGAAATGTCTAAATGTAACTCAGGACATTATTACCATATACAGTCTAGTGTATATTAAGTCTGTTGTCTGTATGACAACTAAACAGTGATGACAAAAAATTTCTTCCCACGCTTTTAGTGGCACAAGCTACTACACTGCATTTTTACTCACCTTAAGCTATCTAAATATATATTTAACCTATTTGTAAAATTAAATTTAGGCATATTTGGAGTAGTGGCTGACACTGGAATCAGTTTGTTGCAGATTCTGGAGGAGGCTGCAAGAGCACATCACTCAGACTGTTTGTAACATATAGTTATGGAATAAAACAACATTACTCTGTGCAACCGGAAGAAGTAGTGATGTTGAAAAAACAAATGAAATACATTTGAGAGCACTATGCTTTTGAAGTAACTCTAATGTTAATTACTATATGACTATCTTGTCAAATGTTTATGTCTTACACGCTCCAATAAATGCTAAGAGTTGAAATATATTCACAAGTTAGACTCTTCATTTATATGTGGAGTGAAATGTGAAATCATTATATTGACATTAAAAGCAGTGGAACTTAGAGACACGGCATAAACCGGATCTTTAAAGCTGTTCAGTACCTCAGTTAAATTCAACTTTTAATAAAATCAGCCTACATACTTCAAGAGTCTGAAAATTTGATAAGTCATCATTATCTGGTGTTTAACTTACAATTAAAAAAAGTGTTATCCTGCTAGTTAAGGAACATTGCTCCATACAAGACGAAGAGTAACAGTTCATACTTAGATTCAACGCAACATTTGGGTAAAATGAATCAGCCCTTTTTGAGCTACACAAGATCGGATGGAGAATGAGTGTTCAGGTAACTTACACAAGCTGTCATACTATGACAGAGTCTCTCTCTCTCTCTCTCTCTCTCTCTCTCTCTCTCTCTCTCTCTCTCTCTCTTTCACACATTCATGACAGCTTACGCCACTGGGGCATGAGGGCTGCCTTTCTGAACCTTCACGTGACCAAGGCTCATAGGCTCTGTCCGGCTTGCAGATTAAAAGGAACACACTGGCTAGGGCCTCAGTAGATAGTTTGCTGTCATTGAGTCTCATTCATCTGTGAGTTTAAGTGTCAAATGACTTTATCCAACTCTTTGAATATTCATCTTCATTACTCCACCATTTGGATATTTTTCGTTCTAAAAGGTAAGTTCTCATAATACCAATTTCCCAGGGACACATCAATTTTTTTTTAGAGGTGCCCTGGGTCTGGGCTTTTTGACGAAATTGGGGAGGGGTCGAAACACCGCTAGCTACGTCCTGCTCTGTTCAAAGTATGTACGACACTATTCATTTTATGGATGTTTCCTAACACTGAATCAATGAGATCTTCAGTCATAGTCTGCATCAATGTAAAAAGTTGTGAAAAATAAAATTTATTTCTGCCATTAGGTTGTATATCCCCTCAAATGGACACTAATGTGATTACTTCCTAAGTGGAAGCGATTTTCTTTCAATTACTGTATTTTATGTATTTACAATTGTTTTATATATAACTATTTTCCCCTAAAATAAATAAATTCTTTACATCTATTATTACTTACCCCCAGTTTTCTGAAACTCCTGTGTCTAAATTTGAATGGGAAGTATCCAATGAAAATTAAAAATCAGTTATGTTACAAAATAGATCATAATATTAAATATATCGTTCAAAATATGAAAAACTGGAAAACAACAATTTGCAATATAGATAGAGGTTCGTTGGTGGTTGGTGGTTATGCAGGTTTGCCTACCATAATGCCACTATCGTAGCGGCCTGTGCACACCACTGCTGCCCGACGTCAAAATTATACTGATATTGTGGTATCAATTGTTTTTTCTTGGTATAGAATGTATTGTTGGCCACATAGGGTTTAATTTATGTCACAAAAGAAGTCAGGCCCAAGTGAAAATAAATCGCCAATCAGTCGTGCCGAACATTGTAAGCTTCACTTTTTCTTTTTCTTTTTCCTTCTTCTTCTTCTTCTTCTTCTTCTTCTTTCTTCTCAAAGAATGTTTGAGGTTACAAACAAAGCCACACTTTTATACTAACAGTATATAGAATAGTCACTGGGAAAAATGCTTTTAAGGATGTGTAACAAGAACATGTTACAGTAATTTCAAGTCCAATCATCATGTAAGTGGGTTTTTCATGATAGTGGTAATGAGAAAAGGAACTTTTAAATATAATTAGCAATTTGTGCATGAAAACTATGTACATACTTAGGATCCACATTGGCTGTAGCTTCATCCATCACCAAGATTTTGTTCTTTCTTATGATTGCTCTTGCCAAACAGACCAATTGTCGTTGTCCCACACTGAAATTCGTGCCCCCCTCTGACATCTTTGAATTTAAGCCAGCTGTCAGGTCCTCAACAGCTTCTTTCAGTTCTACCTGAAAAATACCATAAATAAAAAATTTATGAGCAGTAGTATGTAACCTAAACAGACCTGCAGAGTGTTGCAGGATTAACAATTTGAGAAATTCAGTACTTTTCTGGCTTGTTGATAGTTTCATGAAATTTTGGGTAAATTGTCAGATTTTTTATTATCTGTATGCCATGATATTTTGTCTCAGAGTCTTCTGGCTATTTTTAGTTATATATTGGTGAAGCACGCCGGGCAATATTTAAGAGCCTGTATGCTTGGAGAATTCTTGTCATTGTGTAAGCATTATTTAGCACTTCATACTTCTGCTAAAAGTCTGACTGACCACAAAGCCCTACAGGGTTGTATATCCTCTCATCAATATAATATAATAATAAAAGTGAAACGAACCACCCTGTGGCACAGCATGCAGTTTAACACAGCATTCTGTATTTCAATGGTTGCTTCACTACCCGATCCATCTGGATCCTCCCCTCCACCACCAGCTCTTCTGAACTGTACAGATGGGAGTTGCCACTTTACAACACAGTCTACAGCCCAGCAAGCATTCTGGCCTCAACCTAAAATAACTTCCATCATTACACCGGATGCCTAACATCTCCCCACTCCCACCTTCCTTCCTCACCCATTATCCTGTATGTCTGAAATTCATGTCTTCTTCGCATCTGTCTGTTGCCCCTTACAATAGCCCCTAATTACTTTTTTCTCTATCTTTTTGTTGTTTTTATTATTATTATTATTATTATTATTATTATTATTATTATTAAGGAAAAAATAAAAACAACAAAAAGATAGGGAAAAAAGTAATTAGGGGCTATTGTAAGGGGCAGACAGACAGATGCGAAGAAGACATGAATTTCAGACATACAGGATAATGGGTGAGGAAGGAAGGTGGGAGTGGGGAGATGTTAGGCATCCGGTGTAATGATGGAAGTTATTTTAGGTTGAGGCCAGGATGCTTGCTGGGCTGTAGACTGTGTTGTAAAGTGGCAACTCCCATCTGTACAGTTCAGAAGAGCTGGTGGTGGAGGGGAGGATCCAGATGGATCGGGTAGTGAAGCAACCATTGAAATACAGAGTGCTGTGTTCAACTGCATGCTGTGCCACATATTATTATTATTATTATTATTATTATTATTATTATTATTATTATTATTATTATTATTATTGTCATTTCAAATCCCCCCCCCCACACTTCCTCTCCACACTCCTCTTTATCTCCCTTTTATCCCTTCCCGCCACTTCGCTTCACTGTATTCATTGCCGCAATTCAAATTCCCACCTATCAGAGCCTTTAAAATCTATCATGCAACGCAGAACACTTTATCTCCACTTTATCTCCCTTACCCGGCATCCTTCCCCTTGCATTTCCCACCCCACTCACAGTCTAGATGCTTGTGACGTTGGTGGCCAGACATGGTTGTGTGTGTGTGTGTGTGTGTGTGTGTGTGTGTGTGTGTGTGTGTGTGTTTCTTTTCTGATGAAGGCCATAGGTGAAAATTTAAGTTGTATGAATATAACTGCCTATTTTTCATACCTGTCAGCAGTTCAGTGAGCCTTTTTTACGGTTAATTGTGATTTATCCTCCATCATTGACATTCCAATCGTATTTTCCATTGTTATAATACATTTTCACTTGATAAAATTGCAGAAATATGACATGTTGCACAAACTATAAAGTTTCTAAATTGCATGCAGTATACAATCGAAAACTGTCATTCTGACTGGTAAGGACCTCCGACAAGATTACTCCAGCAATAGCGTATTTCCTGGCTTGGGGAAGGTGGGTATTGCTGATATTGTTCCATAACGCACTCTAATAGCTTATCCAATGCTCCTGTATATTAAGAATCAACACTACCCTGACCTGTGAAAGCCTCTGCATTACTGAATGAGAATGGCAACCTACATCCTTTAGAAACTGCTTAATCTCTGCTGTCTGTGTGATTTTTGCCCCCACACAATTCCCTCCAATGACGATTCCTTGATTTCCCAAGAATGTGTCCCACCAGTCAATATGCCAGAAATTCCGTTATCCTCAATTCTGTTCAGCACATCACTAATAGTTTTGTCTGAACTCTTTGTCCAGTTTTCATTCCCATACAATGCTATAGTCAAGATAAATACTTTCAGAAAGGATTTTCTAAAATTAATTTTGGATGTAAACAAATTTCACTTTTTCAGAAATCCTCTTCCCATAGTCATTCTACATTTCATATCTTCTTTGCTTCATCATTTTCCTGCGTAAATAACAAAAAATCATCTACTACTTCAGCATCACCTGATTTACTGAGACTGCACTGTACTACCCTTGTTTTGCTCTTGTTATTGTTCATATTACAGCCTCCTTTCAAGACACTGCCCATTCTGTTCAACTGCTCTTCCAGGCCCACTGCTGTCTTTGACAGAACTACTGTGTCATTGACAAACTGCAAAGTTTTTATTCCTTCTCCCTGAACTTTAATTCCTCCTCCAAATTTCTCTTTGCATTCCTTCACAGCTTTTGTATGTACAGATTGTAGAACATCTGGGAAAGGCTAAACCTTGTCTTACTCTCCAACCACTGCATCACTTTATGCCCTTTGACTATTAGAATTGCTGTAAGTTTAATATAACTATATATTCAGTATTTTTAGCCCTGTTATTTTCAGAAATTGAGAGAATTTATTCCAGTCAATATTAACAAAAGCTTTCTCTACAAAAGCTAAAAATGTGGGTTTGCCTTTCCTTAACCATTCTTCTAAGATAAGTCTTACTGTGAGTATTGCCTCCCATGTTGCTACATTTCTCCTAAATCCTAACCGATCTTCTCCAATTTATAATGACGAAAACATACCCGTTCTTGGTATTTTCAGGATGCTGGATACTTTCCATTCTGTAACAAGGACAGTGTCATTTACAGTTTTGTGTTCCTGAGATAGTCCAAACATTTTTTGGAATTGACACTCTTGAATTGTTTGCCTTTCATGTTGAAGCTAATGTCCTCTCTGTTTCTGTACTTTTTGAGGAAGGACTTTGTCAAACTAAAAATTTTGAAGCTCATGTGACAATGAAAGATAACGCGTAGCTGCATTTCTTTCAGGCACGATCGGTTCCAATGGCACAAAAACTGTTGGATTGGCAAAAAAGGGTGTTCTTGCTCCTGTAACGGCAAATCAGTGGGGTACTCCACTTGTGAGTCTGACAAAGCCTTCCAGCAACTTAAAAAGAGTGTATGCTGATTTCAAATCAACTGTTAATCCACAGACTGTTATTGGCATGATTCCTTTGCCTCATCCAGAAGAACTAATGGATAAGATAGGTGCCAGTCATTACTTTTCGAAGACTGATATTTACAATGCCTATCTGCAGATTACATGATGCATGGTCAAACTATATTGGTCATTAATACTCACATGGAGTTGTTAAAGTTTTTGTGTTTGCCCTTCGGTAGTGCAGATATGCCTGCAATCTTTCAACAGTCCTTGGCACAATTAACAGCAACAGTTCCATCTTGTTCAAATTATCTTGATGATATTGTTGTATCTGACTATATACCTGATGAACATCTGGTTAATTTAGTCAACTGTTTGCAGTAGTTTCTGCTGCTTGGTTGAAGTGTAACAAGGAAAAGTGTTCCATTTTCCAGACTGAAGCTGAGTATTTAGGCCATATCATTCTCCTGTTAGTCTCATTTGAGTGTTACTCACGATATGCCTGCCCCCACATAATGTGAGTGAACTGCAAGTAATGTTGGACAAACTGACTTACTATATTTGCTTCTACCAAATTCTGTACCACTGCATCGATCATGTCTGAAAAACGTTCTGTTTCTGTGGACTCGGGTATGCCATAATGCAATTCAGAAACCTTAACAGGCATTGCTCAGTGACAGCTGTCTTGTTCATTTTCTTTTTGGTGATTGATTAGAAGCCACTGATTTAACTGTTTCATCTGGCAAACCAAGTTCCGCCTTTCATTGCTCAAAAGCTCCAATGATTGTCCCTTTTCCTATCTGATTACCAGTATGAAATCTTGTACAGGACGACTTCTCAACATTCAAACAAAGATGCTTTGTCTCATGTACCTGCTGGTTCCAATGATGTATTTGATACCTATACTGAATCATGTTTTCAGTGGGACTGCCGGACTTTATAACCTTTCCCTCTGCATTACTGTCCTAACATGCAAGCAAGAATGGTGAACCCGTCTCTGAAGATTTAGTTACAATGTGTCCACATGGGTTGGGCACATACTCTTATGTAGATGAAAGATCCTCTTGTTTGCCATTACTTTGCTCTTTGTCACAATTTGTTGGTCCACTGAGGTATTTCGATGCTCCACACTGACAATGAGCATTTGTGTGTTGTGATACCCAGACGGTCACAGGGGCAAATTCTCTGTTTATTGCTTGATGACCACTGGGGTATTGTCAGATCAAAACAACTTGCCTGCCATCATTGCACATGGGTCGGCATGGCCATCCTGGCCATCCAGATTGAACAGTTAACCAGACAGTGTTGGGCTGTGCAGAACATTAAGCTGCTCAGCCTAAACAGTTTTTCGACTTGCCCAAGGCTACTGCTCCGTGCACATAGACTTTGCTGGTCTATTTTGGCCACTCACTGGTTGATCGTGGTTTATGCATACAGCAAGTTCCCTTTTGTCATGCCTATGAACTCAACCACCAAGGTCTGTACTGACAAGAATCTTATATCTATTTTCTGCATTGAAGGCTTACTGGAAATTCTTGTTTGAGACAATGGCCCTCAACTGACTTCTTGTGAGTTTGAAGAATTTTGTGGCATCAAGCATCTTAAAAGTTCCCCGTTTCATCGTCAGTCAAACAGTAAAGTGGAACATTTTTTCTGTATATTCAAGCAACAAATACAAAACTGTGTGTCTCATACTCGAGATCAAGCATTGATTTAGTTCTTATTGTCATACCATTCCCAGTCGTGCAATAGTGCATCCCCTGCTGAACTGTTACATGGGCACCAGAAGCGCACTCTTTTACAGCTGTTTGATCCTTCACACAGGTCGGCCCATCCACGTTCAGTTAAGTCCAAATATGCCATTCATGACTTGAGGGGTCTCGGTCTCTCTCTCTCTCTCTCTCTCTCTCTCTCTTTCAGAATTTATCGCTGACATCACTGCTGGGACTTGGTGTCACATACGATGTCTTTCTAATACCTTATTCCTCAGAGAGCCTAGACCAGCAGATATTCAGTGACATCAAAATAAAATCTGTTTGTGTGGGCTACATGATCCTGCCATGGAGCATCCAGTTTCAGATCCAGAGCGTCCACAGCGGCCTCTGCAACTGCTGCCATTCCAGCTTCCCATGCCCTCTGTGTGGGCTGTTGCTCCCACGGAGTTGGACATTGCACTGCCTCTACCACCTCTACCCCTTGTCCTGTTCACTGCAGTCTCAGCTGGGGAACTCACAGGGGGCTGCCCCTTTGCCATCGTCTTTGAGGCAAATCCTGCCGTCTGAGACTGGTGGTGTGCACCTGGACACAAGCCTGGACCCTCCGGCTGGTTTTCCAGCATTTCACAATGTCAGGCTCAGGAAGACTGTTGGGGTGCGAGCAGGTGCTGGTTGTGGGCCACTGTCTCAGTGCCCGCCTCAGCTGCCGCAGCATCTGTGGCCACGCCTCCCTCTCACTGTTTTTCTCAGCAGCCCTACACAATGACAGTGCAGAGGTTTGGGGAGAGGGGGTGGGAAGGAATGTAGCATCATGCAATCCTACAGTATGAAGGGAAAGCATACCACCATACAGTCACCCTGCTGCCGCCGAGTGCTGCCTTCCATCAGTGAAGACGCACCGACAGAAGCACACCACAAGTTGTGAGTGTCGCCTGACAACAGACCGATGTTTGAGGCTTGACAACGGATGTGAGTGGTCACTTTACAGTAGGCCTTCATTGGAGTCATTTACTTCCTTTAACTAATGTATGTCCTAAGCTATTTACTTTTTTGAGTTCCACAATGTAAGTAAAACTATGTTTGTAATTGTCTTTTAGTGTCACTGATTCTTTTATTGTTTCTGAAACCTGACCTATCTTGGGAAGCCATCCTGTAGATATGTAGGTCTGTGTTGAAACCTCAGCCACATCCAGTTCTCCTTCGTTAGTGGAGTTGTGGGGTTATTTCCATTGTGACTTGTATAGGTTAAATTGCACTGTTTGTCACAGAAGTGATAGTGTATAAGTGTAACAAATGAAATAAACACAAAGTCTATCTTTGGCAGAGACAAAGATAGTGTCCAAAATCACTCCAGTGTACCAATTTGCACAATGTGAAGGTTTGGGCATTCCCATGAAGTACTTCTCCTTTGTAGCCAAACAAAGGAATGTTTTATACATTCTCAGCATCATCAGAAATCAGCTTGCACAATTTGTAAATACCATCATTATCTGATAACTTTACATGAAAAAGTTGTCCAACTTTTATGTTAATACTGTCAATGCTGTAGTCTACTGACCTCACTGGAAACTGCAGAAAAATACTTTTCTATGACACTGTTCATCAGATGTTTCCCCAATTAAACATGTGACCCACAGAAAAATAATAGAAAAAGGAAGTAGTAGTCTGTTGCTTATAGTAATTATCACTTGGAAGTGCAACTAGCAGAAATTCATTGCTATATTGTAGGAAAGTCAAATAAACCATACTTTTCAGAAAATAAATAAAAACAATAAAACACTGTCTGAAATCACCTCCCTCTGATAGTATGGGCTCAGTGAGTCAGACCCTTCTGAACTCCTACTGTTTTTATCAAATGGTGACAACTAGTAGCTGTTAATACTGGTCTCTGTATTTCATAACTCTATCATAAACAGATTGGTGGAAATACAATGAGTTCCTTATTAATGGAGATGGCAGTTTTCAAAATGTTTGTAAAACTATGGGAGCAAGCTGCAGTGGTCATCACACACACACACACACACACACACACACACACACACACACACACAGGATGACTAACCTCTGACAGGAAGCAGAATCGCACACTACAGCAAGGCACCATAGAGCACACAGCCACTCACGCACAACAGTAGTTTTCAGTTAGACACAAAATGATGATTAGTCATAACAGAACGTCATTAGCTGCATAACTGGCATAGTTCTAGGCATTTACCATGTGAAGAACAATGATCTGGTGGTGGTGTGTGTGGGGGGGGGGGGGGGGCTCTCAATGCAGTACCCAGACCTCTAAAAATGCAAGTTTAGTAAGAAATGGGTACAGCATGCTCACACCATCAGGTTTGTACTGGATCTCCGTGTACTTACCTCAGTACATACCTGAAGATAATATTTTCCTGCTATCATTGCAGGAAGTTACTGACAACTGATAATTTGCCCAACATTTCATGAAACAATATCTATCTGTTTATTCACCTAATTGATTAACAAAAAGACAGTTCTAATGATTAATGCTAACAGAAATGGTGTATCATTCTCTGTTTCAGCTCATAACTGAATTTTAATAATATCTTCTTATTTATATGGAGTGTTTAACTTACCTCTTCAAGAGCTTTCCAGAGAACATGATCTGGATGTTCATCAAATGGGTCCAAGTTTTTACGCATTGTTCCAGAAAAGAGAACTGGTTCTTGAGGAATAATAGACACTTTACTACGCAAATCATGTAATCCAATTGTAGCAGTGTCAATCTCATCAATAATAATAGAACCCTCAATATCAGCCAATCTAAATAGTGATGCTATTAAAGATGACTTTCCTGCTCCTGTGCGACCCACAATACCCACCTGCAAAACCACAATATTTGGCAGAAAAAGAAATCAGTGTTTTTTTTTTTTTTTTTTTAATAAAAAGGAGAATATCAAAAAATAAATCAATGTCCCGAGACATATTTTGTCTCAATATGTATCAGCGATATTGAATTGAAGGAGAGGCACTGAAGTAAAATTTGCATGTGGCTGAGATTCAAACCTGGGACCCACTGTTTACTATGCAAACAAGCAGTAAGCAGGAGGTCCCAGCTTTGACTCCCAGCCACAGCAGAAATTTTTAGTTCAATGCCTTTTCCTCACTAAAAAAAATAAATAAATAAATAAATAAATAAAGTATATGGTAAAAGATAAGATCTGCAGTTCATTCAAATACATCTTTGGATATATTATTTAAAATCAAATCAAATTCATCAGTTTTATAATTTCATACCTTATCTTTTGCTTTGATGACAAAATTAAGATTCTTCAGTACTGGAGGCTCATCTTTGGCATACCTCAAGTACATGTTTTTGAATACAATTTCCCCATTCTTGGGCCAGTTGGTGGGTGGCTTTTTACCTGAAAAAATATGAGTAAATCTCAGACCAATTTCTTTAAATTATTTCCATGAAGATTTCTTTTGTAGAGCTTCAACAGTTTTAAAAATCTAAATTGGGAAAAAAGGAAGAATAATTTCCAGTAAGCAATAATACAATTATACCTATCAAAACTTTCCATCACGAACTCTTGTGTGTTGACACTAAATTCAAATGTAGACTAAAACAGGTAGGATGACTTCAACATGTTATCTAATGTAGCAGTCTTAAGTGTTCATGACACTGCTACTAAAAACAATGTACATACATAGCTATAATACGTTATGGATTTCCCTGTGGTACGACTGTCAAGTGGTTGAAAGAATATTTTTATTTCTTTTTTATTCAGTACTAGCTACCCGTCTGGCTTTTCACGGGTGGAATTTATATTCTACATATACAAGGTACCCAGAAAAGGGCTCCCTGATCTCAAAATTAAATATCTCAAAAACAAAGATCGATAGAGAAATGCAGTAAATGGTATGTTTATTGTGAAAGCTGTAAGAAGTCTATACAGCAGTTTGAAATAATAGTTACAAAAGCTGCTAACAGATGGTGCTGTACGTTGTACAGCTCATATCAGCATACATAAGTGAAATAATCATATGAAAACACTGCAAACAATCACATCACAATGTTTTCAAAATGTTCACCACTGGCACCACAGGCACTACAGAGGTGGCGCAAATGAATGAAATTCACCATCACATTTCATAGTGTCTCAACCGAAATGGATGCACATGCCACAGAGATTGCCGATTCAAGCTCGTCCAGTGTGGTGAGATGCTTCAGGTAGACCATGTCTTTCACTGTGTCCCACAAAAAAAGTCACAGGGAGTCAAATCTGGCGAATATGGAGGCCAATCCATGCCCGCACCAGTAAATTTGGGATATTCCAAAGTAATGACTCGATTCCCAAAGTATTCCTCAAGAAAGCGAAACACTTGTTCGATCCGATGGGGTTGAGCTCCATCTTGCATAAACCATTCAGTACCTGGTCGATCCTCTAAAGCTTGCTGTGTGGCGGAAATTATTTCAAAATTGCAACGTAACGTGCACCAGCGACCATTTCTCGAATGAGAAAAGGGCCAATAATGCCTCTGCTGCATACTGCAGCAGACACAATAACTTTAGGAGACTATGTGGGTTTCACTTCACACCAATATGGCTTTTCGGAACCCCAAAATCGCCAGTTCTGCTTATTCACGTATCCATTCAGGTGGAAGTGTGCTTCATCTGTCAACCAGATGCAGCCAACATCAAATCCTTTACTTTCAATCATTGTGAGCATCTGATTAGCAAAGGCAACCCTTAGTTGCACAGCTCGTATGGGTATGGTCTGGTGTGTTTGAATTTTGAATGGGAACATGTGTAGGCCCTTTCTCAGTATTTTCTGCATACTGGAACACTTCAAACCAGTCTCAGATGCAATTCTACAAACGGTTGACATTGGATTTCGCTGAATAATTCCAGAAACTGTGGTGACATTTTCAGGCTAACTGCAGTTTGCTTGCAGCCAACATGCCCCACTAGATCATCAGTTACGCTGCATGTTCGATGAAATTTTGTGAAGAGCGTACGAATGGTTTTTGCATCGGGTCCTTTTGGAACATTAAATTGTGCTTGAAAACTTTGCCTTGTTGCAGTAGGACTCTCTTCTAACCTGTGGTACTCTAGCACCAGAAACATGTTGTTCAATGGAGTACATGGTTTTAATCTCTTCCTTTGGTACGCTAACTTCCTTTCACGTTTCAATAGTGTAACTGATTGCTCTGGGCTTCAGATCACTATTTATACTACGCATTACGTATGGCAATTACAGCGCCATCTGTTAGCAGCTTTTGTAACTATTATTTCAAACTGCTGTATAAACTACTTACAGCTTTCACAATAAACATACCGTTTACAGCATTCCTCTATTGATCTTTGTTTTCGAGGTATTTAATTTTGAAATGAGGTAGTCTGGACACCCTGTATATAAATCAATGTGTGTATGTATTTTATTCATTACTATGTTCTACGTAACATGAATAACACAATGCATACTAATATCACAGTGTAACATATATTTAAATGTTCATGGGCCAATTGTATTATTATCTCTGACTGAGATAAAATCTGACGTTTGTTCAGAAATTCAACTTTGTTCAAGGCTCCATTCTATTGTATAATGCTAAACCTAGATCTGTCAAAGCTGGCTCATCATTGATGTGAGACAACATGGAAGATGTTTGGGAACACCACCAAAATCACCAACAGACCAGATTATTGCGCTTCGACCACAAATATTAATCAATACACAGTATCTGTTGTCTAAACTTTCAGGTTGTAAAGATGAAAGTAAGTAAGTAAGTAAGAATAAGAGCGGTATTTAAACTTCTCCCACCACAAAAAAGATTTACTTCTAGAAATCATTTTGGGGCAATAAAGAACAAAGTTACTCTGGCCTAGAAAATACAGGCATGGAAAGAAGTTCGATATTTTAATTTGCACAATATCTAAACACAGTCTATGTGAAACTGTGTTATGAAAGTAGTATTAAAATGACCAAGGAAGCACTTGCACATGGACAGATATTTTTGAAACACTCTCTACAGTTATTACAGTAGATTTAATCTTTCAGTACAGCCCACATATTCAAAAGCAATAATGTGAAATAGTTTAATTGCCCAACAGTAGCCTAGAATGCTCTGAAAACTTACAGTATGCTTAAATAATGGATTGATGTCTTATGGTATGGTAGTGTTGTTCTAATCATATTTTATGACCAAAAAATGTATCCGTAAGTTTTAATCAATATGCATGCAGTTTTCGTCAAAAGATGTTTTCAGCAGTTATGAACTGCACAATTACTGGTACATCAGCCGAGAAAGCACATTGAGATTTTGGATTGTTATTGGGTGCTGTCTTAACTCATTAACATATCTGCTCACTGCAAATATTCATCATGAACAGTCATGGAAGTGACACTAGCACTCCCAGAAGGAACACTATAGTTACAGAAGAATGGCCATTGACTCTCTCTTCACTAGGGAGTATACTGTTATTCAAAATGCTAGATGTAAACTTTTACACATCTTTTAATAAATATCTTGATCCAACCACTACCAAATTTCACAGGATCACCTACTGGGCTAATCTGAAGATTTTATCAAAAATGCTCCAGCCATCTTTGACTCTATAAGGAACAGATGATTGAGAATTACTGACTGAATTAAAAAAAATTGAAAAATGCTGCCATTATCTACTCACCAAGAGGTATTATTTTACATTAAAGGCTTAACAGTAGAAATACCAGACTTTTCCGTACCCCTAGTAGGTACCATGTAGGTCAGTTTTTATCCACTGGAGGAATCAACCATTTATTGGTATTTGGGTAGTATTTTGCATTTATGCATGTTGTGACATTACATTCAAGAGGACTCTAATGTGCAAGAAAAACATAATATTTTTCTCTAAAATTAGCATTACACAGTCGAAATTAGATTTTCAGAAAAAATGTTATTTTCATTTTACATTTTATGGAAAAAATTCCACAATTTTGTATCAAATGTCATTCAAACAAATAAGAGAAACAATTTTGGAATGTTTATCTTTATATAAAGATAAAAACCGAGTCAAATCATACAACTTATGCAACTAATAATAGTATTTTTACTTTTTCTGGCAATTAAGGTATGTGTCGAGTATTTGTGAAAGAGCGAAAAATGCAACATATTTTCTTGGTTATTGCAATCAAGGGAGAAAAGCATAAGAACAAACCATTTTAGTCTATAAGTGTTACGAAATATTTAGGAACAAATGACTGACAGTATTTTCACAGTCTGTAACGAAACATGTTGGGATTTATTACCATCTGCTTGCATTTCTAAACCTCCCAACACCAGTGTTGCATAATAATAGGTGTATTATAATTTTCTTTTCCAAAACTCTTGTTATCCTTGTTTCTAATGTGACTAACCTGAAGTTATTTTCTATTATTTGACATAACAGAGGTTTGTTTAGTTAGCATATTAATTAGTTCATGCAAGAGGTGTATATTGTTATAGTTCAGAGATTTGGGTAATTAGTATCTCTGACAAAACTAATTAAATTCTTTTCTCATAATATTAAATTAGGTATTATTATGTTTCCCAATTAATGTTAGTAATGTTATTCCTTCATTAGTTTCTGTATAATTACCATTTATTCCAAAAGTATTTGTGTGTGTGTGTGTGTGTGTGTGTGTGTGTGTGTGTGCGCGCGCCTGTCCTTTTTCCCCTCCAAGGTAAGTCCTTCCTCTCAGGGATTGGAATGACTCATCACCCACTCCCTTAAAACCTGCATCATTTCCTTTTCCCTCTCTCCTTTCTTCCTCTTTGTCTGATGAAGCAACCTAAGATTGCAAAAGCTAAGCATTTGTGTGTGTGTGTGTGTGTGTGGTTTTTTTTATTCTATTTATATGTGCCTATCAACGAACTGTGCTTTTTTGGCAGGTAATTTAAACAATCTATTTTTATATAAACTATATTTTTAAATAAAGAACTACTAATATAAATGAGATTTATATATCAATGTACTCAGTATTATTTACGTCACCTGTTACTAAAGCCAGTTGCATGACATTGTTTGCTTTTCCATTCTAATTAGATTAATATATGTAATCAACAATGTTTAATTTTCAGTGACATTGTTTAACTAATACAAATAGGACGCTTTCATGCTATGTAAATTAGTCAGGTTTCATCTTTGAATCAAAGCACAATCCACGCCAGTAAGGAGTCGTCTTTGATCGCGGGCACAATCCACATCACTCTGAACATTTATTTGAACCTTTATACTGAAAGTTCTTCAGTGTTAGTCACGTAGAAAGTGTTACTTTACTACCATTATTACGAATTGAATCTTAATTTTTGTGCCACACTGAATGTACACCTCAAACTTTTGTATTCCACTCACAAACTGTGAAAATTTGTATCATTGCTGTGTGGAATGTTCATAATGGGTTGTAGTGACTGTTATTAATGAGACTTGTACGCTGGCATAAGTGGGGACACTTTGGCATTAATGATTCATTATATTGTCAATGAACTGCAGTTCTGTCGCCTACATGATTTGTACTAGATTAGTTTTGCCCCATGAAATTTCAGCCAGTCATTACTGAGAACACCAATCAACAAGAACCTCAAGAGGCATCTAACTAGGATCCAGCATCATCACCAGTTCAGACATCGGCTTTGGCACACACAACTGTTGGAAATGAAACTTAAGTATGATGTTAGATTGTCTCCTCTCTGCAGTTCGCAGTGGGCTGCAAGCTCATCTGCTGTTCTGAGAATAAATTCTCACCATGAAATGTCCTTACATGTTCATAACTTAAAAATTGTGTGAGCATTGATCGATGCAAGGTTAAACATGTTCTAAAAGACATACACAGGCCACCAGTGGGTACCAGCTTTGACACTGTAATGCCTTGCCATTTGGTTAACTATACTGACCCCACCTTGATTTCATTAGAAAACTACACAGTTTCTTCTTATTGTCATTGATCTGTCAACCAGCATACATGTTACTCAGAACAAAGACACCCAAAAAGACAACACCTAAAGAGTAGAACAAAGACTGTAGTGTTACAACTGTGTCTGTCTTCTTCTGAGGACACTACAAAATATATATTACTTACATCCTTATATCTTGCTTGGTATACGTTATTGAGTTTGCTCCTAAGAGGAGGCGGCCCAGCTAGTCTGTTCCTCAACCTAGCAGCTTTTTCTTTATTTAAAGGCATCAGACACTCGTATCAAAAGTTGTTCAGGACGAGAGTGTAGCACAAAATGTTTTTCCCATATTGTACTAATCTTCTTCTAATAAATAAAAGTTGTGAGTAATTAACAAATGATCATACTAATTTATTTTACTGCAGAATACAATCCCCTAATCAACGACTTATAATTATATAGAGACACATATTACAAAATAAGTACAGTTCCAGTCTCTCTCACAATACAATAATATAAATAACTGTAGTAGCACAGTCTTCTGTCTTTCTCTGACTTTTTAGCATGGAACACTTATTAAGCCAAGGAATCCATGCTTTCTTCTCTGTGCCACTTATTCATCACAGGTTGGTAAACCTGCATAAACACTCTTCTTACCATAGGAGATGTCACCAGGTACTCTCACTTAGGAAGACAGAAAACCCTAGGCAGAATTTTGTCCCCTGCTATTCTAAATCTCTTAAATTAATAAATATGATTGTCTTGAGTTGGTAAGCAGGAATGTAGTGTCACTTGTTACACTACAAGTCGTACATCAGACTGCACAGTTACTGCTTCAAAAACTTAGGTAAAAATCCTACATGCTTACATTGTGCAAGAGGTAATTCATTTGCCATTCAATGATACATCTGAATCAATTGAGTCAGCTATTTCCACTGGAAAAAGTCATTGCCCTCCTCTGCAAGTGTCTCACTGCCAGATTCATGATTATTTCTTTAGTGAAACATCAATAGTAGAAAAACTCTGCGTTTATTAAGACCACATTGTCTTGCCAATGTAGCTTCAAAGGTGCAATCTCGCCAAAATAGACCACAACCTCATGTCGCTGCCACCAGAAATGCCTCATCCCATTCGCCTTGACTAAAGATAAAGATACACGGACAGAAAACTTCTGCTTTCATGCTTTTGTGCCACAGAACTATTATCAGTCTGTCAAACTGAGGAGTGATTTTTCAGTGACTTCCCAGTGCCACATCATGGGTGCCAGTCCACAGAAAACTGAAAGCTGCACTGATATTAGGCTTCATCTGACCTCCATTTTTTTTTTTTTTTTTATTTATTTATTTTACATTCATTTTGGCTTAGTGTCATAGTATCATATTTACACGAATATAGGTCACATGCGAACATAGGCCACACCTAAATTTTTGACGTGATTTTATAGTAGAAATTAAATCTCTAGTATAGGCCACACTAATAAATTTACAAGAAACTTCAGTTATAGAACAGCTTCTATTTCTCTGCGGCGAATAAAGTGTGTGCTAAAATTGCGCTCTGCTGCCAGGACATCACTTATTTCTCTGCAGCGGATAAATTATCTACAAAAAACCAGTGTTCTCGGTAGTATAGATATCACTGACTAAAACCAAGGAATCGTGGCCACGGCAGTTGATTCTTGCAAACTGTTGGCCAATCGGGTGCCTGTATACAATATTGAATAAGATTTGTCTATTTTTGTGGCATATCTGAAGGCAAGAAATATGCAGTAGTCTTTCCTTTCAGCAGTCTCCATGAAGACTTTCTTTATTCAGTTGAGTATCTGTATTTCATTAGGGATAAAAAAAATTGTAACTTTTACGAATCTTATTTTAATGGAGTCAAGAATTAAAAAGTAATCCTATTTTTCTTTTTGCATTTTATTAAGTATGTCAGAATTCATTAAAGTAAGATTCTTTTATCTGTAATGAACTACTGATACTCAATGAAAACAAAAACGTCTTCATGGATACTGATGAACCGAAACAACGACCGCCTATTTCATGCATTGTACATCCATTTTATGAGCACACAGATGGGTTGAACTTTGGTTGGCTGTGCCACAGAACAACGATAAATGGGTAGGGCCAACGAACTTAAGTTCATCGGGTTGCGCTGAAATAGCTGTCGATACCGAGTGGAGAGATTTGATATCAATACATGACTGTTCAGTCACTGCATCGTAGCAGAAGTGAAATGGCTGCATAAACATGCTGGCAAAGCTTTGCCAAATTATGTTGAATTTTTTTTTTTTTTTTTTTTTTTTTTTTTTTAAGAATAGCTTCTGTATCTAGTTTATGCACTCGCATGATATGTGTACCTGTCACGAAACTTCGTAGTTTGACATGTCAGAAGGAAAATCTCTAATATAGGCCACACAATGATTTTTCTATCTAAAATTTCAGAAAAAACAGTGCAGCCCATATTTGCGTAAATATTCAATGCTGACCCAGAAATTATTTTGTGCCTAAAAACTGGCATTGCTGGCACCAAATTGTGTTAAACTGTGTAAGGTAAAGGTAAGGTAAAGTAGTCAACAATGCAAAGATTGGTTTGAACACCATTGTGCTTTACTAGGCATGGTCCTGTTTGTAAGTGGTATGCCGTTACCTTAGTCCAACCTTCGAACTGACTTACCCAGCCAGTTATAGGGGGACCTACAGTTTAGCTCTGATTCCAAACCATGGTGCAACTCAATATTTTTCACATTAGGAACGCTGCCAGAGGTGAAAGAAGAGGAAAGTGACAGCTAAAAATCCTAGGACCTGGCTGAGATCGAACCCACAACCTTTGGATATATGTAGTCTGGCACTCTGTCACGTGCTACCGAGCTGCATGTTAAAATAAACTGTGTATGGGCAACAAATGACCCATGTGGTACTACTGATGTATGGATACTTCTAGGTGGCCTAGAGGGTAAAATTTTGGTGAGTTGTACTACTCTAAGTGATTAAGTCATGAGAGGGTTTGATCCTATGATTAATGTGGTAGGGAGAAGGGGAATCTCAATACCTACATGGGTCAAAATGACCCACGTGGTACTTCTAGTGTTAACTACTTTTTGCTTACATGTTTAATGCCAAAAATTTGGTGAGTTGTACTACTCTAAGTGATTAAGTCATGAGAGGGTTTGATCCTATGATTAATGTGGTAGGGAGAAGGGGAATCTCAATACCTACATGGGTCAAAATGACCCACGTGGTACTTCTAGTGTTAACTACTTTTTGCTTACATGTTTAATGCCAAAAATTTAACACACTAACTTATTTGTAAAGTAATTAACCTTATAAATGCTGGGCATTTCCTAAGGGAACAAACAAGTGCAAGTTTCAATGACGACTCCTTAGAAACAATTTATTAAGTTATGTTCAAATCCCATTGAATATCAAGTTAAACACATACCTTGTTCTGACTCTAGTGAAGGTTCCTTTTCCAGAGTAGTGTATTCCAAAACACGTTCCACGGAAGTCATTTGGTTTTCTAGTTCAGCTGACTGCCTCATACCCCATTGAAACATTCCAGTCAGCCCAATTGACTGTGTAATGGCAAGACCAACATTTCCTCCAAACCGTTCTATCAAATAAATGACAAACATATTAGTTGTAGGAAGACATTATGTTGTAAAAAGACATTATGTTGTAATGAAGTGAAAGCTGCCAATAGGGCAGAGCTCATGCATTATTAAGAATTATGTAGAAGATCATAGAAAGGAAATAATACTAGAAACAATGTTTTGTCACCTCCTCCAATTACCAGGAAACTGAGTGTGACCAGTGCTATGTATACCAAACACACTACATCCAGCCAAAATCCAAATGCTCGACTCGAGGCAATGAAAATGAACCATGCTGATGAATGTAAATCCTGTAACCAAGTGTGAAAATCAGTAAGAATGTTTTAAAACACATTCATTTACAGTAAACCACAGTAGTTTTAAAAATTTATTTATACCTGATGATTGTCAAATTCTTTTTCCAGCACTTCTTGAGCTCCAAATGCTCTTATAGTCGTCAGACCCTGAAGTGATGCATTCAGGTGAGCAAACACTGGACTTCTAGCTACAGAAACGAAAAGGAACACATTTTCTATCTTAGCAAGGCCTGATCGCAGAGTTTTATGTCAACATGAGTTCTCATAAGCAAATATGAAAATTATCTTTTAAGAAACCAAAAATTTCATTACTCACTTATTCCTTCCAGTCTCTTGACACTCCGAGATGTGGATAAATAGAACAGGCGAAGTATGTAAAATACAACACCAATAACAGCTGTAGGTATAAGGAGTGAAACATTGACAACTGCCACTACAATGATTATACCAAGCAGTGCAAGGCCAATCTGAAACAATCATGAAATATGAGATAGTGGTACAACTATTTATATTGCAACAGCAGTTGCATCTCCCCCAAAAATGCACAGAAAGAACATGAAAACAGCTTATAACTGAAACTTCCAAACAGACTATTACAACTGCTTGAGAGCAAGAGTCAAACCTTACACCTTTGCCTTTTGTGAGAAAATGGCTCAACAACACGGTTACCTGATCGAAACTTATTACTCATCCATTACTCATCCAAGGCCATATTTAGGTTGTACCATAATAATTTTATGCCCCTCCCTTCCCCAATTACTTAAAACTTCAACATTGCTATTTATTTATGAACTACCATTAAAAAATCTGCGTAATCTTTATGTTCAGTTTTAAACTTGAATAACATATTTAAATAACACATAAGACAAAGCAAATGGACAAGTTGAAATTACCACAGGAACATCGAACTTTCACACACTACATGATTAAAAAAATAAAAAAAATAAAAAAAAAAAAAAAAACCACTACAGTTTATTACCCTATCCAAAATTACTTATATGTGAAATTCAATTAATCCCAAATATATAACAACTTTTGACAGACTTTGTAAAACTTATAAATTTAGATAAATAACCACTTCTTTCAGATCATTCATTCACACCAATCCTGTGGAAAAGAAGAAAAAAGAAAAAACAGCTGTGATTATGTGTTGTAAAATGCACATGCTTTCATTACATCAAATATGACAGGACCAACTTCATTATCACCAGTTAATACACTAATTATATACCTTAATTTTGAGTTGGGAACAACAAACATGAAATGATGAAGCAAACATGTCACACACGAGTTCTTGTAAATTACATTATTGCATAGAGCTATATTTCCCATACAACAAAAGATTAATATGCTCATAAATGGAAGATTTTATACAAGTGAAGTAGGAGGAAAATTTGGGTTCAATGTCAGGTAAAAATAGTTGTTAATACTTCCAATAAATGGCCGAATGCTTGAATAAACATTAAATTTTTGCCTAATGAAGTAATTCCATGGCGACACTTCACTATCCCCAAAAATTGGTTGCCCTTTGCTGAACTTTTCATGTGTTGCACCTGCATTATATATGGCCCTGCCTATGTCATCTCATACCTTTGAAACCTAAGGGAAGATCTCCAGTGAAACATTCGGCATTAGCACTCCTGGAAGGAAGGATATTGGGAAGACTTAACTTCATCCACAGCCTGGGGAATTATTTCCACTACGAATTTTTCACTTTCCAGTGGAGTGTGTACTAATCCAAAAACTGGTAAGTTAATTTGGAATACAATTTGGCAAATAGATATATCACAAAAATTGTTTAAATTTGAGGCTTCCTATTTCCAACAGGACAGATAAATTTTCACTTAACCAGAGTTTAGACGTATACATCCAATTTATTGGCTAGTTCCAACATTTTGCCCTTTTAATAACCTTTACTCACAAGTACTTTAGGCTTGCATGACTCCCTTGTTCCTAAATAAACACATTTTCATTTCCATTTGAGAGGGTAACAATTGTAAGTTGTATACCATGTAAGCATTGTTCAAGGTGATGGCAGTTTGCATCCATGACAACCTGTAACCACAATGATGATACTATTTCACAATTATTAGCAGCATTTTTGAAATGGTGGAGCATGGAATGTTAAGCTGTTATGACAAGTAATATTCTGTATGAAGACCGCACAATACTTCCTGCTTTATCAGTCATGGCAACAGTAACTTCAACAATTTGTGGTGCAATGGGCCATCATCCTCCCTTAGGGGCAGTTTCCAAATCTATACTGATCATGATGAAGATGCTGAAGATGCTCAAAGTAAGGTTTTCAGCATCCAGACAATTAATCAAAAAGCATGTCAGGAAAGCCCACTAAAACAGGAGTAGAACATAGTAATAAAAAGAAGAATGTATCAAAATTGAGACAAACCATGTATGCACCTATGCTGAAATAATATAAGGAACTTGCATCTTGAGATTGTAGCTTTGACTGAACTTCCAAATAATGTTCCTCAATTATGGTGAAAAAGGATGTTCCCTAAGTGTGTCACTACTACTAATACCTGTTATTTTAGTTGTTATTTTATCAAAGTGAGTAAAGCCTGCTCACCTTGATCAGATTGACTGTCTGCAGCTGTAATGCATAGAGATGCTTGTGTTTATTCTGATGTCACCATACCCATACTAGAATCTAGCATCAAGGTATGACAACACTAATAACAGTGCTGCACCACAGACTGTTAATGAAGGCGGAATGTAGGTATGTGGAATAGGCACACAAACAAGTGAGTCATTCAAAGACTATTTAAGTAATAGAACCCAATACGTTGTCCTCAATGGTGAGTATTTATCAGAAACTTTGATATCGGCAGGAGTATCCCAGGTAAGTGACTTGATGGACAGAGTGAGTTACAATCTGCTGCTATTTGCTGATGACGCTGTGGTGTACAGGAAGATGTTATCATTGAATGACTTGGGCCAAATTCCTAAGTAGTGTGAGGAATGGCAGCTAGCTCTAAATGAAGAAAAATGTAAAGTGACGCATGTGAGTAGGAGAAACAATCCCATAATATTAGAATCCAGCATTAGTAATGTGCTGCTTGACAGAGTCAAATCAATTAAATATCTAGATGTAGTGCTGCACAGCAATACAAAATTAAATGAACATATAAGGAAAGTAGTGGGGAATGGAAGGTCTACTTTGGTTTATTGGGAGAATTTTGGGAAGATGTGATTTGTCTGTAAAGGAGACCACATATAAAGTACTTGTGCAACCCTACCTTGAGTATTGCTAAAGTGTTTGGGATTCCCACCAGATTAGTTTAAAGGAAGGTATAGAAGCAATTCATAAGTGGGCCACTAGGTTTGTTACTGGTAAGTTTGATCAATGCACAAGTGTTACCGAGAAGCTTTGGGAACTCAAATGGGTGCCACTGGAGGGCAGGTGATGTTCTTTCCGAGAACCACTGTTGAAGAAATTTAGTGGATCAGTATTTGAAGCAGACTGCAGAAAGATTCTCCTGCTGCCAACCTACATTTCTCGTCAAGACAGCAAAGATAATATCAGAGAGATTAGGGCTCGTAC
Organism: Locusta migratoria; assembly: GCA_026315105.1. Classification (NCBI taxonomy): domain Eukaryota; kingdom Metazoa; phylum Arthropoda; class Insecta; order Orthoptera; family Acrididae; genus Locusta; species Locusta migratoria. Next base: position 628,191,583 of record CM048745.1, read on the forward strand.
AGATACATACAAGTATTCATTTTTTCCCCTCATTATACATTGAAGAGGAACAGGAAAGCAAGTAACCTATACTGGTACTAGGTACCCTCCACCATGCACCTTTGGTGGTTTGTAGAGTATGTATGTAGATATAGACAATGCAAATCCTATAAATTTAGGTACCGATATAGTACCAATTTTCCATCTACACTGGCACAACTAAGTGCCAGTGTAATTTTCACCAACCTGTACATATAAAACAGTCACAAGTCACTCAGAATTTGATACATTCAATAGTGGTGTATCCCTAGCAGACCTTGCCAGCATTTGCTACATCTAGTTTCTTGCTCTAATGACGTAACTACTTACATTGTTGTGAAATTTATGTTATCTATCCTCCATTATAAAACAACTCACCATAAAGAGGCTCACCGAGCTGCCGATAAACACAAAAATAGATAATCACATTCACACAATTTAAATTTTCGTCCATGGCCTTCATCAGAAAAAGAAACAGGTACATTCACGCAATCACTCAGATGACTATACAGCTGGAGTGGCCAGACATGATAGATGTGAATGTATAGTTCTCTGAGTGATTGCGTGAATGTACCTGTTTCTTTTTCTGATGAAGGCCATGGCCGAAAATTTAAGTTGTATTAATGTGATTATCTATTTTTATGTCCGTCAGAAGCTCGGCGAGCCTCTTTACGGTGAGTTGTTATCTATCCTCTAATACTGACATTCCTATAGGATTTTCCATTGTTAAAATAAGTAATGTTTTACCGTGATCTTTAACAAATCCATCTCTTCTCAGTGCTCAAGATATTCCTCAGCACAGTTCACCAAACACTGGGTTTATACACAATTTTAAACAAAAAGGTATCATGCAAAATTTTTTGTAAAACTTTGTGATATTGGGCACAATTACTGTCTTCAGAGAAAATACACTGGATTGGCCAGAGACAGCTGTGTGTATAGTTGTCTAAGTGACTGTGTGAAGGTATACGTTTCTTTTTCTGATGACGGCCATGGCTGAAAATTTATGTTGTGTGAATGTCATTATCTATTTTTCATGTCTGTCAGCAGCTCAGTGAACATCTTTATGATGAGCTGTTACCTATCCCCCATTATTAAAACTATACATAGGATATAATAAAATGAGGCTGCAATTTGTCACATGGAAAGCAGAAGATGGAAGTTAGTATCCGTTAGTGGCAACTGGTAGAACTTTACACCAAACATTGTCATTATTGCTAATACTTGATTTTTAAAAAATCATGAAAGAAGACTATGTATGTTACAAACTTTAAACACACAAGAAATTGTGTAAAGCCGTTTCTATACGAAATGAGCAACACACACAAGAAAGTCGTCAGCTGAAGTGCTCCTTGCGATATACCACAGAACTAAAAAGGAGCGTTTACATGGAATGCATTTGTCAAGTCGCTGCTTCATGTGTGTACTTCATTTGTTGTCAACACGAGCAAATTAATTGCCAAGTAAGATTACTTTTTGAGACTATCAGATATATTGTGATTATTGTAATGAGTAGAACATTTATTTGTTATTTAGATGCCACTGTGAAACTATTTGTTTTCGTATAATTCATGCGAACCTATGTTGCTCACATGTGTAAACATTTCATTTGTAAAAGGTGATTAAATACTCACAGGCCGCATGGTTTAAGCTGCGTAAATTGCTGAGAGACATTTTCGAAGAGAACATTTAAGGAGAAGAAATAAAAACTTTGTATTTTGCTGATGACACTATAATTCTGCCAGGGACTTAAAGTGGAAGTGAAACTGTCCAAATGGACAAAGTCTGAAGGTGAAAAAATGGGTAATGGAACACAGTCTAATTTTGGTGAGGCTTTAGTAGTTACAGCCCAAAAAGAAAAGGGGGGAAAACTGAAAATGGCTAAAGAGGATGTAAAAATGCAGACTGCTATAGTATGAACAGCAGTTGTGAAGAAGAGTAATTTGTTATGAAAAAATTATGTTAGAGATTTGTCCACAGTGGAGCCTTCTCTGGAAAAAATATTAGGACAAGACACAAATAGCATAGGTAGAATTGAAATGTAGTGCCACAGAAGAATGTTGAAGATTAAAGGAGTGTATTGAATAGCAAAAGATGCACTGGTATTGAATTTGGTGGGGGGAGGGGGGGAGGGAAGGGGAAGAAGAGTATGGCCAAACTTGACTACAAGAAGGGATTGGTTGATAGAGTATCAAGGCATCTTCAGTTTGGTAACAGTTTTATTTTTCTGCGACATAACATGTAAAGTATTGCATACTGCACCTGTAGTGTGTCAATCATTGCTTGTGGCAGCATTTCATCAATACAGCCCATATCCTTTGAAAATCTGTTCAGTATTCGACCTGAAATACAAAATATCTAGATAATTTTGTGAAATTTTGTCATTTTATTTTCACAAAGCAATGATGTGTCTTACCAGATGTATTTGTATTGAAGAAATACATTCTTGCTCTAGTAATGCATTCGAACATACGGTCATGCAAGTTCATAGATGCTCGCATGCATACCATAAAGAACAGAAATGAACGTGTCAACGATACAATTATCACTGCCACAGATACAGCAGTAAAAACATAGATGCACATATCTCTGCTCATAAGGTTGCTTTCATTAGGTAATGACATGCTGTCTTCACTGGCTGAAGAATTATTACTGTTTTGCATACGAATCTCTTCAACATTTGTCCTGCAAAAAAATGCAAATGTGGATAAATTACCAATAACAGAAAATGATATTGATACTTCCACTGCAGCTTTTGTGTTACAGATTCTATATAATTAATAAACATTTCACAACATTAATTGTAACAAACTTTATTGCAAGCAATGGTCATCTGCATCAAGCAAATTCCAGTAAAAATTGACTGCTTATTGCGTCCAAATAAAGATTAGGGATAATGAGGGAAAGTTTTCTTAAATGTAAAACAATGAAATAAACCCGTGTTTTAGACAAAGTAAAGTGAATAGTGAGCATGAGAACTAATATAATCAGTATTCCTCATGCAAATTAAAACAAATGTATAGAAATGACCATTCAATAAACCACTAAATTTTACCACTTGGAACATTTTGTCTTCAGACATCAAACTTTCCCAAGAAATCTGAATTACAAAGATCCATAATTTGGACAAGTTATTCCCTTCATGAATTTCAATACAATGCAACAAAATTTGTAATAATGGAAAGTCCAGGTTGGAATTAAACAATATAATAAGGACAGTTTACAACTTACTGCAAAGAAGTAATGACAAGCTGCAACTGTGCCTGGTGCATTGTAAACTGCCCTCATTATATAGTTTAACATAATTTGTAACTGTGTAACTACTAAATTGAGAAAAAAAAGCTGATTGGCAAAGAGTAAGGGTGAGACAGAAAAAAAATGTTAACATATTATTCTAAACTCTAAACTTTGTCTATTCCTTCACATTAGATAGTGCAAAATAATGTGCATTCCCCCCTGCCTGGGCAGAAGATAGTCAGCAACTTTGTGTGCCCAGTCTAAACAACAAAACAGCACCAGTGATACAACTACACTGCACACTAGATGTCTTCCCATTCACTTTCAGAATATTTTTGGCTGTATAGGCTCATTCAGGATGTGAATTAATTTTAGCAGAACTTTACAATGATATATAAAAACACCAATCTGTAAAACTGCTACAAGATGCCTATCTTAATGTCTGTGGCAGTGTACTATGGGTGTTAGCTGTGAGGACAGAACAAAGCCAGACACAGCTCACAATAACTCACTGTTGTGTTGCCACATATAAGCATTGTACAACAATCTTGGAGTGTCTCTTTCAAATTATTGTGTTGTTATATGGACTGTGATTAGTTTGTTAGACTTTTCTTCTATTGGCTGCCAGTGGACTAGTGCTTGGAACTGAAGCATGATCTAGGTTTTCATCTCACGTATACTTTAGCATTGGCAGATAAATATACTGAGAATCAATATTTCTATCACAAGAAATATGAAACACTCTAGAGAAATGGATAGGTTGAACTGAAGTATGGTGGGGATTAGTAAAGTTCGATGGCAGGATTAATAGAATTTCTGGTCATGGGAGTACAGGATTATAAATACAATATCAGTTCGGGGCACGCAGGAATAATTAATAAGACAATAGGAACACAAGTAAGTTACTATAAACATCATAATGGACACATTATCATAGTAAAGATAGACTAGAAGCCAACATTGACCACATAAGTAAACATTTATATGCTGACAGCTCTGCTGATGAGGACATTGACAAAAAAAAGAAGTCATTCAGACAAGAAAACCTGATCATCATTTCTAATTTGTACTCATAGTAATAAAAGTAAGTGAAGTAAAAATAGTAGGTAAATATGGACTGGGGAAAAGGAATGAAAGAGATGATCACCTGATAGAATTTTCTGCAAAGCACAAGTTAATCATCAAAAAAACTTGGTTTAAGCATCATGAAAGAAGGCAATATACATGGAAGACGCCAGGAGACAATAGATGGTACCATATTGACTTCATAAAAGAAAGGCAGAGATTTCAAAACCAGGTTTTAAACTGTAAGACATATCCAGGGGCAGGTATAGGCTCTGATCATAACGTCTTGGTTATGAACTGTAGATTAAACTTGAGAAATTCAAAAACATAGAAAAGTTAAGGAGATTGAACCTGGATAAACTATAGGAACCAGGTGTCTAGAGTTGTACAGGGAGTTTTAGGCAAGGATTGCCTGGAACAGAAAAAAAGTAATACAGTAGAAGAAGAATTGGTATCTCTGAGAAACAAAGTAGTAAAGGCCACAAAGGATCATGTAGGTAGACATAATAGGAACCCTTTAACGACACAAAAAATACCAAATGTAACATGAAAAGCAAAAATTTAAAAATGCAACAACTGAAGCAGGTGAAAGGGAGTACAGATGGCTAAAAATGAGGTTGATAGAAAGTGAAGATTGGCTAAGCAGGAGTGGATTGAGGACAAATGCAGATCTGTAAAACAATGTATAACTAGTGGGAAAAACAATAGATATTATCCACAGGAAAGTAAAGCAGATGTTTGGAGACAAGAAAAGCAGCTGCATGAATATCAAACAATCGGATGTGAAACCAGAACTAAACAAGTAAAAGCTGAAATGTGGAAAGAATATATAGAGGGCCTATACAAGTGAAAGGGAAGTAGAAAGGGAATAGGCTGTAGACGAAGATGAGATAGGTGACCCTATGAGAAGAATCTAAAGGACCACTGAAAGAGTTGAGTGTAAACAAGGCCTCTGGAGTAGATTATACTTCCTCTGAACTGCAGACATCATTGGGAAGCCACTCATGAAGAAACTGTTCTACTTTGTGTGCAAGATTTATGAGACAGTTTGGATTTGGGAGAAATTTATCAACACGCAAAGCAATACTCACATTATGACTTATCTTGTAGGATAAGTTAAGGAAATGCAAACCTACATTTTTAGAATTTGTAGATTTCGAGAAAGCTTGTGACAATGTTAACTGGAAAGCACTCTTTCAAATTCTGAAGGTATAAAGGGTAACATATAGGGAACAAAAAGTTGTATATTATATAATAATGGAAAGTCCAGGTTGGAATAAATAATATAGTGAGGACAGTTTACTACTCACCGCAAAGACGTGGCGACGAGCTGCGACAGGCACATACAAAAGACACACACATACAACACATTCAGCTATCGGCCATGGCCTTCTTCAGAAATAGAGCACTCACGCAATCACACAGGCACACAACACAGTCATACAACCATCACCTCCGACTGCCACCTTTATTTTTTTTTTGATGTAACTGTAATGGAGCTTCTAGAACAGAAAACTCAAGACACAGGAACGTAAATTTACGTAATTCTAATATAAGTGGCTGGGGATAAAAGATTACATGTACATACCGGTATCTGTGGGCGGGCCCGTTAGTTCAAACGAAAGTGGTTCTGGCATAGTTGGGTCGTAATAAATAACTAAGGTGATAAAAAATATAAAATAAATGTATATACAGTTGACCAAAACTACGAGAAAATACACGAGGGAAAGTAAGGAAAAGTGTATTAGAATAACTGGAAGGGGGAAGAATAAGCTGCATCAACAATCGGCGTGGTTATAAAGCTCTCTGTTGAAAGCTGGCGGGATTGTTGGCTGGGAAGTCGGAATGTGACAGTTACAAAGGATTGAGAAGAAGGAAAATAGGAAAATACAGGAGTGAAGGAAATATTGATAGAGGGATGTTATAGAAAGTAGTAACAAAGGAAAAGGTTATGGGATGGAAGGAAGACCGTTAGGCAAAATATAATAATGGAAAGTCCAGGTTGGAATAAATAATATAGTGAGGACAGTTTACTACTCACCGCAAAGACGTGGCGACGAGCTGCGACAGGCACATACAAAAGACACACACATACAACACATTCAGCTATCGGCCATGGCCTTCTTCAGAAATAGAGCACTCACACAATCACACAGGCACACAACACAGTCATACAACCATCACCTCCGACTGGCAGTCGGAGGTGATGGTTGTATGACTGTGTTGTGTGCCTGTGTGATTGCGTGAGTGCTCTATTTCTGAAGAAGGCCATGGCCGATAGCTGAATGTGTTGTATGTGTGTGTCTTTTGTATGTGCCTGTCGCAGCTCGTCGCCACGTCTTTGCGGTGAGTAGTAAACTGTCCTCACTATATTATAAAGTTGTATATTACTTCTACAAAGACCAGACAGCTGTTTTAAGATTCTAAGAGCTTGAAAGGGAAGGGATTACAACAGGTTTGTAGTCTTTCTCCAATGTTATTCAATCTGTACATTGAGCAAGCAGTGAAGATATTCAAGGAGAAATTTGGAGAAGGAATTAATAAACGTCCAAGAAGAAGAAATAAAAATTTTGCAGTTTGCCAATGACATGGTAATTCTGTCACAAACAGCAAAGGACCTGAAAGAGCAGATGAACAGAATGGTCAGTGTCTACAAGTTCTTTCTTGAAGCATTTCTCTGGCGTGTAGAACTGTACAGGAGTGAAAAATAAGAAGTTCAGACAGAAAATGATAGAAGCTTTTGAAATGTGGTGTTATAGACAAATGCTGAGGATTAGGTTGGCAGATCACATAACTGGTGGAGTGGAAAGCTGCATCAAACCAGTCTTTGGACTGAAAACAACATCACCATTCTATGCATACATTTGTCTCATTGTAGCCTATATGGTGTTGTGCTGCCGGAGGAGACTATCTTACATTTGTCATTCATCTGTTTTTAATGTATATGTATACTACAGCTACAGTGTTAACTGAAAGTGCTCCTTGATTCCTTCTACCAGCATCAGTTTTTTCAGAATTCCACAGGTGGGAACCCTCTCCACAACATACCTTTGTTTCCATAACCCTCCTAGCTTTTTCTTTTGAAAGTCGCTGTCCTCCCACATGGCTATCCTCTTTCCCCATTCCCACTACAATGAACACATGCTTCCTAACATACCTGTGCACCTAAAAGTCATTTCCTCTTCTTTACTTAATCCCCACCCCCACCCCACCCGTTACCACAGCCTCCTGCACGTATCAGCTATAGACAGTGGCTACATGCATGTGGTAATTGTTGGTTTATTATTGGGTGAACATGTGGGGGTTTTTCCCACCTAATTCTGAAGGAGGACTACGAAAGATGATATATTTGTAGCATTCTTTTCACTGTACCAGCCTGTGACTTGATGCTTCCTCAATATTGCAAGTAGCAATCTGTTCTTTCCACTGATTAGTTACTAAGTACTGGACTCTGCAAGTGTAACTTCTATAATAGTCATGTTTGAAATGAATCCATAACAGCATGGGAAATAGAAAATAGAAAGTGAAATATTTACCAGTATGTAAGCCAATAATCTGCACCACTGGCTGCAAATTGTGCCAAGAAGAACATGAAAAACATTGTAAATATGACACAGCAGTTGCCACCAGCACTGAAATATTGTTTGTAAACATGTCCTCCTACACGGCCTGAAGATCTCATTTCTGCCACTTCTACTGGCTCCTGTTGCTTCATTTCATCAACAGAGCTCACACTCTGAAGAAGGAAATAAAATAGTTATTTCAGATAACAGATTAATCAATATGTTTTACAATTTTAAGTAATCAATGTTAATTATAAAAACACAATTCAACAGCAACCACACGAACCCCAAGAGACAGACGTGCAATACTCTTAAGAGATGAGATATCATCAGATAACTGGTCCTCTTCAGGTTCATTCTCAGATTCTTTCAACAATGAAGCAAAATCCAGACCACTTGCTTGAAGTTCATTGTATGTACCCATCGCCTCTATTTGACCCTGTAATCCAAGTGAAGTTCAAATGTAAAACACAGTTGCCAAAAAAATAAGAGAAAATGCACATAAGCATGCAAGTTCTAACCATATTATGAAGTATACACCATCACATTATGAGATAATCTAAACATCTAACATGTCTTTTCCAACTTCCATTTGGTTACAACTCCACTACAAACTACAGTCATATGGCATACTTAATGGGTTATTTTAATATGTTAATATATTTTTATCATTTTAGAAAACATATTGGAAAATACAACAATCATGAATGTTTTATGAAATACTTTTAGAAACAGTCAAGATTAAAAAATAATTGTAATACATTCATTGTTACCAGTTTTGATCAATTAAAATCATCATCTGAACATCTCCATGGGCCGTGGGTGGTGGGTTGAGATGGACAGAACATGAACTGGGAGTAGGCAAACCACTAGCAATCAACAGTGGTGTCCTTACAACAAATCTGTTTTCTGCCCATCATCTCCACCCACCACTCATGGTCCATGGAGAAAAATCCGCAAGATAATTGTAACTGATTGAAACAGGTCACACTAAATATACACAAAACCTTTTTTTGATCTGGACTGTTTTAATCTCATATATACAGTAACTATGTCCCTGCGGATGTCATATTACATCATGTCCTTCATAATAGCATTCACCAGAAAAATTTCTTCAGAAAACATAGTTGAAACAAAACTACAACCACATTTGGGGTATTTACTTTCAGGGAGTGAGAGCACACTATAAAAAATATAAATTTTATATCTTTTTATAATTTGAAGTATGACTTTATTAGGTACAAAGAAAGTTAACAATAGACACTCAAGGTAAAATTTAACAATGGAAAATATGATTGGAATGTCAGTAGAGGAGGATAAAAAACAACTCACCACAAACAAATTCGCTGAGTTGCTGACAGGCATTAAAATAGACAATCACATTCACATAACTTAAATCCTTTGTCAGGGTTTTTATAATCTGTCATTAATATATATATATATATATATATATATATATATATATATATATATATATATATATATATATATATATATATAAACAAAAATAAAAATAGAAAACAGATGACTTACCAAAAGGACCGGCTCGTCGATAGAAACAAATAAATTAAATAAAATCACACACAAACACACATACAAGCTTTCGCAGCCTAGCTGCTTCGTCAGGCATTATATATATATATATATATATACACACACACACACACGCACACGCACACACACGCCACTGTCAAACTGTAAGAAAGCAAGATGGACCACCCTGTGGAAGGGGTTGTTGTTGTTGTTGTTGCTGCTGCTGCTGCGGCGGCGGCAGCATATCTGTTTCTTTTTCTCAGGGAGGCCATGGCCAAAAATTAAAGTTTTGTGAATGTGATTGTCTATTTTTCATGCCTGGCAGAGGATCAATGAACACCTTTACAGCGAGTTGTTAGCTATCCTACATTATCAACACTTAAGGTAAGTTCATATTATGTTATAATGAACAGAGGAAATACATCCAAATGTTAATTATTGAATGTCCAACAGGGTGGGACAGTTGCTAACAATAAACTGCCAGCAAGAGAGAATTCGAGTTGACAACTGGCACAAGCTTTTGCGAATAATACTTCACTAGTGATTAATATATGTGTCTTATTATTTATTTATTTTTGCCTCTCTCATCTGATTCAAAAGCTGCAAAGGTTAGAAAGCCAAAACCTAACATGTTAGGGCTGCAAAAATAACACACATTTATGTTTGGGGGTTTTACAGGGACCAAACTGCTATTGTCATCAATCCCTTTTTCTGGTCATAGAGATTACATAAAATATTGCTAAAATGGGACAGTGTTAAACTACATCAAACCATAGATGGGAGAGGTCAGAAATAAAAGCAGCAAATATAAGTGGAAGAAAGAAGAGAGATTAAAAAGAGAAAACCAGTGCATCTAGGCTGCGAGTTCACAGAAATAAAAGAACGTCCAGCTGCTCTTTAACACATTAAAATCACCTGTTCAAATAATGTTCAAATGTTTGTTAAGCTTAAGGAACATAACTGCAGGGTCCTCAGTCACTAAACTTACAAATTACTTATGAACTAACTTATACTAAAGACTACACAAACATCCATGCCCGAGGGGGGGATTCGAAGCCCCGACAGTAGCGACCATGCAGAATGTGACTAGCGCGCCACAGACCACTTGGCCGCTGCGGCCGGCAAAATCACCTGTCTAAAAAATAAAAAAAAGCATGTGCAGAGCAAATAAATCCTAGTCAATAAACACAATCCACTGTTACGAATAAAATTTAAAACAGCATCAGCCACAGCGGCATTGTCACCTAAATCAAAGTTTAGACAGTCACAGAGATTAAAAGTTTGCCTTGCAGCAGCAAAAGAAGGGCATTCCATTAAGATGTGGGCAACTTTCAAATGCTCACCACATTGACACTGAAGAGGGTCCTCGTGACGCAAAAGGTAACCGTGCGTCAGCCAAGTTTGGCCAATATGGAGTCGGCAGAGGATGACAGAATCCCTGCAGGGAGTCCGCATAGAGGACCTCCACATATTCATTGTCATTTTTATTGTCCGTAACTTGTGAAGTGTTTGCATGGAACGCCAGTCTGCATTCCACAGCCCAAGAACTATACTGTTTAGCTATAAACTGAGGTCATTAGTTGGGATACCTATATCCAGTGAAGGTTTATCGATAGCATCCTTTGCTAACATATCAGCGAGCTCATTTCCATTTAGCCCAACATGTCCCGGAGTCCCGAGAAAGGCTACTGACCATCCACGTCAATCGATGGCCTATAGGGAATCTTGGATGGCCTGAGCCAAAGGATGGCTAGGGAAGCACTGACCTGTAAACCACTCAAGGAGTCACTGCAGATGAGGACGAACTCCCCAGGGCAGGCAGGAATATGCTCGAGTGCACAAAGGATGGCTACCAACTCTGCAGTGAACACACTGCAGCCTTCTGGTAGGGAACTCTTATGTACTCCGTGTACATCCGTCAAGAATTGACAGAAGTTGGCTGCAAAGGGTCTCAGGGTGGACAGAATGTTTTGAGTGCAGTGACAATTCCAGTCGAATAAGAGGCCAAGGTATACACCATGGTGGTGTACTTGACTGGAAGTTGAACAGAGATGGTGGCAGGTAAGACTCCAAGCCACTAAGAAGTGATCTGCCATGGACACCAATAGTCATACCTGATCTCAGATGCCATTCAGGAATATGGAAAGGTAGACGGTGGTTTGGATGCCCTGGCAAACCACAGACGTAGATGGTTTATTTGTTGTTGTGAGGAGTTAGAGGGACTAAACAGCTCAGTCATCAGTCCCCTAGTGGAGGGACCCCAGCTTCCACAAGGAGACTATCCACGGGGATAGTTCGGAAAGCCCCAGTTGCGAGTCAAACTCCAGTGGTGGATGGGATCCAGCATCTGCAGCACCGAGGGAGATGCAGAACCATACGCTATTCTCCCTTAATCAAATCGCGTCAGGACAAGAGCTTTGTAGCATTCCGGTCTGCACCCCAAGTGGTACTGCTAAGGCAGTGGAGGGCATTGAGGTGCCACCAACACTTCTGTTTCAGTTAGCAAATACGTGGCTGCCATGTGTGCCGGTCATCAAATACCAGTCCTAGAAAACAGGTGAGTTTCAACTATGTTAAGTAGTTGGTCCTCAAGGTACAACTCTGGGTGTGCGTTTGTGGACTGGCCATCGTCGACAGAAGTGCATAATGCACGTTTTGGCGGCAGAAAACTGGAGCTCGTGCGAGAGAGCCCATGTCTGCACCTTGCGTATGGCTCCCTGTAGTTGTCCTTCAGCAACACACCTGCTAGACGAGCTAAAATATATGCAGAAATCGTCGGCATACAATGAAGGGAATAATGATGACCCAACTGCTGTCAAGCTGTTAATGGCCACTAAAAACAGTGGAATGCTTAAAACAGAGCCCTGAGGTACCCCATTCTCCTGGATATAAGGGGTGCTACAGGATGCACCAACTTTAACATGAAAGGTACGCACAGCTAAAAAGTTTTGGATAAAGTGGAAGTGAGCCCCAGAGACCCCACCCATGGAATGTGGTTAAAATGAGGTATCGCCAGGTTGTGTTGTACACCTTTAACAAGTCAATAAAAAAGGCTACCAAATGGTGATGTCGAGAAAATGCTGTCTGGATGGCAGACTCAAGTTACCCAAAGTCGAGCGACCCTTGCTGAAACTGCCTTTGCATTCAGCTAGCAGATCCAGAGATTCAAGGAGCCAATACAACCGCCGGCTCACCATGCATTCTAGCAGTTTGCAGAGAATGTTTGTAAGGCTGACGGGCCTATAGCTGTGAACATCTAGCAGATCTTTACCCGGGTTAAGCACGGCAACAATGGTACTTTCTCGCCACTGTGACGGGAAGACACCATCATTCCAGATGTGATAAAACAATGCGAGGGCATTTCGCTTGGAGATAGCAGACAGAAGTCTTAACATCTGATTATTAATTCTGTCCGGCCCAGGAGCAGTGTCAGGGCAGTGGCCAAGGGCACTGAGGAGCTCCCATTTGCTAAACGGAGCTTTATATACCTCAAGGTGGCATGAGGTAAAAGAGCTTTTTGCATTCCATCCACTGTTTTAATATATGGAAGGCAGGCTGATAATCGTGGGATGCAGCAGCATGGACGTAATGCTCAGCAAAGGCCTTAGAAATGGCACCTTGATCTGTACAGACACCTCCATGGAGAGAGATCCCAGGAATTGCTTTCTGGGCTTGGTAGCCATACAGGCACCGGATAAGGGCTGCTACATGACCCTATGGTTGAGATGTACCTCTCCCAACATTCCCATTTGCAGCTCTGTATTACCTGGTGAGCACGAGCTCCGAGTTGCTTAAACGCAATTAGACTGTCTAGCGATGGGTGGCGCTTATGGCGCTGAAGAGCACGTTTACAAATGCGGATGGCTTCCACAACTTCTAACGACTACTGTCTTTTGCTGGGAGCATCCAGATGAATGGGGGATTGTGTGATTTGCAGCAGATAAAATCTTTTGGGTGACACACTAAACCACCACATCAATGTCTAGGAGGGGTCCAAGAGTGGCAGCAGTAACAAAATCATCCCAGTTTGCCTTATTTAAAGCCCACCAGGGAGGTCGTGCAAGGCAGTAACAATGGGGTAGTGATAGAAAGACAGGAAAATGACTACCACACAAATTGTCATGTGTCCGGTAACAGCCAGGGCTGCAAACTGACAGGTCGATAGCCGAGAAAGCACCATGCACCACACTGAAATTTGTGGGGGCTCCAGTGTTTAAAAGAGAGGTGGAGCTGGGATAGTAAGTTCGCGACAACTCTGCCATGGCCACCGACTATTGCGCCACCCCACAATGTATTAAGGGTGTTAAAATTGCCCAGTATCAGAAAAGGTGACAGGAGTTGGGAGATCAGCAGAGCCAGTGTGTATCCACCATCTGGTGGAAGGTACAGGCTGCAGATGGTTATGTCTTGTGGTATCTTGACCCTGACAGCCACAGCTTCTAAAGGTGTCTGAAGGAGCACAGGTTCACTATAAACAGAGTTAAGGATACACACTCACAGACACCACCTGAAACTCTGTTACACAGACTCCGATTACATTAATAACCCCTGTAGCCACGGAGGGTAGGAGTCCGCATTGCTGGAAACCAGGTCTCCTACAGAGTAATGCAGAAAGCAGGTGTTGTGCTTAAGAGTGGATATAATTCAGCTAAGTTTCAGAAAAATCCACCGCAATTCCACTGAAGGATGGTCTGGGAAGACATGAAGTACTAATGAGGGCTTTTTATATCTCAGGATGACTTGCAGGCACTGTTTGAGAGGCTGTTGCATTGATATCCATTGTTTCCGAGGTACCGTCTAAAGCTAGGTCCTCAGGGGACGTAGAATCTCCCCCTTGCCCTCCGAGGTGGAGGGATGGTGTGGTGGTGTGAGAAACACCGTGGTCTTTTTTCTTTTTCCCTCGTCTTTCTTCTTGTTTTGAGGCTCTCGCTGCTCCTTTGGCCTCTCCTATCTAGAGGGCTTCACTGCCTCAATCTCTGGGACTAAGGAGGACCTGTAAATACGGTGACCAGCCTTCGTTGGCACTGTCTGCCATTCGCTGGCGTCTGCTTTTCCAGTGGAAGAAGCCAAGGAAGGATGAGATTAAAAGTGATCCCCTCCTTGCGAAAGGAGCCAAAAAAGGCAGCTCATTCTCTGGCTTGGGGGTGGGGACCAGTGTCCCCAATGTTTGGTGGGGTGGGGGGAGGGAGGGGGGGCAATTGCTCCCAAGGTTGGGAGCAACACAGGAAGAGGTCCCCCCACTCATCTGAGGGGCAGGTGAAGACAGGACGGCCTGTTGGCCCACTAAAACTGGCTGAACAGTTTGCGGCCTTGCGCCACAGATAGTGATGAAGTGGCTGTAGCATATTAAGTATGAAGTGAGCATGCTTACTGGGTGGAGCTTAAGGTACTTGCATTTAGCCTTTGAGTATGTCAGCTTGTCCAAGGTCTTATATTCCACAATTTTCCTCTCATTGTGCAAAACTGTGCAATGTGGTGAGCAGGGCGCGTTATGCTGGTTGCAGGTGACACAGATGGAGGAGGGGAACACGGGACATCAGGATGAGATGCATGTCCGCATTCCCGGCAGGTTGTAATGGCATCACACCAGGAAGACATGTGCCCAAACCTCCAGCACTTGAAAGAGCGCAAAGAGGGAGAAATGTAGGGTTTAACATTGCACTGGTAGATCACCACCTTGACCTTCTCAGGTAATGTATCACCTTCAAAAGCCAAGATAAAGGCACTGGTGGCAACCCTGTTCTCCTTCGGACCCCTATAAATACTTCAAATAAAATGGACACCTCACTGTTCCAGGTTTGCTCCAAGTTCCTCATCAGACTGCAACAGGAGGTCCTTATGGAATATAATGCCTTGGACCATGTTCAAACTCCTGTGAGGTGTTACTGAGATGGGAACATCACCCAGCTTGTCACAGGCAAGCAATGCCTGTGACTGCACTGGGGATGACATCATTATGAGAACTGCCCCTGATATCATTTTGGATATGCCCTCGACCTCTCCAAACTTGTCCTCAAGGTGCTCCACAAAGAATACAGGCTTCATCGACTGGAAGGATTCTCCATCTGTTCTTCTACAGACAAGGTATTTAGGGGCATAAGCCTCACCTTGTTGACGGGCCCTACATTCCTCGCATGGGGTGGCCAGGGAAGGGAACGAGAGGGGTCATACATTGATTCATTAAAATCAGGCCCTCCTCGCTTATTAATGTTGAGCCCCTGAGGGGTAGCACACATTGACACATTAAATAAGATTTAGCTCCTACAAAGAAAACTTAATTTTAGATTTTAACTAAAATTGTCGTATTTGCATGTTTTTTTTTCTTTAAACACATTAAGTTCCAACATTACTATGGTGACTTGTGCATAGCTTGGGGGCAACATGTAGGCTTTATTATTTTAATCAAAATTTGATCATGGCTAAAAAGATATTACTATTGAAAGCAGTCACAGAACCAATATGTTCTATTTACATTTGAGTTCTTTGATAAGAAAAACACATTTATTGACTTTAAATTTACATTTTGATTCATTTTCATACTGCAAATCCCATTTATTTCCTCACAATTTTTCATTTTGATTTAACTATTTCCAGTGAGTTTTTTATCCTATGATCATAAACAAACTAAAAGGCCATAATTAGTGTGTTATAAAGTGAACAGTTCACAATATTACAATGAGAGAATGTCATCCGAGTTACATGAAAGTGATGATGGGTTATATGAAGTTGATCTCTGAATTTTATTCATGGCCTGCAAACAAAATAGACTACACTAGACAAGCTGTCTGTTGTTGGCAGATGCTTAAAGCTTACTGTGTGAAGCCAGACAGTGTGACTAGTTAGTGTTTTCATGAACAGTGATTATTTTCATTAGACAGTATAAATAAAATAATAAAATATCTAAACAATCAAATTTTAAACAGTAAGGTACTAATTATTACGTTATTTAGGATGACAATCTTGTCAACATGTTTCAGGTACTGCAGCTGATGTGTTACAAGAATTCTGGCTTTGTCTTGGAGATATTCCGTAATACAATCCTCAAACAAATGTTTTCCAACATGGGTGTCCACTGCTGATAAGGGGTCATCCAGCAGATAGATGTCTGCATTTTTGTAAATAGCTCTGCAACATAAATAGAGGAGCTAAGTTATGAGCACACAACAATCATTAGCATTGATATTAAAACCTATACAACTAATACTAAACCATGATTTTTCCAAAGGCTAATTGAATGATGCAGCAAATCTGTTAAAAAACTTTCAACCACAAATATATATTCAGATGCACTTCAATGTTAATTTTGACTTTAGAACACCATAAAGAGGACAACTGAGTTGCAGAAAGACAATATTTAAGCTTTTGGCAAAAAGGTGTTCAAACACACACACACACACACACACACACACACACACACACACACACACACACACAAGGCAGCATTGAGTAGGAAGGGCTCAGGGTGGGGGGGGGAGTGGAGGGGGGGGAGAGAGTGGAATACATGGCAAAGATTCTAGTTCTGCTAGGCAGAGCATGGAAGGACTAAATGGGGACATGACAAGGTTGTTTAGTGTGACATCAATCTGGAGACTTTTCCATTGTAGGAACTAGTACCGAAACAGAGTATCCAAATGGTGCAAGTAGTGTAGCAGCTCCAAGTCAATTGTGTTGTGCGCAGTGTGATAATCAACTGCAGTTAGGCACAGACGATGGACATCACAGGAGTAGAAAGTTAGTTTCTTGCCATGATCATGTAAAATGCTGTCCAGAAATTGAAGCACAGCTGCTATGTAGCAATCTTGCTTTCACATGTGGCCCTGTGTTTTATAGGGTAAAAGATCCCTGTTCCTATAATGAGGTGGTGAATGTTTAAATGGGACATCGTGCATCTAGTTCAACCACATGGTAAACAGTTTTGGAATAGGTATGAACAAGGATATTCTGCAGATTGGATGGATAACAAACACTACTTAGCACATGGTAGGTTCGATATCTCACCTCAAGGAATAATAAAAGGTGGCTGAAGCCCTGGTGAAGGACATGATTTAGCTTTTCAGTGAAATGCGTTCTGGTCAGTGGTTGGCTATCAGGTTTATTGGTCTCATGAGGAGATGCTGCAAGAGATCTGCATATGGATAAGCTGGATAGAATTTTTTATATCAATAAAGGCACTGGTAATGTTATCAGTTTATTTCAACAACACATATTTTCCACGGCAGATGTGTGGAGAGGCTGTAAGCAATAGGTTTTTTCACATTGAATAGAAGGTAACATCAAAGTGGAGGCACTGCTGGTGGCTTGCGATCTTGATATGAAGGGACTTACTCGATTCTCCCAGAGACAGACTGACATTAACAAATGACAAATGACACACTGTGGCTAAAAGTACCAAGTGAAGGATGTGAGCAGCATCTTTAATGTAGGATGGGAGGTTATGGACAATAATATAGGGGTATTGATCAACAAATGTTGAGGTTTGTTCTGCAGGAAGAGTTGTAGCCAACCACAGAAAGATGAGTAGCAGGGAGGGATTGTGTTTGTGAAGTTTGAAAAGTACAGGGTGTTAGAGACAAACATGGAAGCACAACATCATATCATGCCTAATATGGTGTGGAGAAATTATTAGCAATCAAAACGTTTTCCAGTGATATTGACAAACAAAGACACATCCTCTATGGACGTCTACAGGAATTTATACCATTTTTTTTTCTAAAACAGTGGCAAGTTTAGATAACTACTGTGGAGCGGATAACAATTAAATGCCCTTCTCTTGAAAGGAAACACCAGGGCTCAATAATATTGTGATCCAGTGATGTGAAGGTCAGGGAAGATGCAACAATTCATTTTCATGCTCACAGAAGCAGTGTGATGCAAGCTAAGTGTTCAGGCATCCTGAGGTCTTGGAACATAGCATCACCATTGGAAACAATCTTTGTACAATGGAACAGATCTCATCAGCCAAAATAGTCACAATATTTGGCAGTAGTGCAATCTTGTAGTGAAATAATGGGTCCAAGAAGCTGGTAATGGTATGAAGCAAGACTCATCTGATCAAATTACATTCTTTCATTGCTCTGCAGTTCAAGTCTAATTGCTTCACCTCCACATCTTTCCGATATCAATGTGTGTGTTTTTGGAATCCAACTCAACCTGCAATTTCCTGCTCATGGAGTTCCCTTCGTATTGTTTTAGTGGCGAATGATCCACGAGAGCAACTTTCAGTTCTGCAGTGGCTTTCTGCTCTGTCATCCACTTATTTATTGTCACAATCATCTTCAGTGCAACTCAATACATAGTTACTTCTGGGATGTGACATCGACGATCCATTTTCACCTTTTCTGTATTTGAAATTAATTTTTAACATGGTGCTTCAAGAAAACCAAAACGCTTCAAGTACCATAATTATGGAAGCATTCATGATTATGAGCACCTACAATTCCCCCAGAATTCACTTAATTCTGGCATAATGCACTCTGAACTACACAGAATACTGTTCACAGTCAAGTTGTGTGTGTGTGTGTGTGTGTGTGTGTGTGTGTGTGTGTGTTCAAGCAACAGCACCACCTGGAGGCTTGACTAGCATTTGCATGGACCACTGTTGGAAGAATGTTTGAAATGTTTTAAAAAAGATTGTACATGGGGTTTTAGTTGGCTGTTGTCAGTGGGATGTGTGGTGAAGAAATAATTCTATTTCAAGGACTGAGCGAAAGAAGGTCCCATTTGAGTCAATCATAATCCACTTCCAACGAACCTACTACACCTATGAAACAAATGCTTGTGAACACCCTTCCCGTAACACTCTTGTCAACCTTTATGCCAAAACTCTGACCCCTGCAGGTGTCATTTTCTAAAGGCCTCACCTTCAGCCCAAAACTTAAGTTCACTATGCTTAACTTGTAAAGGAACTATTTCTTTGAACTGGAAACATTTATTTGCCAATAGCACTAAATTCAATGATTATTGCACTGTAGTGACGCTGCTTCATTAGACACTACAATACTTCTAATGTACAATCTATACTATGCCAGGATGACTTCGTTGAAGTAGCTGCAAGACAGGCCACACGCACACAACTATCAGCATTTATTGCATTGACTGCTACACAACTAAATTAGGGTGGCCAATTGGTGCTATTGTCCTGGTTAATCACTACATGTCCTTTCAGGAGCCAGAGCCTATCTGTTCACCTGACTACTGACGCCAAGGTGCATCTCAATAATACACATATCATCAACACTGTCTAAGGTGCCACTGAGTATGCCTTAAGCACAACTTCAGCACATTTTACAAGTTGACAGCTCCAGCAAAATTGCAAAGGAAGTGCCTTTGTGTCCAGTCAAGCTGAGCCACCAAACATTTTTCAGTGGAACACACAGCCTCTGTCGAAAGTGGTAGAGGGAGCTAACAGCAAAAAATGTACCTTTATAACTTGACTAATAAATGTTTCCAAATTAATCAAATTTTACCAGTGCGAAAAGATGATCTGCATGTTCCCAAATCCTACCCATCATTTTCCCCGGAACTGTACACACCGTGACTTTGCAGATTACTTTTTGATTGTTCACTGTGGATCCCTACTTTAAGTACTCATACATTAAACTTACAGGTAACTGAAAATAATGCCACCCTCATTGTGTTGGTATAGGTTTTGGCTAACAAAGGATTTACTCAAACTTTGACCTCGTATAATAGCCCATATTATCATGCCATGTACCTTAAAATATTTTTGTGAGGCCAACAGCAAACGACATGTTCTCAGCCCTCTGTTTCACCCTTCCTCCAATGGTAAAGGGGAACAATTGATACTTTTGTGTGGCCTCACTCCTACAGGAATTCTGTGACTTGGATGCTGGCAACAGTAGTAGAGATCAAATGGAAATTAGTTACATTAGCCCAAACACAGAAGGGGCTTGACTGCTGCTAAAATAATCTCAGGCCTCGAGCACACGTATCACATCCTGTCTTCAAGTAACCAAGAGGACCCACAGTCAGCACCACTGAATGCTGCCTGTGACTTCCCTTGTGTGAACTGATAACTTGGGCGTCTATGACAATCAGTGGGAAAGGCTGGCACACTCATTGCTAATGATGTCACGATAGCCACCACCATGCACCCTCCCATCCTGCAGTCAGCAGTCTAAGCGAGTGGATCATCATCTTACTTCCATTTTCACTCTCCATGGCATCACCCAGGTGTTTCCACCAGTACATGCCTATTTTTGAGAGTGTGACCAACACTGGCCACTGTTGAGATCATATGCCCATATCAGAGAGACATGTTAAAGGCATAGTGCCAATTCAGAACTGTGCTCGTGTAGCAAGAAGGATACCCAACTCACCAAGTGAATGTACCAGGAAGTAGTGTTCCTTGCAACAAGTATAAAGGCAGCCAGAAAGTGTGCACTCAGATGCTTACGAGCCCATGTTTCATATTAGTCTTATCATTGCTGTACTATGAATTGCTTGATAATTCTGGGTGCCTTTTGTCTCAGTTACTCTTGGTCTGTTGGCATTGTTAAGTGAAGGATTTGCTTTGTGCCTCACTGTCATAGATTGTTTTGTACTTGTCCTCATCAGTTGTCTTGTTCAGGCTATCAGTCACCTTTAGCTAGCCCACAGTTCGAGCCTTTTTACCTTTCATAAGCAGATCTCCCAACTGATAGATCCATCTGTTCTATTTCTGGAGTTCTAACGTGTTTGATATCCACCGAACTGTAGTTACATTACTCCCTTCAAGCTCCCCTTTCTCATACCTCTTCATTGCCACCATCATCTCCTTTCCTCCCCCCCCCCCCCGCCCCCCTTGTTCCTTAAATACTCAACCCTCATAACAGCAGCAGACTTATTTGCCAAAAGGCCCTCACCCAAACTACATTGCTACCCCCTCCTTTCTTCACCTCCCCCTCTGCCATGTAATCCGATTTCAATTTATTACTTATATCGAACAGTAAAAGAGAGAGAGAGAGAGGGGGGGGGGGAGTGGATGGTTTGATTTTGAAAGGGACTAAACGACTACGGTTATCAGCCCCTTGTTCAGATAAAATGTGTTAAAATTCAAGGGATTGAACAGGTCAATAAATAGAAGTAGCAAATGAAAGATGGATAAAAGGCGAAAGATTGTAAGAAAATGGCTGAGTGTCTTCACCGGGTGATCACAGACATAAAAGTAGAGCATTTGACTGCTTTGTTACATATTAAAACTGCCTGCCTGAAAGTGTTGGACAGGTTAAGAACAGATAGATAATGGACACTGCACTAAGCTCAAATGGATCGATACACACCACTCACACGAATAAAATTTAAAACAGCATCAGCTATAGAGGCATTGTCAGCTGAAAGAAGAAAACAAGAAGATTAAAATTCCCCCTCCAAGTGGCTAAACCGGGACATTCCAGCAAGATGTGGGCAACTGTCAAACGCGCACTACATCGACACACTGAAGGATCCTCACGATGGAGAAGGTGTCCGTGCATAAGCCAAGTATGGCCGATACGGATCTGGCAGAGACAACAGAGTCCCTGTGAGAGGATCCATAGAGAAGACCTCCAAACAATGGTTGTCTCCTTTATACACCTTAATTTGTTGGGCACTTGTAGGGTGCACCATTCAGTACTCCACAAACCAAGAACTCTCCAGCGTAATTTTGAACGAATATCAGTAGATGGGATGCCTATATTGAGGACAGGTTTATGCCTATATTGAGGACAGGTTTATGAGTGGCCTTATTTGCCAGCCTGAGAGACAGCTTATTTGCCTTCTATCCCAACGTCCAAAGGAATTCCACAGAGTGCCCATGTTGTTCGATGGCATGGATGAACTCTTATTGTAATAACCAAGGGATTGCGTGGGAAACACTAGTCGATGACCTGCAGACCACTCTGAGAGTCACTACAAATTTGAAGGACTACCTGGGGCAGGAACATATGGTAGAGTGCACAATGAATGGTTACCAGCTCTGCAGTGAATACACAGCAGCCGCCAGGCAGGGAGTGCAACTCATTGTCTCCTGCAAGCATATAGACAAAACTGACCATCTGCCTTTGAGCCATCGGTATATACTATAGATCCACGGAATCCATCAATAATTGATAGGAATTTGCAGCAAAGGGTCTCAGGGTGAACTGAAGTTTTGGAGTACTGTGACAATTCCAGTTGAAGGTGAGGCCGACATATACACCATGGTGGTGTACGTACCTGGAATTAGAAGAGAGATGGTAGGGTAACAGACTCCAATTCACTCAGAAGAGCCCTAACACAAACACCAGCTGTCGCACCCGATCTCTGCCGCCATTGTGGAATGTGGAGTTCAGTAATAGGAACGGGAGACGATGGTTTGGGTGTTTAGGTAAACCACAGATGGTAGCAGCCTAATACACAGAGGAGGCACACCATCCTCCACAAGGAGACTGTTCACAGGGCTTGTCCTAGAAGCTCCTGTCACAACCCTAACCCCACAGTGAAGAATTGGGTCCAACATCTGCAGTGCTGAAGTAGATGCCGAACCATAGACAACACTGCCGTAGTCCAGTCTGGACAGAACAAGTGCCTTATAGCACTGCAGCAGCATACTGCAGTCTGCACACCAAGTGGTGTTCCTAAGGCAGCAGAGAGCATTAAGGCTGCCAGCACTTCTGTTTGAGATGTCGAATATGGGGAAGCCATGTCAGCTGATCATCTAACATTAGCCCCAAGAAACGATGTGTTTCCACTACACTGAGTAGTTGGTCGTCAAGGTAAAGCTCTGGATGTGGGTGAACTGCCTGTGCCTTGCACATGACTCCCTGCAGGTGGCTTTCAGCAACACATATACTTTAAGAACTAAAATTGATGCAACAGTTATCAGCATACAGGAAGGGAGATACTGATGATCCTACTGCTGCTGCTAAGCCATTAACAGCCACTACAAACAGGGGACAGTCAACACAGAGCCCTGGGGAACCCTATTCTCCTGGATATGCAAAGAACTACGAGAGGTGCCTATCTGTACACCGAAGGTGCGTAGTGCTAAAAAGTTTTTGATAAAAATGGGAAGCGAGCCCTGAAGACCCCAGAGATGTAATGTATTAATAATGTTGTGTCGCCAGATCGTGTCATAGGCTTTAGACAAATCAAAAAAGATAGCTACCAAATGTTGGTGCCTTGGAAATTCTTTCCAGATGGCGGACTCAAGGTAGACAAGGTTGTCACCAAGGCTGAGCACCCTTTGCAGAAACCACTCTGACATGGAGACAGGAGACTGCGAGACTCAAGGAGCCAGCATAGCAGTCGGCCCACCATACGTAATAGCAGCTTGCAAAGAAACGATGGGTCGGTAGCTGTCCAAGTCGTGCGGGTTTTTGCCAGGTTTGAGCACTGGAATTATGATACTCACTCTCCACAGAGAGGAAGATACCATCGATCTAAATGGGATTAAAGATGGCTAGAAGTAGTTTTTTGACTCCTCTGACAAGCGGTGTACCATCTGGTTGTAGATGCAGTTTAGCCCAGGGGCTGTGCCAGAGCAATGAGTAAGAGCACTAAGGAGTTCCCATGCACTAAATGGAGCATTGTACAGTTCCACATGGTGAGCCGAGAAGGAGAGCCTCTTTCGTTCCTCTGAAAGAGCATGAAAGACTGGTGGATAATGCACGATGCAGAGCTCCGAGAGTAGCGCTCAGCGAAGTGTTCGGCAACTGCATGTGGATCTGTGCAAACAACTCCATTTACAGAAATCCCAGGCACACTGAAAGGGCTCTTCATTTCTTCTCACTGCTCCTTAGACTGAGACTGCTGGGAGAGCTACTCTGAAGGGACCGATGACGATTGGGAAGCCCTTTGACCAGCAGGTTGTGGAGCCATCAGCTGTCGGCCTCAATCCTCTTTGGAGCAAGTAGAAACCTCAGAAGGCAAATTCCCAAGGGACACCTTCCTAGCGAGAGGTGTCAGAGAGAACTGATGCTTCTCTTGCTGGGGATTGGTGATTGGTGTCCCCGAGGGTTGGGGGGAGGGTGCTCTCGCAGGTGGTGTTGGGGGAGCAATGGAAGAAGTTACATCCCCAACCTTCAGTGGGACAGCTGTAGAGTGATGGCCCTTAAGGCCACAGATTGTGTGTGAACGGTGGTTACTGTTGCCCTACAGAGGGTAGTGATGACTTAAGTGCTGTAGCAAATGATTTAGTCACAGTAACTGGATGAAGCCGTTCATACTTTTTCCATGACTGTGTATGTCACTCGGTCCAAGGTCTTTATTTCCATAAAGCCTGGCGAACAGGGTGAAAGGTGCTGGCCACAGTTCACACAGATGGGAGGCTGTGTACATGGAGCATCTGGATGTGCTGTATGCCTACAGTCCCTACAGGTAGGGCTGGAATTACAGCGGGAGGACAAGTGGCTGAATTTCCAGCATTTGAAGCACCTCATAGGGGGAGGAATGTAAGGCTTCATGTCACACTGGAATCATAACCTTGACCTTCTCAGGCAGTGTATCACCTTCGAAGACCAGGATGAAAGCACTGGTGGCTATCCTTTGATCTTTTGGACCCCTATGGACACACCGGACAAAGTGGACAACTCATTGCTCTAAGTGGGTGTGCAACTAGTCATTGGACTATAACAGCAGATCTTAGTGATGCCTTGGACCATATTGAGGGGCTTGTGTGGTGTGATGCTCACCGGGACATCAGCCAGCTTGTTGTAGGTTAGGGGCGGCCGCAATTGGGCAGAGGATACTGCTTCTGTGAGCACTGCACCACTTCTCATTTTCAACATACATAAAACTTCGCCATACTTGTCTTCGAGATGCTTGATGAGGAAAAGAGGCTTAGTTGCTGTAAATGTATTACCATCTGTTCATGAACAGACCAGGAATTTGGGAGAGTATGGCCCATCCCTGTTTTTAGCCCTATGTTCCTCTCATGTGGGTCATATGTCTCAGCGTTAAAGTCAATTTTTCCTCTCAGAGATTGCTTTCTGCGACCGCTCATGCTATTAATTGCTCACTTCATCCTGTTCCCAAGAGCAGCTAGGGAACTAAAAGTCCGCCCACCAAATGTTCAAAGGTCTGTAAATCTATCGGATGGTCATCAGTCCGTAGCTTACAAACTACTTAAACCTATGTAAACTAACCTACGGACAAACACACTCGTGCCCCAGGGAGGACTTTAACCTCCACGGTGAGCAACCGCGCGCTCCGCAGGGAGGTGCTTTAGACCGCTCAGCTACTCCACTGCAGCAGTTCGCCCACGCAGGGCCCCACTTGCCTGGGTAAGCCTTATACAATTGAAGTGCGGCATGTTCCTCAGAGGTTGCTCGCTAGCAACTGTTCAACCTCAACAGCCATTCATCTCCTCAGCACATAGCACAGCTTGAGAGTGAGGGTGTTGTTTTTATTTTGCTGTCCTCATGACCTGGGCGATTAAGCCAAGATCCTCGGGCTCTGAAACGTACAAGGTTCCACTATCACACCAAATGATGGTCGTTTAAACACGCACAGCGCTTACGGTGTGGAAAACTGCTGGTGTGACAGTCCACAGCTCGGGACCCCGGGTTCGCCAAGCTGGTACTCTGCAAATTAATGCTGAGCCCTTGGGAGGAGGAGGGGGAGGGGATTTTTAGTAGATAAAGAGCAAGACAGTAAAAGCCAATGCGAACAATGTTTGCTGTTATGTGTATCTATAATCCATATATCAGTGCCCGCGTTTGCTTTATTTTATTGTACATACCGTTCTCTATAGAAATTTCATTATTATTGTAAATCTGTAACTAAGCTTACCTTGCAAGATTGACACGAGCTCTCTGTCCACCACTGAGAGAAACTCCTCTCTCGCCAACCATAGTCTTGTCACCATAAGGAAGCAGCTGGAAATCACGCTTCAGTGCACAAACTTTCACAACATGGTTGTACCTTTCCCGGACATATGGCTGACCAAACAAAATATTTTGTCTCACAGAACCAGCAAACATCCAAGGTTCCTGTGATGCATAGGAAACACTCCCATTGACTTTAAGAGTACCACTTGAGAGTTCCAGCTCTCTAAGGATAACATGCAGTAACGAAGTCTGTAACAGATGCAAATTACTGACAATTAAACAACCATTTAACAAATTAAAGTAGCTGTGCAAGTTATAATTTTAAAATCATAATTTACATTAACTATAGCGAGATGCTGAATAGTCAACAAGCCCAGTGATTCAAAGTTATATATAATGGGATTGTCAACAATATCTTAATAATAAAAAACCCTAAAGAAAACATGTCTTTGGCTTAATGTAACATGACTGGATGAACAATGATCAGAGATTTGTCTGAACTTACAAGTAATCCAATTTCAGTTATTATGGAGATGGTTTGTGAACTCAAATAGAAATCCCAGGAGGAAATGACAATGTTTTGTGCAAAATATAATAATGGAAAGTCCAGGTTGGAATAAATAATATAGTGAGGACAGTTTACAACTCACCGCAAAGATGTGGCGACGAGCTGCGACAGGCACATACAAAAGACACACACATACAACACATTCAGCTATCGGCCATGGCCTTCTTCAGAAAATAGAGCACTCACGCAATCACACAGGCACACAACACAGTCATACAACCATCACCTCCGACTCCGAGTCGGAGGTGATGGTTGTATGACTGTGTTGTGTGCCTGTGTGATTGCGTGAGTGCTCTATTTTCTGAAGAAGGCCATGGCCGATAGCTGAATGTGTTGTATGTGTGTGTCTTTTGTATGTGCCTGTCGCAGCTCGTCGCCACGTCTTTGCGGTGAGTTGTAAACTGTCCTCACTATATTATTTAATGTTTTGTGCAATATTGAGAAAACTTCGTGATCTGCCATCTGAGGCTGGCGGCAGAATCAGTCTTCTTCTGCCATCTTACATATCATGTATGATTATGATAAAAGAATAGAAGTTTAGAGCTTGTATGGAGGCATACAGGTAACTGTTTTTCTCTATCACTTTTTGAGAGTAGAAAAGGAAAGGAAATGACAGGTAGTAGTAAAAACTACTTTTGTCATACACCATATGTTGGCTTCCA
The DNA here is from genome assembly GCA_026315105.1 of Locusta migratoria. Classification (NCBI taxonomy): domain Eukaryota; kingdom Metazoa; phylum Arthropoda; class Insecta; order Orthoptera; family Acrididae; genus Locusta; species Locusta migratoria. The sequence continues at coordinate 628,219,016 of CM048745.1, forward strand.
GAGTATGTATTTACAAGGCACATCCAGAAGATAAATTTCCCTTTTTAGAAACAGAGGCTACATAATTACTACACAAAATATACTAGCAGAAGTTACAGCAATGTTTATGTTATTTTTCTTAAGTCAACAAAAGAATTCAAATGCTTGTCATATTGTGGGATCAGCTTTTGTATTCCTGTATCAAAAGTCTGCTGCTTACGAATGTAACCAACATGTAACAGTAATCTTCTTCATTGTCAAAATGTTGGTCAGAAGACAGGAATTGCTTGATGAGCAAGCAAAGATAGAAATCGCTAGGATCAAGATCAGGAACATATGCTGGATGATCAGACAGATCGCAGCCGAACTTTTGCAACCTCCGGCCAACATTCTCAAGCCAAAGATGACCAGATAACTGCCACGCACTGGTACCATTTACACGTGGCAGTCTTCTACAACACAGGAATGCAAAAGTTGATTGCACTATGTGAGAAGTGTGCCAATTCTTTTGGTGACTGTCAAAAATACCTCCATCATTGCTGTACCTGTTGTGAATAGTTCTTTTTATGTAACTATGTTGTCTTCATAAAAAAGGAAAGACACTTACTTTCTGGGTGTATCAACAATTTAGATACATCTAAATTTTAGGTCCTGGAAAAGTGTAACGTATCGAGTCTTGCCTTATTTCATGGCTTATTTAACACACAGTGTACCAATCTATTTCCACAATCATGGCAGAATTGTACAAAGAGGATAAATTCAGTTCATAATTACTGACATTTATATGATTTGCCATAGGGCTAGTGTTGGCATACTTTACTATATATATTACAAGAGAGGGGTTCATGTTTAACTTTAAAAAAATTGACCTTGTTGAGAAATCTCCTCTATGCTGAAATTTTCTTCGTATTCCATGAAAAGCCTGTCACCTTTCCATTTGAACTTGCAAAAGAGTACTAGTAATTTGACTCTTTCTAATAAACATTTCTGGAGAATAAACTGTTAATAAACATGTACACTTTTACTTAACTTTGAAGTTTAATCAAGATTATAACACTAGCATTTTTTCACTTACACAACCTATGTTTCTGCATATCTACATTTGAAAGGAAAGTCAAATTGCTATCAGTTTTTAAAATTAAAGTTCATGAAATTCCCAATGTGTTTACCTTATTATTTTCAAGTATTTAATGTACAAAACCATTTTTATGTTGAGTTGCCTACATTACTCCATTAAGAAAGGAGAAAAATTTTTACTAGTTTAATGGAATGTGAGGTTTTCAATTTTAATTTAGAAGAATACACAGATACCATTACTAAATGCACAGTCATAAGCTTTTTTTCAATTCCGTTTTGTTCCTTTGTCCTCAAAGTAATGCTAGGATGACAAACTTTGCTTATAAAATACTGATTTTGTTTATTTCTGGCAAGTACAGACACTGTTCAAATCAGAGGATCAGCGAGATGACATACACAATACACTTGTGATAATTTATTTGATTCAAATGTTGGTTACAATTTAATGTGTGTTTCATACAGTACAATATTTTGCTGCCTCAACTCTTTACTTGAGTTTTACATGGTGTTTACTTAGAGAAAAGCAACATGGGACTACCGTAATAGTGGAAAGGTTATTTTTGTTGCCCTCTAAAATGGTGTGTGATCACCACTGATGCGAAGTACAATTGCACACCTGCACAGCATGGTCAGTATGAGGTTATCAATCAGCTCTTGAGGGATATTTGGCAATTCTTCCATGAGGGCAATATCTAGCTCTGCAAGCATTGTGGGGAGGTGCGGATCTGGCTGTAATGCATCTGCCAAGAACATCCCAGACATTCTCAATCAGGTTTAAGTCTGGTGGTCAAGCTAGCCATTCAATTCATTGAGTTCCCTCATCTTCAATCATGTTGTCTACTATTGTAGCTCTGTGGAGACAAGCATTATCATCCACCAGAAGGAACCCAACTCCTATGGCAGCAGCGTAAAGCACAATGACAGGTCTAAGGATCTCCTCTGTACTTCCAAGCAGGTGATGCCCATTCTGAACCACAAAGGGTCCATCCATTAGCAAATACTGACTCCTGCCCACACCTGCAGTCCACCACCATGATATGGTGAAGTTTCCTGCACGTAGCAGTTTCATGTTCTCTCCAGATGAGAGAACGATGATTGTCTGGCTGATTACAAAATCTTACCTGTGAACAAAACCATTCATTACGACTCAAATCTTGATATTCCTCCACCCAGTTTCTGTGTACTAAACATTGTCAGAGTTTTAATGGGACATACCATAGGCCTCCATATGTAGAGGCCATTTCCGAAGGTGATTTCAGATTGATTGTGTTGATATTGTACATCCAACTGCTGCCTGTAGGCTGCGTTGCAGCTGGGTTGCATTCAGCCTCCTGTCTCGACGGATTGTTAACACGAGTTAACAGTCAGCTCTTACTGATGTTACCCATGGACAACCTTGGCCTTGTGTTCTTTTAAAGATTCCTGATACCTGAAATTGCATCCAGGTCCTGGAAATTACACTCTGAGACACACTTAATAGCTGCAGCCACCTCCCTCTGTGTCTGTCCCACTTCCAAACTTCCTATGGCTCTCCACACCATAGCTTTGGCTAACCCATGTCATTGTTTTATTGCATTACCTGCTCACTACCCTATTTGAACCCAGCTTCTTGTTAATTCATTTGGTAGAGTAAACAAGTCAACACCAAACCCCTCTGCAGTAGCTTTCTGTTATTACCACTATCTTGGTTGCCATAATGTTGTTGCCACACCACAGAACCGACAAAGATGTCAAACCATTTTAGTTAGTTCTGCTGATGACAATACTTCAAAACCTAAGTATCACAATTGAGCCCCTAATTGTTTAGAACAATATATTTTGGTATTACCAATACCAGTAACAAATCTAGCAGCCACTTTGAAGAGCCTCCAATTTCTTCCTTTTATCTCAGATGGTGGGATCCCCAAACAATTTACCAGTACTCAAGAATGGGTTTAACTTGTGTTCTACACATGGCCTCCTTTGTAGATGATCCACCCTTTCTTAAAGTTCTCTCAAGAAAATGAAATTTACTGTGTGATTTCCTTACAACTCTCTCTCTCTCTCTCTCTCTCTCTCTCTCTCTCTCTCTCTCTCTCTCTCTCTACACACACACACACACACACACACACACACACACACACACACCAACCATTTCATACTGCTTTGGAGCATTATACTGCTTCACGCAGCAAACTACTGATATTGTATTAAAACATTACATGATTGGTTTAGTACTTATTTGCATTGGTATACATTTTTTCTACAAACCTACTTGTGATCCAGCACATCAACTAGAAATTTGGCCAAGTCATCTTGTATCCTAAAATCACTTTATATTCTCTTCACTTACATAACAGGATCAGCAGCAAACAGCCATGGTTTGCTTTTCATCCTAACATCAGATCATTTATATGCATCAAAAGCACTAGAGTGGCTATCACATTTCCATGTGGCACTCCTGGTTATATCCATGTCTCTGAAGAGCACTCACAGTCTAGGACAACACACTGGGTTCTATCACTTAAGGAGTTTCCAAGCCACTAACATATCTGTTAATGTATTCCATATGCTTGTACCACCATTAACAGTCTGCAATGAGGCAGAATGTATCATGCCTTCCAGAAAGCTGCCTATTACTCTTCAACCAATGTTGACAGTAACTCATGTGAGAAAGGCAAAGATTTTGTCCAATCAAACTGTTACTTCCAATGTCTGACTGCAAAACAAAGGCTACACAGTAAAGGTGACTGCAGGAGAAGATTGAACATACTTTGGCATACAGCTAATCCCAACTAACAAGCCTGAGACTGTCTGCGGAATAACTGATCGAAAGCATCAGTGAAGTGAACTTCCTGCTGGCACAAGATTAGACTTAGTATATGAAAGCAGTCCATAGTAAAAGATGCAGACAAAACTGAGGACTAATCAAAACAATTTCGTGGTAACTAACTAAAGCTGAATTATATAAATTAGCCCCACTTCTTCACTGGCAGCTGTTATTTTGAAAGCATGTCAGGTAGCTGCAGGAGTTATATCTGACTCTCAGCACTTACTTGTTATCCTAAACAACACAAAAGAAACCAGAGGAATATGTTACTTAGTATGTGATCACAATTTTAGTTTTTGATCTATTGAGTGTAAATACACTTATCAACTTTAACATATACTAGAATTTTAATTTCATCATGGAATATGTAAATGCAATCCCAGTTTCAACATCAATCATAAAAAAAATTGACTACCTTTTGAAACCAGAATAATTACCTCTCCAATGCATTTGCTTAAGAGAGCTCATCTTAAAATCAAATTCACTCTACAAATTCAGTAAAAAGACAGTCAGTTCACTAATGCTGCTCAGTTTTATGAAGTTTTAATTGACTTGTTGAATGATGATTATTTCCCTGTGCTCCCCCACTCCCCCCCCCAAGACATTTTAACAAGTCCTTATCAACTCTTTACACATTTCTGTTCTCCTATTTTTACTTTTTCTGTTGCAAGTGGAACCAACATTTACTACAAAATTACACTAAGCCCCAGTAATTTGAACTGAAGAAACGGGTACCACTATCGCAGATTATTACTGGCAGGTGTTTATTTACAAGCAATGATCAATAAATTCAAAATAACAGAAAATATATTGAGGAGAACTTACCTTTCCAGCACCTACAGGACCTATTATTGCTATCAACTGGCCTGGATGCAATGACAAAGTTATGTCTGTCAATGTATTTTCATTAGCAGCTGCGGTCCACTTAGCTGTCGCTTTTTCCAAAATAATTCCACTAGATGATGAAGTAAAATTTATTTTTTCATCCACCTTGTCTTCCATCTCATTCTGAGACTTAACACAGCCTAAAGCCACACCATTGCCTTCAGTGCCATCTGCTACCTGTGTTATTTTATCTGGTAAAGTATCTTCTTTCTTTTCATCAGTTTTGACAGATATCCTCTTCGGCTGATAAACTGTTGTTTCCTCATACAGAAGAAATTTCTGTAAATGAAAGAAAGCAATTTCACATAAGAATTTAAACACTGTGTGCATTACTGCATCCTTAGATGATAAGATATATATATATATAGAGGGTTTAAAAATGATGCCAACAAACTTCAAAGAGTAGTAGAGGATGTCTTGAGGAACAAAATGAGGTAGTAACATGTATTCAGAAATGTCACTGAACAGTGCTACAGTGTGTTAAACTTAGTGGTACTGGCACCTGCCACTAGGCCACCTCTCATGGCAGCTTGTGCGGTGTTCTACGCAAACAAGCCACTACCAGAAAGTCACGCACTCTTTCGAACAGCAGTCTGGACATTAGATGGCACCAAATGTGGCCAGTTCTGTCAAATCAACACTATGGAGATCACTAACAGCAGTAGTGGCAGAGATGAATGACAAACATAAGCAGTAGAATCATGGTGTTTACAAAGTTTGACATGAGCTGGTTTGCGCATCATGGAGAACTTCACCTGAAGCAGATGGCAATGTGGGTGCACTGTTATACATCTATAGACAACAATACTTGAAGAGGCATCTGCCACACCACTCTACATTTGTGGCCATCCATCCGAGTATGGGTGAAACTCTTAGTTTTGTAGGGTGTCAATAAGACAGTGATCGCACACAAAACATATGCACATCACACTTTGCAGAGGACATATTAGAGAGGTTCAAAGGAGACCTATGTGCAAGTACACACACTGTGGTGCATGCAATAAGGAGCTATGACTCAGTGGTTTGGTGTCTGCTGCATGAGGAGGAAAGGCATTCATACAATATTCAGAAAACATAGGCACTGTTGGTGGTGAATTTTGCTCTGTGTGTTGATTTCGGCCAGTGGTATCTGCAGTAGTGTGCCAGACAGCCGTATTATGCTGTGGATGTGTTGTTTACAGACAAGGTGGCTTTCACCTGTGAGTGTTTAATGCCCACAACTGTCATTTGTGGGTACAAATGTATGGGCTGGTATCATCAAAGAGTACTTTATAGCCCATTCACACTTCCTGAACAACTCGCAGGTGAAAGCTTCACAATTTTTCTACAGGAAATGCTGCCCAAATTATGGTAAGGTGTGCCACTTGCAGTTCGTCAATGTATGTAGTTCCAGCATGATAGAGCACCCACACTCTTTAGCACACTTTCGTGAAACTGTTAGAACTCTTATCACCTGGATGTTTGGAGATCATTGGATTGGTTACTGTGGCCCAGTTACATGACCACCTCATTTGCCTGGGCTCAACCCACTGAACTACTTCCTGTGAGGACAATCATAAAAATGTTATGTATGGAACTCTAGTGGAGTCAGTGAAAGACCTAATGGCAAGGCTACTTGTAGCTTGTGAGGTGGTTTGCACCATGCCCAATACCTGAGTGCAGCAGACAATGATAAACAGATGTTAAGTATGCTATGATGCTGGGGATATGTATTTTTAACATGCAATATAATTGTATAGTACAATTCACAGGTCATGAAAGCTTTGTTTCAGGGTTTCCGGGAGTGCAAGTGATCCAATTAACTCATTTGAACGAATGAGGGAGGAGTCTCAATTGCAAAGGTACATTTAGTTTGTAACATTTGATCACATTTTTATTATATTCAATGTATGCAATTTCCTGTAACAATGGAAAAGAAACAACTAAGCAGTGTAGACAACAATGGCTGTTGTGCAGGCATTTGTTCACAAAATAGTGGCACACTCACTCTCAGTTACAGCCTATATACTATGCTATATTACACCATAAAAATTGGAGACTGTGTAGAAGATGAATTGCAGATAGAATCTAGCTTTTGTACAGCACCATTAGCCATCAAGGCACACAGAGAATCAAGGCACGCAGAGAATCAAGGCACGCAGAGAATCAAGGCACGCAGAGAATCAAGGCACGCAGAGAATCAAGGCACGCAGAGAATCAAGGCACGCAGAGAATCAAGGCACGCAGAGAATCAAGGCACGCAGAGAATCAAGGCACGCAGAGAATCAAGGCACGCAGAGAATCAAGGCACGCAGAGAATCAAGGCACGCAGAGAATCAAGGCACGCAGAGAATCAAGGCACGCAGAGAATCAAGGCACGCAGAGAATCAAGGCACGCAGAGAATCAAGGCACGCAGAGAATCAAGGCACGCAGAGAATCAAGGCACGCAGAGAATCAAGGCACGCAGAGAATCAAGGCACGCAGAGAATCAAGGCACGCAGAGAATCAAGGCACGCAGAGAATCAAGGCACGCAGAGAATCAAGGCACGCAGAGAATCAAGGCACGCAGAGAATCAAGGCACGCAGAGAATCAAGGCACGCAGAGAATCAAGGCATAAAGAGACAATGCCTGCCTAAGAAGCTGCTCACTCCATCTTTTCCACTGGCAATTGTTAATCACTTGTGAACGCCGAATATCCAAAACTGCAGACCACAGAACTGCCTGTGGATTGTGTGCACTTAGAATACCATGGTTGCTGGCGGAAGGAGGGTCTAATGGCAGGTGCCGGCACCTTTAACTTTGACTCACTGTAGTGCCATTCTAACACACTTAAATTTATCTGTCCCGTGTCACACATATATAGAGCAAGGCCAGGGACAACATTGAACAATGCAGGCTGTATATGTAAAGCAATGTCAAACAAATAATTCACTGAACTTTATATGAAAGTACAAAAGTGCTGAAATAAGCTGTAGACAGTTTTCACGCGTGCGTTTCTGAAAGATTCTTTTGGCTGAAAGCTCAATCATTGGAAAGCAGTTAACTGTGGCTACCTGCAACTCATCTGATGTCTGTGTGGAGGGTAGAAATCTATTCTTTTCAAATTATTATTTTTAATTCTTCCTTGAGTTTTTGTTTCACTCAATATTTTTTATTTATCTATCTCCCTTACCCCTACAGAAACATTAAATTACTCTATCACCGCTGAGAGTTAAAGCAGATATTTAAATGATACTATTTACTGCCGAAAAAATGGTTTATTCAGAATCATTAACAGAGGTATTGCAGATGCATCCTAGCTCTGAAAAAGCTTGTACCCAACAGACAGCAGAATATAAAACTAATCCATTTTATCTTTTCTTACAAGAATGACAGGCAGGATGGATTGCATCCAACAATGAAATTCTGAATCTTTGTGGCTGCAGTGAATGAATCCTAGGAAAAGACCAACATTGGAAAATTCAGGTTGGAATATCAATATAGGTTTCATCTCAAAATAAAGATGATCACTAAGTCACAGGCAGAGACAGAGAAAAGGCGACGACACTCTCACAGTTAAAAGCTTTCAGGCTCAGCCTTCATCAGAGGAAGAGTGTACTCAAATATTCACACAGTCCCACAGGCATAAGGGGAGATGGAGGTGCAAGAATGCAGGGCAAAAGTGGGAGCAGAAATATCTGTGCTCCCTGATAGATTATGCAAATACTGGGATGTTAACCTCCCAGTCACTGATGGCCCCATACACACCTCTCTCCACATTAATCCCAACCAATGGTAATTGCATTTTGACAGCAATGGGGCCCATTGCAAAACAATAAACATTTTGAAAAATTAAAAATATATAAAATTCCTCCCAAATAGCTTGGCCTCCAGAGGAAAGTGTATTTGCAGTGATGAGAACTCAATTAACCAATAAGCTGAAGGCCTCAAATAACTTTACATTAACGCACTACCCACAGAACTAATGTACAAATAGATTCCCGAACAGATTCTCACATGGCCAGAACCTCCCTCTCCCACAATTACCAGCCACAAAGGAACATTATTACCTGATATCATCTCTGACTGGAACAATACCACATCCTATATCAGGGCTTTTACTATCTATCATGCCCCACTCAACACTTACTATTACAGTCCAGACAAGCTTATCCTACCATCCATGAAAGCAGCCATGTCATTTAGCAACTCTGCTGCAATCATTGCACAGACTTTTTATACTGGTACTAGCTTTCACCCACAGCTTCACTCACATTGATGTCATTGCATAAGTATCAAAGACCATCGAAAATACAATATTTTTGCTAAGTTATGACCAGGGTCATCAGGAAAAAGAAAAGTTTTCCAGTTTCCCAATTTAAATATAAACCATATGACGGTAAATATTGTCATTTAAATTAAGATGAAAATAAAGATATTAAATATTAAAAGCAACACTGTTTGTTACATCATGACTAAACTGCTGGCTGAAGAAGCTATACATTACACAATGTGTAAATTAGGCAGGATTCAAATGTCACTGAATCGGTTTGAAGATATTGCCATCTCGTGAAAGCATTGTAGTCATTAACTTGAATCTCTTTACGAATAACTTAACCATTAAAAGTATTTTAATAAGTGTGATGAATTTCAAAAGTCAGAATTAATAGCTTTTTCAAGGAGTCTTAAGTGTCTCAAAAACTGTAAGAGAAATGTTGATACTCAGCTGGCCCATATTTTGAGTTATATCCTTAAAATCAACAAATATTTTAATTACACACTTTATAAAGTAAGCATTCAAGTTATCTCCTTATTCGGTTTCTTTCAAAATCAGTGAAGTGGTTTAGTTGTAAAAGTGTAACAAACAGAACTTTCACATTTATAATATTAGTATAGATAGCTAACGAACAGCTGCCAAATTGACCAAGAGCAAGTGGAGCATCCTGTGGTACAACATGGAGCTAAGCTTAATATGCCCAAGTTCAATGGCTGATTCACAACCTAAATCATCTAGACCCTTCCTTCCACCACCGGTTTCTCTCAACCACGCAAACATTACAATCTAGTCTTAAAATCATCCTGGCCTTTATCTAAGGTCCCCACACATCTCACTTAACAGTTCTTAATCTCCCCACTCCCACTCCACTCATCCTAAACTTCATGCCAGTTCATGTCTGTCTGAACCATCTCCCATTTTTTCCTCTTCTTTGCTCCTCAACTTTATGTTTGCACCACCCCTTTTCTCTAACCCCCAGTGTTTTCCAAACCCGCAACTCACATTTTAACCCATCCCGTATCTAGATGGTAGTTATGTGTGCACAAGTTGTGCCTGTATGAATGTAGGAAAGGCTGTGGCCAAAAGCTCTTAGGTGTGTGTGTGTGTGTGTGTGTGTGTGTGTGTGTGTGTGTGTGTGTGTGTGTGTCAGATCATCTTTACCGAGAGTTGCCACCTCCCCTTCTTTACTGAATCCTAAGAAAAGAATACAAGCAGTGAAAGTATTAGAGTTTAGAATCTCTCTCTCTCTCTCTCTCTCTCTCTCTCTCTCTCTCTAACATTACCTGTAATCTTTTTATTGACACCATGCCTTCAGCCACTTGGGAGATCCCTTGTGGAAAGAAAACTGTCATTGTCTGTCTCAGTATATTGTAGTATGATGTCATAACAAAAACCTGTAACATAAAATGTCTTAATTCCACTGGGTACAGTTCCACAATAAATTCATCATAATTTGAGGAATTGACAAAACTGCAAATATCCACTCAGTTCAAAGATGAGGATCAATAATTGCTATATTACATCACTTACCATTCCATTTTTTCCCCAACCACAATTAAGGACTTCTTGAACACAAGTGTTTTCTTACGAGGATATCTAATGTTAATTTGTCCAATCATTTAAAACCATGATATATTATTTTTGAACTCTTCTGGGGTATTCAGCTGAATGGCATCATATAAATCATCTTGATAATGCCACTTAACTGTGTGTGTGTGTGTGTGTGTGTGTGTGTGTGTGTGTGTGTGTGTGTGTGTTTTCATTTATTGCAAAATATGTATGATGATTTCTATTATGTGTATGATGAAAGTGGAATCTGGTGGTAATCTTCAAGTAAATGATAAAGTAAGAACTGAAGACAGAAATGATAAAGCAGGTTGCTGGTGTTGAACTGCAACCTCTTATGTCTGTCAGTTTGTTCGTGTAAGAACATCGTTGACAATTTTTATTTAATTTATGGCTTGAAAATTTTTTTCCCACTGTTTTCATGTAATATTTTATTAATGAAATAATTTATAGTGATAATAATGTGCTATTAAGATAACTGTAAAATAATAATGCTTATTTCACTCTCTTGTAAAGATGAATTTTTTTGACATATGAGGTTGCTGTTCAATGCCATCGATGTGATAAAGTTAAGATGTGGAAGAATAATGAAAACAGTTCATTACGCAATAGGTGAGGCAAAACAGACACTTATGAATTTCTGTTTCACAAACAATGATAACCAGTTTTACCCATGATGATCATCTTTAAATGCATCTAAAAATTGCTGATGTAGACTAAAACAGTCATGATTATATCAAAGAATGTGAATGTGTCTAAAACAAGTTCATAACACATTAATCATTGATCACCTTCAACGGGATTTTTCTTTTTAAAATTTTTTTAAACTTTCCACTGTTAGATATCAAAGCTAAAGTTTTAGTAATGAGACTTGACATTCAATAATGATTAAATGAATAATAATGGTAACCAGATGTACATTTTTCCAAAGTTTCACAACACTAGTTACAAAATTTAGCAGTTATGTCATTTAGAGTTCAGAAAAGGCAAAGGTTCAGCACTGGGATTAAGGAAGTGTACATTACATCTACCTCAATAGAACAGTAATTATCGCTATGATGTACGTGTTTCCAGTGTCATTCCAGTACTGGATCGTTCAAAATAAAATTTCAAAGCATTAATTGTACATTTGCCTAAGCTCTAGTTATTTCAAAATCTGTATTTGCAATTATTTTTGGATAAAAGGGATATAATTTGTGAAAACACACAACAAGTTGTTATGCTCATCTTTCCTTACTAGTACAATGAGAAAATTTCATTAACAGGAGTATTGAATCAGTGAAAAGTCTATACAGATCATCAGAGTGCAGGCTTTCATAACTAGTATTTGAGTTATTGCTGACAATTGTTTTATGGACGCTAGGATGTGGTCCAAGGATGTTCCATTCAAAGAGCTGAAAGTGCCAACTAAAGGGAAGTCTTCCTTCTAAATGCAAAAACTTTGTCTGATACATCAGTCAAATATTGAAATAAACACATGGTACTTGCACAATGTTTACCATAATAAGAAAGGAATGCTAATATTTAAACAATGCAGATTATAAAAAAGCCCTTGCTCTTGCCACCAAGTGTCCATAGTAACGACAAAAGGAACATTAGCACTTGTCTTAAGAAAAAGAACAGTAACTTTCATGTGGGCAAGACAGAAATCAGCAGTAGCAGCTCATGGCTTAGGACCAGGAAACCGACATTTATTTTTCTGAGACTGTGGTTAGAAAACTTCTCTACATGTTACCATAATAGTTATTAAATTATGCTAGCATGTAAAGAAGCCCATCAACATTCAAAAGTTGAAAAATTTTCAACAAATTATGGATTTAAATTCATCAAATTGTGGACTTAGTTCTATATAAAACGAGTACATTAACACTATCAGTTCTTCCCACGAGCTCCATGGGATACATTATCTCAACTCAATGATCTTGGGCAGTAATCTGATAGTGTTACAAATCCACTGTTACATATGAACAGTTTGATTTTGAGCATATTTGAATTATAAACTGCCTTGTGCATCTCTAAAGCCTTTGCTAATGACTCCGTCATTGGAAGACAAAACACCATACACAATTATGCCTTTGACTGTGATCAAAAGCCCATTGAACAAAAATAATCAGTAACACTATTAAGCTAAACATTTGTCAAGTTTTGCGAGCTGCAGTTCTGGGAGCCTGATGAACTTTTATAGTTGGGACTAAGAATGTCGACAGCCAAAGAGCTTTCAGTATTGATCTGAACTCTTTACTGCAACTGTCTTAGACATTGTCAGAATTAAACTTTATTACAGCAAGTTATTCAGTGGATTTTAGACTATTTGTTGCAAGTAATCACTGATGGTGCTGGCATGCAACAAAATCTATCTAAGCAAGCGAGAGCCATTATTTGTGGCCGGTAAGGTTTCTTCAGATGTAAAGAACATATATCTTCGTACTTCAACTGTCACTTGAAAACATCAAAATGCTGTTGTCTAAACGTGCATGACCTGCCACACCGTGTGGATCCAACTTATCATATCTGGTTCATTCCTCAGGCCTTTGTAGTGCTGATATGTTAATTACCGATTAGATTAGACTAATACTTATTCCATAGATCACAAATACAAGATTTTGTAATGATGTGGAACATGTCAGTTCAGTAAAATATAATGTTACACAACATACAATTTTTTAAATTGCTATTTCCTATCTAACAATTCACCTGCTAAGTTGAAGGGCTGTCATTCAGAAATTCTTTCAATTTGTTTTTAAATGGTGATTGGCTATCTTTCAGAAATTTTATTTTACTTGGTAAGCAACCAAAGACTTTTGTGGCAGCACATTTCACCCCCTTCTGTGCCAAAATTATAATTAACCTTGAATGGTATAGATCATCCTTTCGGCTAGATTATCAAATTCTACTTTTTTTATAAGGAAAAAATCAATGAGTGAGATGAGATAAAATTTGATAATTATATTTAGAAGACATGTGTTTTTTCTTACCTTTTCTGCTGTTATCTCATATCCTAGCAAAACATAAGCCAAGATAGTCACAAATATTGATATTCTTGTGGTAAACATGATGAATGAAAGCAATATACCCCGAATGTATGATGTGACTCTTATGGATTTAATTTCATGCCTGGAAAAAAAATTATATTGTAAAGCATTGCTTTTTGAGGTTGTTCAATAAAATTTGAAATAGTACACAGGAAGGGACATTCAGAGAACCTACCTCCTGGCCTGAGATACAAGCTTAGAAAATGGTTTTTCCCATGTGTACATCTTTATAACTTGAATTCCACTAATTATTTCATTCATTAATCTGACACGTTCATCTGTTCTTATGGCTGTTTTTAATCTGTAGGTAGATGTTTTCTTCCCCAAGTACCCTAGAAATGGATGGTCAAGGATTTATATATCAGTCATCTGTATTCAAATTTATTAAAGTCTGTTTTCATCAGTTGCAAGTAGCTTTTACCTTGTAGTGGTATGAAGAGAAGCAGTGATGCCACACCTATTAGTGCTGATACTCCAACAATATTCCACAAAAAATATCCAACAATTATTGTTTCTAAGGGTCCCAACCATAGATAATGGACAAATATTACAGCAACATCAAAACGATTTACATCGTTTGAAAGAAGGTTCACAATCTGACCTGCTGTTGTTTCACCTAGTGCAGTCTTACTCAGTTTCAGTGCCTGAAACAATCATCATCTCATGATCAGTTAATAATGATAGCAGCAACAATATCAAATTTTTTAACAGAGGGAGTTTGTAATATAATACTGCCTTGTTGTTGGGTGGTCAGCATCTCACACAGCCGAGTCCACCACAGCCTTATGGAGACAACAATGAGACTGCTTGCATTAAATAATAATAATAATAACAACAATTGAAATAAACGCTGTTGTGATGGTGGTGCTGTTTCATTATATTAGTAAACAAAACAGCAAGCCTTGGAAGGAGTAAAGACAGACAAACACCCCCCCCCCCCACACACACACACACACACAACAAAAAAATTAGGACACTTTTTCAACTGACGGGAAAGAAAAGGAGACAGGGAACAAAGGAAAGGTTATCCACAACCAAGGCCACGAGGTCATGGGTGATATGTGGAGGTCAGAGATACTGTATGTCACACATGCCCCTTTCTTACCTGTAACCATGTTTGCAGATTTTTTCCCCCCCTCCAATGAACACCATCTAGTGAGGAAAGAGTATATTATTCCATCACCATACAATATGGGCAACATTCAGTGCTTGGAACCCGAATATCATAACATCACAAAGGTATGTTTTAAATAATTTCAGTTTTAAGAATGTGGAACACACAGTTAAGCATAATATTGAGAATGAAACTGGGGATAATATAGCTAATTCATATTTTAATCTGATAAAAAGCTTTGATCTTCTTACTTTTAGGGCATTCAAATACTTTTGAGCGATATTGTGACTGCACCAGGCTCAAACTCTTACAGAAATCAGTGAAATGCCAGGAGTACCAATAATAATTGGCAGGGACACTACGTCAGTAGTGTGTGTGAATAAGTTGGAAATTTGGATCTGGCAGCAGACTTGATAGAGTAGTCAGTGCAGATGTGACCACTTTGTGCAGATGGTGCAATGTTGTTGTTGTTGTTGTTGTTGTTGTTGTTGTTGTTGTTGTGTTTTTGAAAGGGGGCTCAATGGCTAGGTTATCAGTCCCCTGTTCCTAGCCAAGAGAGTACATCTTTTAATGAGCCGGTAAAAAGTACTCCACGTCTAATGCACGAGACAGTCAGAGTGATAATGCGTGCTAAGATGACAACATTTAAAGGAAAACCACTAAAGTGGTTGACAAAACAGACAACACTAAATTATCACAGAAGATTGTAACTTGCTGATCGTAAAGATAATATAGGATGTACCAGCTATTCTGCTCACACTAGAACCGCCAGTCAAAGATGGGACTGACAGAACGAAAGTGAAAACATTAAAACTGTTTGAATGGTGGGTGCCTGAAATATCATGCTTAGGTACCCACCATTAAATCACATGATAAAAATCAGCTGCACGAATAAAATCAAACACGTTCAACCATAGCAGCATCGTCTCTTAGCATAAAAGAAAGTCCATCTGGCAGATTAAAAGATTGTCGCAAGGTAACTAAAAATGGACAGTCCACCAGAATGTGGACCACTGTCAAGAGGGCGCCACAGACACTGTGTGTGTCCTCCCGCCGAAGAAGGTGGCCATGTGTGGCCAATTCGTAGGTGGCAGAGAACAACCGATTCCCTACGAGATGACCACAGTGAGGACTTCCATGTCACCGTAGATAGCTTCACTGCACGAAGCTTGTTTGGTTGAGCAGAGTTAGCCCACTCTGAATTCCAAAGGTTAATTATCTTCCGATGGAACTCCAGTTGGAGATCGCTCTCTGGAAGACCAATCACCAACGGACTGGAGGTAGTAGCCTGCTTAGCCAGCTGATCCAAACGTTCATTTTCCAGAATGTCGATGTGGCCCGGGGTCCAAACAAAGACCACAGAGTGACAGGACCGAACCAGTCTGGAAACAGACTCCTGCATGGATTGCACCAAAGGGTGTTTTGGGAAACACTTGGAGAGACCTGAATTGTACACAAAGCCCCCGTAATTGAGGCGAGATTGGATGAGGGCCTTATAGATCTGCAAAAGGCTTTGATGGACGGCCCCAAACTAGTGTGGCTGAGGCATCGTAAAATATTTAAGTACCGCCAGCACTTCTGCCTGAGCTGATGAAGGTGCGGAACCCAAGTGAGCCGGCTGTCTCAGAGCATGCCGAGAAATTGACGAGTCTCTTCGACACGAAGCAGTTTGTCGTGCAAATAAAGCTCTGGGTCCAAATGGACAGCTCAACGGTGGATGGTGCAATTGTCAGCATGACTGGCAAAGCAAGCAAGAAGCTTGGGTAACAGACTAGCACAAATTTTCATGTTTCCCCATTCATTGAATTTAAAGTCAAGTGGCAGCTAAAGTCGAACCAAATTTTGCGTGTTGTATTAATAAAGGCCAAGTTAATAATTTGATTCAGATTCCTTATTTGCCGTTTACCACATGTAGTGGAATAGGCTTTGCATATACACAAGGGTATACGTTATATTAAGATTTATAATACTTCTACACTTTATTTATCCTGCATTAATTTTCCAGGCAGCTGTACAAATTGTTTGAATTTTAAATCTTTTCTAAATATTATTATAGGTTTCAAATTGTAAAATCTAACATCAAGTACAATCAGGGTGTAGTATTTTAAATGTAAATTATCTACCTTTAGTGTTAACACTTTCTGTAGGAAAGTTATTTGAACAGTATAAAGTAACCATTTCATTTATAAAATTTATTTCTTGTAACAACCATTCCAAAGTCACAACACTGCAAAATTTTTTCCAGATATATTACTCTTCCAGTTTGGCAAGTCTTATTGCATTGAATATGAAAAAACCTCCCTATTACATCAATGTAAATTAAAGCCTATAATTGTGAGTTACAAAAAGTTGTGGCTCACTTCACTCCAAGATTAGGAAAAGCAATAAAATTGCGTCTATCAGCCTTGCTACCATCAGCCCAAATGCCAACATGAATGCTATACTTTTCATTTGTAAACAACGGCTAGAATGATTTTTCATGAAATAAAGGCAACAAATGCAAAATAGCTTCCATTGTAAGTGAAGGCAAAAACCACAATGGTTACTCTCAAAACAAAGAAATGAACTGTCACAAAATTCTCCTCAGTTTCCTTCTTTCGTCTTGTCCAACAGCAACAGGGGAGGAAGACCTGCCACTATGTTGCTGCCTGACTGATGTTTTTAGAGAGAGAGAGAGAGAGAGAGAGAGAGAGAGAGAGAGAGAGAGAGAGATATGGCAGTACTGTTGGGGGCAGTGTAAAGAGTTGGACTATTATTGGTTCTACATTCTCAGTTCAAGAGTGGATCAAATTTTTTTCCTCTTCTTCCATTTGTGTAGTTTGTCACTGGTAGAAATTCATCACCAGATGAGTGAAAAATGTGGTGATGGTGTTACATAAATTATGTCTCCAATGTAAGTTCAAAGTGCAATGGTACAGAGAAGGCAAATGTCATGTGACAGCATAAGAAGACATTCTCAGCCTCGCACTAGCTGTCCTGATGGCATGATCAAGTAAGTGGAGAAAATTGTTTGATGGATCGCTGAAGGACTACGGAAACATTGCTTCCAAAGTTGGAATTTCTGGGCTATCTGTACACTTAGTTCTGCAAGAAGACATGAAAATTTGAAGTGTTCTCCAGGTGGGTGGCACAAATGGCAACAAGTCTGGATACAAGGCATATTTACGCATTACAACAGCATGAATGGGTCTCTCCTCACCAGTTGAGACAAGGATATGGTTTTTTAATCCTGAAACAAAGTGCCAGTGCTGCAATTGCATCATCAATTTTCAAGTATTCAAAGCAAACACCTAAAGAAACATTCACAGCAGCCATGGAATCTTATTTTCATTGTAAAAAAATTGTTTACAGCTGCAGGGATATTATGTTGTGAAGTGACAGAAGTTTCATAGTTTTCAAGTGATTAGACTTTTAGACGGGGAATCAGAGGTATAGTAACTTTAATGCACCTTGTATCTGGCTCAATGTGCTGAAGGTTTCATAAAGGCCATCAGAGAATACCTTTATTACCCAGACCCACTTAAAAACAGATTTCCCACATCATATCCAATCTCCCCCAAGCCTCCCTCCACCTCCAATAAACAACTACTGCGGGAAAATTCACCAATGTGAAACAGTTTACTTTTTCACAGAAAAAACAATCATGTTTAACACTAGATGTATGGGAACAGATTTTCATTTCCTTAGACTTTCCAAGACCACCCAGAAGCATGCCCTGGAATGTCTCAACAAATTGCTCCGTCAGGGCTATGACTTTCTGAAGCCATGCCCTGAAAAGATATCATCACTCCAAAGTGATATTCCCACACCACCCAGAGTACCCTTCTGCCATCCTCCCAACCTCCAAAACATCCTCACCAAACCTTAAAACATCCCGAAACCACCCTCCCTACATTATGCTTCCAACCCCTGTAACCAATCCAACTGCAAAACCTGTCCAATGTGCCCTCCTACAACCACATACTCCAGCCCCACCACAGGAAAAACCTACCCTATTGAAGGCAAGGCCACATGCGAGACAACATGTTTTAACTGACGCATCCACTGTGCGGCCTTTTATGTTGGTATGACCACCAACAAATTAGCTGAGTGGATGAATGGTCACAGAAGGACTGTTCGCCTGGGGGACACCCAATACCTGTAGCAGAGCATGCCCTCCATATATATATATTTTTTTTCTCCCCAAGGTAAGTCTTTCCTGTCCCGGGATTGGAATGACTCCTTATCCACTCCCTTAAAACCCTCATCATTTCCTTTTCCCTCTCCTTCCCTTCTGCCTGACGAAGCAGCTAGGCTGCGAAAGCTTGTATGTGTGTGATTTTATTTAGTTTATTTGTTTCTATCGATGAGCCGGTCCTTTTGGTAAGTCATCTCTTTTATTTTTTTATTTTTGTTTATCCCACCGGGAAAGTTTCCCTCTATAATTTTCGTTTTATAAAGAAAATTTGACTTAACAGTTGAAAAGGCACCGGAGATGGTGAAAACACACACACACACACACACACACACACACACACACACACACACACACACAGAGAGAGAGAGAGAGAGAGAGAGAGAGAGAGAGAGAGAGAGAGAGAGAGAGAGAGAGAGCGCGCTAGCTTTTGCAACCCTAGGTTGCTTCTTCAGAGAAAGAGTGAGAGCAAGGAAGGAAAGGGGAAAGGAAAGTATGCAGGTTTTGAGGGAGTGCGTGAGGAGTCATTCCAATCCCGGGAGAGGAAAGACTTGCATTTTGCATTTGTCTGCCTTGGCTGCCTTGGTGTGTGTGTGTGTGTGTGTGTGTGTGTGTGTGTGTGTGTGTGTGTGTGTGTTACTTTTCATAAATATTTTTCTGAACAGGACAGTTTTGATCCTATGTTGATGAACACTAACCACATCTCATCTCCCTTAACTAAGCGACAAAACAAGTTCGTTCTCTCTCTCTCTCTCTCTCTTCTGTAGCACTCAAAGTGTCATGCATAATGCATTTGGTGCTCTCTGTGCTTACAACTGAGCAGTTTTGGTACCAATCTGACACAAAGATTCCCATATTCAAGCACTTCCGTGACAATCCTATACGTTAGGTTCGAACAGGGAATTCCATAGCCAGGCTGCTCATCACAAAACTCCAATCAGTTCAAAGATTTTGATTAATTTTTTTTTTATTTATGTCATTGGTCTGAATACTTGGCCTGCCACTCTGCTGTTCTTCATGCACATTTGTGTGGATATTTCAAAATTCTCTATACCAGAGTCAAACATGTTTGTCAATACATCCAGTCCATACACTAGACCTTACACAATGGATGCCCACAGTGATCCTTTTACCAGCAAAAATCTAATCACACTACGCACTTCACAACTGACTGAACATATGATTGCCACAGCCATTTCGATCTGCTCTCATTGATAGACAAGCACCTAGTTCGGCACACTAACACTGCTGTGTGTTCCCAGGTGTTGGAAATGTGAAATGTCAGTGACGCCTATAATCTGTAACATTTTTCACCATATCTTACTTTTTGAATATGCCTCATATCACATAAAAGGGCATTTCTCATGTTTTGAAATAAATATCACTAAAGTGAGGTTGCATCCATCCCTACTCAGGCATACTTGATACAGATGGAGTCTCCTCCTCCTCCTCCTCCTCCCCACCCAACCAGATAGCCAACTGTGCTCAGATATTGAGGTTTACTTGTAAAAATAGCATGACTAAGGGGTTTTATTTTTATTATTTATTTTATTTTTCTTCCTCCAAACATTTTAGAATCCCCCAGATAAGCTGAGAAATTAGTTCTCCTCTCTCATATCTTTGATTCTGACAATAACATATCAGATTCACCATATACTTGTGATATGATAGGACAATTTTTCATTCTGGTTCCCAAATACGAATAATTTAGCTGTAAAAGCATAAAAAACTAATGATATTTATTTTACTTACCTTCCTGTATATAAGTGAACAGCATGCTACCCTTATTTTCATGCCCATGTGCAGGATAGCCATCATATATGGATGAATAACAAATATGTTGAATGCTGAACATAAAATGACAGCAGCTGCGTATCCGTATGCCTCTTCTTTTGTAATATCACTTCCAGGATTGAAAAAACGTATCAGTCGACCTAAGAACAAAGGTTGTGTAAGCCTGTGAAAAGAAGATGTAAATATTTTAAATCTTATGATTTCCCCATTATGAAGAAGGCTCAGAGTGTCACTGAATTTCAATTATGTGATTCACGCCAACAGAACTCTGAAGAAGAAGAAGAAGAAGAAGAAGAATGTACTTTCCCAGAGAAAACATTTGAGCAATTTCGCTTACACAAAATTTGGAAGAATTCTTTTTCAGCAATTTAAAAAAAGAAGTTGATAAAGTGTTCCAGTATTAATAATTCATCAGTGAAATATATTTTGTCTGTTGGCCACTATGATTCAAATTTGATTAAAAATAGGGTTTAAGTGTTTCCTTCATTATGTTTGCACCAGTGGAATAGTACTCATTAAAGCAGAGTACTTTAACAATAATGCCTACATTGTATTTCTGGTGTCAGTTATATTTCAGTTAAACATTTCACACTAGTAAATCATGTCTCACTATTTTGTTATAAGGTTATTTGTATGCAAGGAATCCAAACTTATTAATATTCAATACCCAGTTAAAGATATGTTTTAAAAAGAATAATAAAATAAAAGAAGTGAACAACACACAGGGTACTTTTGAATTGCAATACTTTCATTTCTAAAAAAAAAAAAAAGAAACGAATTCTGGAAAAAGGAAAGGTCACCATTGAAACATTTAGTTATCTACATTCTTCACTAAGTGTTTAAAGTTAAGCTCTAAAACAGCCATCATGCAATTAAAGTGGCTACATCTGAGTAAATTAGTACCTGTGAAGTTCAACAATTTCTCAGTACTACATTCTTCTTTCACTGTCATGTACATGATTTCATTAATTAGAATTCTCTCAAAGAGTCAATGTACAAACCAAACAAACATCAATACTATTTACTTTTCTTGTAGAACTTCCTTCTGGCCCTGTGAAGTGAAGTATCTTATCAGATAGCCCAGGAAGACAGGTTGTTGGAGTCTGCACAGGAAACAGGATTAAGGTTGAGAATGGAACACAAACTAAATTCAGCACAAGTTATTAAAAACTAAATACACACACACACACACACACACACACACACACACACACACACACACACACACCTCTTTAAATAGTATGTTGCAACAGAACTAACTTTTTTACTTCGACTTAAACAGATACTACGTAACTGTTGCTTGCTGCGTGTCAATATTTCTCATTCCAATAATAATCTAAACTCCAAACTATTCATATAATTTCATAAACAGCAAGTCTGCATCTACAGTTGTAGTGCCTGTAGTGTAACAACCACATAATGTTTTAATACAGCATTAGTAGTGTGTTACTTGATACACTCTGATTAAAAGTCTAGGTGTAATATTGCAGAGGAATATGAAATAGAACAAGCCTGTAAGAACTGTCATGGGGAAAGCTGATTGTTGGTTTCAGTTTATTGGCAGAGTTTTGGAAAGATGTAGTTCATCGGGAAAGGAGACCACATAAAATACTTGTTCATCCATGTCTAAAGTATTTCTCAAGTGTTTTGCTTTGCTACTAGATTAGTTTAAACCTTACAGGAAGAAACAGAAACAATTCACTGACGGGCTGATGGATTTGTAACTGTTGGATACAATCATGTGTGCACATTACAGTGATGCTTTGGCAATTCAAATGGAAATCACTGCAGGGAAGGTGGCATGCTTGTTGGAAACACTGATGATGAAATTTAAAGGGCCAGAATTTGAAGTTGAAAGAAGAAAGATTTCACTGACACAAACTTATGTAAACATGTACCTGGACTACTATAAACCCCAATGCCTTTTCTCTCCGTTTTCTTTTCCATTGGTGGGTACGTATACCTATGATTATTTTGTTGTAAATCTCAATGGTTTTTGTAGTCTTATCTACAGTATGTCCATTGAGACAAAACCTACAATGAACCATGAAGACTGCCTTGACTTCATTTACTAATTCCATAAATACAGGTATGTGAGGTTTTCTAACCAATTAAACTGTACATCCTTATGTTGTATTGTTAATACTCCTACTGACCTCTACCTCCTCCAAGACTACCTTAAATTTGTTACAAGAAGATAAGTTAAGTAGTTAAATGATATTTCATGTTTCATCTATTGATTTGTAGGTCTATTTGTATGCAAGGTGGTTGCGAGTTTCTTTACGGCTCAAGCCCTGTGTCTGGCATTGTACCAGAATCAACATCCACACAGGCATGTCCCTAACATCACATGATGCTCTGTCCTCTTTGTCTAACAGTATTATTATTTAAAAAAAAAAAAAAAAGAGAGAGAGAGAGAGAGAGAGAGAGAGAGAGAGAGAGAGAGAGAGAGAGAGAGAGAGAGAGAATAAATAAACACACACAGACACAGACTGAGCTTTTGCAACCTAAGGTTGCTTCATCAGAAAGAGCAGGAAAGGAGAGGGGGGCGAAAAGAAAGGATGAGGATTTTAAGAGAGTGGGTAAGGAGTCATTCCAATCATGGGAGAGGAAAGCCTTACCTTGGGGGGGGGGGGGGGGGGAAAGGATAGGTAAACACAAACACACACACACACACACACACAAACACACACACACACACACACACACAAACACACACACACACACACACACACACACGATCACACATTCACACACCACTCAAATCGGGCGAGGTTTGGGATACAGAGGTAGGAACTGTAAGGTATGGAAGGGGGGGGGGAAATAATAATAATAATAATAATAATAATAATAATAATAATAATAATGAAGTTATCGTAGGTTGAGGCCTGGTTGATTTCGGGATCGGAGAATGTATTGTAGGGATAACTCCCATCTGTGCAGTTCAGAAAAGCTGGTGGTGGAAGGGAGGATCCAGATGGCCCGGGTTGTGAAGCAGCCATTGAAATCAAGCATGTGCTCCGCTGCATGCTGTGCCACAGGGTGGTCCACCTTGTTTTTGGCCACAGTTTGGCGGTGGCCATTCATCCTAATGGACAGCTGGTTGGTGGTCATGCCAATATAGAAAGCTGTACAGTGCTTGCAGCACAGTTGGTAAATTAAGTGGCTGCTTTCACAAGTGGCCCGGCCTCTGATAGGGTAGGATAAGCCTGTGACAGGACTGGAGTAGGAAGTGCTGGGTGGGTGGATTGGACAGGTCTTGCAGCGGGGTCTTCCACAAGGATATGATCCCTGTGGCAGTGAGCTGGGTTTCGGGGTGGCATAAGGATGAACTAGGATGTTGTGAAGGTTGGGAGGGCGACGGAACACCACTTTAGGAGGGGTGGGAAGGATCTTGGGAAGGATGTCTCATTTCAGGGCATGAGGATAGAAAATCAA
>CM048745.1:628245619-628340619 GCA_026315105.1 Locusta migratoria
TCTAGAAGTAGGCGCAGTCATCCTTTACATACTGGAAGCTCCACCATTTAATTTATATGTTCACAAATCAGGTGTAAGTTCTAATGGAAGTTATACAACAATGGATAGAACTATTACGCAATTTGCAAACATTTCAATTAGAGGGTGGATCTTACAGTATTCAAAGGAAGACTGCACCTATTTCTACAGCAGTCAATATTAAACCTTTAGGCAGCTTCAGCTGAAAACAACCATGGCCAACATTGCGGGTCTATTTTATTCTTATTTTAAACCCTCAATTCATAAATAATGTCTTTATTTTAAGCCTGCTAAAGTCAGGTTTATTTTTTATTTAAACCTATATACCATTTGCCTGACTGAATAATTTGTTAGTGTCATGCATAACCTGTGCCAGCTAATACAATATCGACCACAAGATGCTTGCCTGTCGATACCCCTCAAAGACTGATGTACATAAAGAGAGGTTAGCACAGTGGTGAGGTATACTTTACAGCAAGAGGCGGATGAGTTAGTAAGCATGGCAAGAAGAAAGATACATGGCTGCCATACAAGAGGGCTCCAACCTCCACTGTGTTTATATTTATGGTGTAATGTGGTTGTTTAAAGTATCCTGTCACTATTGAGTCAGCAACTGGAAAAAGGAACATAAGGTTGATAGCTCAAAATTGTGTATTCAGAAGTAGATTAAAAGAGGGGAAAACTAAAACTTATTTAATTAAGTTGTACCAGCAGGACTAAAACCAGTATAAAAAATGGAATTCTGCAGTGCACATCCCCACAGCATTGCAAACAACCATAAATGCCCAACCCTTGTTTAGAATGGTGAGGAGCCTGTAGTGGTCAACAGATCATGTCAGTAGGGCAGGAGCCAACACATGGGGGGAGGGGGGGAGAGGAAACAGGAAACAATGAGTTACCAGCGAACTGGTATAAGATTTAAAATGGAAATATCAGTTTGCAAAAAGTTTTTACAATTTATTTATGATAAGGTGAACGGTTTTGATCTACGTAGAGATCAGACCGAACTCATCTAAAATAGAAGACAATATGCTATAGACAGAAACAGGTACAACAAATAATAACTACAGGCATGAACTGCAAAATTAAATGAAACAGTATACCTCAATGCTGGTGTTGATGCAATGAGTGTGTGGCTACTGATAAACAGCAAGAGAACGCTGTGAGTTATATAGGACAACCCCCGCCCATCGCATGCAGTATCATCACATTGCGAACCAATGAGGTGTCAATGGAAATGGACAGCGAGTAACTGCTTCTCTAGCCAGGCTGTTAGCCTGTTTATTCCCTAGAGAAACACAACAGAAGAGGCAGTATGACAGACCAGTGAGGAGATCATGGATAGAAGTGACCAAAGGATGAAGAGAGTAGTATCAGTCATTGGCCTGCAGTTTGCTCATTGAGTCAGTACAGATTAAAAAATCTGTCCACAGCAGTCTGCTAATGGCCATCAGTCCTGCTGTAAACAGCCAACATATTCCCAGCAAAGAATGGCATTCTAAACTGATGGTAGATGTAAAATTATATCCCTATAACCAACAGTTTTCAAGCCATCAATGTAGAAGATGGTAGCACCCTGAAACCCTGAATACTGGGTGTAACAAATGCTGAAAGCTTAAGGGGGCAACTTAAGATTTTGGATCTTGGAAGAGATCTGTCCAAATTCAAGGCCTGGACACCAACCAAGTAGGGTGCAAGTGGAAAGATGAGGGGAACTGAGGGGCACAGTCCAAGGAAGGGAGATGGAAGTCCCTGCAAGCTGCAATTTGACAAATAATTCCATTCGAGAGCCGGTATCAGGAGGTAGATATCCATTGCATGCAAAAAGAATACGATATATGGGATAGTGAGGAACTGTCTAATGGCAATGGAGGAGGACACCAAGAGCTGATGCCACCTAATCTGAAGAGGGAAGATTTCCACTTCTGCAAGGAGCCTGTTGACATGGCTGGTCCGGTAGTCACCTGTAGCCAAGCACACTCCAAAATGGTGAACTGGGTCTATCAGTTTCAGGGCAGAAGGAGCTGCCAAGCCAAAAATTTTGCACCCATAATCCATTCAGGACAAAATCGGAGTCTGAAAGCTTTAAAGGAAAGGGGCATGATCTGCACCCCAAGATGAGTGGGCAAGCTTTAAGATTCCTCAGGCAGCTAGTCTCAGGCGATGAATACATGGCAGCCAAGTCAGCTTCTTATCAAAAAGGAGGCCCAAGAAATGTTTCACTTCCAGGTGCTAAGTACCCAAGTAGAGTTCTGGATCAGGGTGAACTGTGGTACAATGACAAAAATGCTTAGCCCTCATTTTGCAAGAGGGAGCTGTAACCATGGAAAAGAACATGTGTGGAAGGCTGCCACAAGGCACCTCTGAACTGGTATTCATCAAAGGCTACTGTACAAATCGCCAACACACACTGCAGGACTGATCAGTAGTCCAACAGGGGTCACCATCCCATTGATGGCAATTAAGAAGAGTAACACTTAACACTGAACCCTGTGGGATGCCATTATCGTGGCTCCATGTGGGGGGGGGGGGGGGCTGAATGAAGTGCCACCTCTTAACACACAATTAGCAGCAGAATAAAAACTGACTAAAAAAATTGGTAGGGAGACCCATAGACCCCAGTCATGGAGGAAAGGTAAAGTGTGATGATGTCAAGCGGTGTCACAATCTCGACATACATTGAATAAGACTGCAACATGATGTAGACATTTAGAGAAAGCCTGTCTAATTTCAGTTTTCCCTTAGTTGTAGATCATCCCTCCTGCAACCCACAATGATAAAGTGATAAGTCCCCATGATTTGAGAACCAAGAACAATCTGCAGGCAACTAACATCTTAAGCAATTTATAGGGTACATTGGTCAGGGTAATCGGCTAGTAAATGTCAAGGGATGATGGATCCTTATAAAGCTTAAGGACAGGAACCATAATGCTGTCCTCCCTCTGATAGGTGAAAACCCCTTGGAGCTGAATATGGTTGAACCCCTGGAGGAGACATTGTCGTTATCCAGGATTGAGGTGTTCAGGCAACAGGCTATGGTTGGAATTGGGGCCAACTGTTTAAACAATGGAAGAGGAAAGGGCCAGAACTAGATCCCAATCAGTAAAGGTTCATTTTAAAGTCCCTCCGCGTGAGAGGTTAAACACAAGTTGGAGGTTTCAGCATGCCATTTCTTGAGAAGAAATGCCACCATGTTTGAAGTCATTGCTGATGCCTTTCCAAAATGAGTCACAAGATATTCTTCAAGAATGGATGTGCGCGCGTGCTTGTGTGTGTGTGTGTGTGTGTGTGTGTGTGTGTGTGTGTGTGTGTGTGTGTGTGTGTGTGGGCGCGCGCGCGCGCGCGCGCGCGCCGCCCGCCCGCCCGCCCCGTTGCCAGCCGATAGGTAAAGCCCGCCAATGTAAGACAGTTGCTGGAAACCTACAATGGAGTAGAGCATAGCCCAAACATGACAAAGGAACAGAAGAGCTCAAGGAAGAGAGAAAATGCTCTAAGCGCACTCGCTTACCCCATTTGATTTTGTAATGGGCTTTAAAGTGAAGGCGTTTAAAGACCAGCTAGGGATGGACGGTGTTTAAGATGTTCGCAAGGCTCAATGGCATTCATGAATCCATGGAACTGACCGCTGGCTACAAGGGACCGTCAAATAGGAAACTTTATCTTTCGCACCTTGCGATAGGTCATGACAGAGCTGTGGCCATGAATGCTCCGTGGCGGTGTACACGAGCTGGCCCCGACTAGAGAGGAAAAGCAGAGGTTACAACTTTTGAATATGGCAAATAGTAATGCAATCTAAAATGGGGAGGGGCGATTAGAAGGCGTCTAAGGGGAATAACTGAATAAGGAATTATGAAAATTGTGAAAACAGTTTCTATAAGGTTGCAGCATATTCCTACATCATTCAGATGATTACAGTAGAAAGTGTGTGGGTGGAGGTAAAACTTAATAGCTAATTATTTTCTTCCTCAGAATTGAACACCTTAGATTTCGTTACTTCCAGATTATATATATATATACACACACACACACACACACACACACACACACACACACACACACACACACACACACACACCATATATCTATAAGAATCTACTCAGAATTCAAAGCACTCCAATCAAACTTTTAGTTTAAAACTTTTTTAATTAAGATTGAATCATAATAGTTGGAACCTCTGGAAAAGCTAGAGTTTGGGGAAGACAAACCAGATGCAATTTGCAATCCTAACACTAGATCTAGGCTGCTGTTGTGGGAGGGAGGCAGATCTCACTATCTAGAAAAAGTGCTGGGGTGCTCCACGGAGCAGCAGATGCATAGTACATATGCTATCAGCTGTTGTTGGATCAAAACATTGGAACCCCTGTCTCTACTATGGAATGCTCAAGGGGCCAGGCCACATCCCACAATGGTGGGATAGGTCTGGTATGTATAACATCAAGTGCGACACTGAGCCGTAATCAGGAGTCCTGAAGTCTACAAAGGACTGCCCAATGCTTTGTAGAGCAGCATCAGAATAGAGTAGCTCATGCCCAAGGTAGTGTTGCTGAGGCTCTGAGGTATAACCAACATGTCCAGTGAAGTTCGTGAAGGTTGATAAGCCATATCAACCCACCTTCACACACTTAAAGATAAATGTTGAATAGGTGTTTTCATTGTATTTTTAAGTAAAGATAACACCTGGAAACTGATTCAAGAAGTATTCCACAGATGCAAAGATCTTCATCTTCCTTTTGGACATATCAGCTATCTCAGCATGTGTATTCACACACACACACACACACACACACACACACACACACACACACACTTACATTAGCCAATTCTGTGACATGTTAATTCCTTATTGTGCTTTATGTTATTTATTCATACGTTTTATTAAAACTATGTACAGTACCCAACATTATTTGCGAGTGATTCTTATACCACAGCTCTACATTCCTCTCGTCTGCCCCTCCCAAATAATTTTTAATGTTTGATGCACTGTTTATGACATAGCAGCCTCCAAATACTTTACCTTAAAAATAATTCAGTAGCTGCAAGGATCAATCCATAAGCCATTATCTTCCAGCCAAAACATCTACAAAGTACACGGGTCAAACTTGGATTTCTGTTTGCCTGTTTGGCTTTTATTAGCTCATCTTCCCATATCCTGTAAGGTTTAGAGAAACAGTTACATTACTATAAATATGAGACACAATTTTCTTCACAATGGGTCTCATTCCTCTTAATACCTTTCGATTCTATTTCCAAGGAGATCAGATCTGTGCTCCTTAAGAGGAACAAATAAATCTTCTATTTCCAGATCTCTCTTATAGCCTTTCCTGAATGTGCCAAGTATCCACCTGCAAAAAAAGATTATTTATAATATAGTGCCATTAACTATTTTTAGGAACTATTGAAATTTCCTGAAATCACTTAATCTCTTAGATTTTAAACTATCTATCTGAAGTTACAATAGAAAATTTGTGCCAGGAGCAACATTTGAACCATGACTGATTTTGACAGACATAAGCAAATCACATTAACTGATCCAAATTATCAGTAAATCCAGATTCCCTGAAATGGGTGAACTAACAAGAGGGCAAATTAGAAAGGAATGGAATTTAGTTCAACCAGGTAATTATTTTTCATTTGTTAATTTTTTTCATAAAAATTATCTGAAAGTCACATGAGTGACAGAACTACGTTTCTAGCATTTTTTATGGATACTTTAAAAATGGATACTCTAAAAAATTAAAAAGTTTCCATATTCCCAGTCTAGCTCACCCCTCAGAAAATATCATGGTACTCTTGTTTCCTGAAACAAATTTTCAATTTTCCCTTCATATATCTGTGGTTCAGAGATATAGGATGCTATGTCCATTTTTGGCCAAAATCAGATTATTGGCACAATCATATGAGTTTCTTGTCCTCAACTCAGAGCTATACCACACTATGTCCTACATTGGATATTGGAGTTACAATGCAGTGAAACAACACCACGTCCACTTTACCTTAGAGGTATACAACACCATCTGGACAGTGTTGTATACTTTTACATGCTCTGGTGGTGCTATTGTGGACTAAGGTCAGTTCAATCAGTTTTAGATGGGATTTGACAGCGTTATCTACAGTGCATGTTTGTTGTTGTTGTTGGTTGTTTTAAGGGGACTAAACAGCTAGGTTATCAGTCCCCTGTTCCTAGCTGAGAGTCAACTGTCAAAGATAAAACAACGCCCTGAAAATGACACTGCACAAAAGGGCAAGTTAACAATAGACAAGTCACTGACAATACAAAACGGAGACACACACAATTAGTAAAAGAATATCACGAATAAAACTGGATAGCAGAGTACATTGGCTGGCTGATCACAAAGAAAAAACAGGATGAGCCAGCCACACTGCAGACACTAAGAACTCCAAAGGACGTGAAAAGTTAAAAAGCTGGGTTGGTGGCAGCCTAAGATGTCAGGCCACAGCACCTACCGTTAGATCGAGTCATAAAAACCAGCAGCGCGGATAAAACGTAAAACTTTGTTAGCCGTAGAGGCGTCGTCACCTAAAACTAAGGGTAGTGCGTCTGGAAGAATAAAAGAATGCCGCAGGTTGGCTAAAATCGGACAGTCCATCAAAAGATGGGCCACTGTCATAACGACACCACATCGACACACGGGCGGGGACTCACGGCGTAGGAGATACCCATGGGTCAACCACGTGTGCCCAATACGGAGTCGGCAAAGGACAACCGACTCCCTGCGAGAAGCCCTCAGGGACGTCTTCCATGCAGCAGTAGACGGCTTGATAGCACGGAGCTTATTCGGTTCAGTCGAATCTGCCCATTCAGAATTCCAAACCCTTAAGACCTTGCGGGTCAACTGGGTTTGGAGGTCGGAAACTGGGAGGCCAATATCCAGGGACCGCGAAGTAGTGGCCTGCTTGGCCAGCTCATCGACGCGTTCATTGCCCGGTATACCTATGTGGCCCGGAGTCCAGACAAAGGTGACAGAACGGCCTGACTCGCCACGGGCAAAGACAGCATCTTGAATGGCTCGCGCCACTGTGTGTTTCGGTAGAAACTGGTCGAGGGCCTGTAAGCCACTCGGAGTCGCTGCAGATGACGAACGACCCCCTGGGGCGAGCTCTGAGGTGGTCAAGAGCTCTCAAAATACCGACCAGTTCTGCAGTGAAGATGCTGCTTCCACAAGGCAATGACCGCTGTTCGATGTGGTCACCATGGATAAAGGCATATCCAGCATGGCCATCGACCAAAGAACCGTCCGTGTAGATGATGTTCGCTCCGTGAAACGTATCAAGCAGTGCATGGAACCGGCGACGGAGAAGTAGTGGTGAAATCGAGGCTTTCGAATCTCGGGACAAGTCCAGCCGAAGCTCCAGGCGAGGAATTTTCCAGGGGGGGATACGGAGGGAGTAATGGTAAGGTGGAGGAAGGGGTAAGGAATCAAGTGAGGAGAGAAGGGAACGGACGCGGACCGCAATCGGGAGACCCGACCTGGGCCGACGTCGTGGGGAAGGGAGTGCAGAAAGTGGGAAGAGAAGCCTGTGATTCGGATGACGGGGTGAAGCATGAACCCGGGCAATGTAACTCACCAGCAACCGTTGCCGGCGATACCACAAAGGGGGAACACCAGCTTCAGCTAGAAGGCTCGTTACGGGACTGGTGCGAAAAGCCCCCGTTGCGAGCCGCACACCTGTGTGGTGAACGGGGTCTAGGACCCGCAAGGCAGAAGGGGCTGCTGAGTCGTACACCAAGCTCCCGTAATCAAGCCGCGACAGAATAAGAGACTTGTAGAGCTGAAGAAGGGTTGAACGTGCTGCTCCCCAACTAGTATGGCTGAGGCATCTAAGAACATTTAAATGCCGCCAACACTTCTGTCGCAGCTGACGTAGGTGTGGCACCCATGTCAGCCGGGCATCGAAGACCATGCCCAGGAAGCGATGTGTTTCCTCAACCTGAAGTAGTTCACCACCCAGGTAGAGCTCTGGGTCAGGGTGAACTACCCGACGGCGACAGAAGTGCATCACGCGGGTTTTTCGGGCGGAGAACTGAAAGCCGTGAGTAGAAGCCCATGAGTGGGCCTTTCGGATGGCACCCTGCAGCCGCCGTTCAACTACGCCGATGCTAACTGAGTTGAAATACAAGAAGAAGTCATCGGCGAACAGGGAGCAACTGACCGATGACCCCACAGCCGCAGCAAGACCATTTATCGCCACTAAAAACAATGGAAAGCTGAGGACGGAGCCCTGTGGGACACCGTTCTCTTGAATACGTGGGGAGCTAAAAGATGCCCCAACCCTCACCTGGAACGAGCGATGGGAGAGGAAATTATGAATAAAAATAGGAAGGGCACCCCGTAGGCCCCAGTCATGAAGAGTTGTTAAAATATGGTGGCGCCAGATGGTGTCATACGCCTTTCGAAGGTCGAAAAATACAGCAACTAAATGTTCACGCCTAGCGAAGGCAGTGCGAATGGCCGACTCCAGTGACACGAGGTTGTCAATCGTAGAACGGCCCTGGCGAAAGCCCCCTTGTTGTGGAGCAAGGAGTCCGCGCTCTTCAAGGATCCACATAAGCCGCCGACTCACTATACGTTCGAAGAGCTTGCAGAGAACGTTGGTGAGGCTGATCGGACGGTAATTGTCAGCCACCAGGGGATCTGCACCAGGTTTCAGCACCGGGATGATAGTGCTTTCCCGCCACTGCGACGGGAAAGTGCCCTCTGCCCATAGATGGTTAAACAGGGCGAGAATGCGGCGTTGAAACTCTGGTGAAAGGTGTCGGAGGAATTGGCCGTGAATCCTATCAGGTCCTGGAGTTGTATCAGGACACGCAGCAAGGGCAGTTCGGAACTCCCACTCGGTAAACGGGTCGTTGTATATTTCCCGACGACGAGTGCGGAAAGAGAGCTGTTTCCGCTCGGCCCGCTCTTTGAGGGAGCGGAAGTCAGCACTGTACATGGCAGTCGCAGAGCATTGTGCGTAGTGGTCTGCCATGTGCTCGGCGATAGCTGTCGGGAGCGTGCAGAGCACACCCTGGATGGTGAGGGATGGGATTCCTGTCGGCGGGCGGTATCCGAAGACGCGTCGGACTTGCGTCTATACCTTAGTCAGGGAGGTGCGGGAGCCGATACTGGCTACATACCGCTCCCAGGAATCCTGCTTACTCTGCTGTACGAGTCGTCGAGCACGCGCATGGAGCCGTTTAAAGGCCACCAAATTCTCTACGGATGGGTGGCGTCGATGGCGCTGGAGCGCTCGCCGACGTTCCCGGATGGCCTCAGCAATCTCCGGTGTCCACCAAGGCACGGACCTACGCCTAGTGGACCGGTGGTTTGTGGAACCGCCGCCTCAGCGGCCATGACAATACTATTAGTCACCTGCTGGACTGCGTTGTCAATGTCATCTGGCAGCGGTGGAGCAATGACGGCAGTTGAAGCATACACAGTCCAATCAGCCCTACGGAGACACCAACGGGGTAAGCTGTCTGCAGCTTGGTACCGCAGGAGTGACACAAAGATTGGAAAGTGGTCGCTGCCACATAGGTCCTCATGCACACGCCAACCGAGGTGTGGTCGAAGGCTGGGGCTGCAGACGGAGAGGTCGATTGCTGAATACATGCCCTGTGCCACGCTAAAATGCGTGGGGGCACCTGTATTCAGGAGGCAAAGGTCTTGGTGCGCCAATAATGTCTCAACATCCCTACCGCGGCCTGTGGTCTGGAGCCCACCCCACAAAGGGTTGTGGGCGTTGAAGTC
The DNA here is from genome assembly GCA_026315105.1 of Locusta migratoria. Taxonomy (NCBI): domain Eukaryota; kingdom Metazoa; phylum Arthropoda; class Insecta; order Orthoptera; family Acrididae; genus Locusta; species Locusta migratoria. Next base: position 628,255,390 of record CM048745.1, read on the forward strand.
CCCCAATAGGAGGAATGGTGGGGGAAGTTGGGAGACCAGAGTGGTAAGGGTGTTGAGAGACACGGCCTCATCCGGAGGAAGGTACAAGCTGCAGACAAATTCCTGCGTTGCCCGGATTCTAACAGCCACTGCCTCAAGAGTGGTTGTGAGTGGCACGGGGGCACTGGGGACAGTGTCCAGGATATACAGGCAGACACCGCCAGACACCCTGTCGTAAAGGGTCCTGTTGCGGTAGTAGCCTCGATACCCACGGAGGGCAGGGGTCCGCTGTGCTGGAAACCATGTCTCCTGTAGGGTGATACAAAATGCAGGGTAGCTGTACAGTATTTGTCGCAGCTCAGCCAGGTGATTAAAGAAGCCGCCGCAATTCCACTGGAGGATAACATGTCCTCCACGCTCTAAGGCCACAAAAGGAAAGAAAAGAAGATCATTCCATAGGAGCGCCTGCTGCCTGATGGTCAGGCTCAACAGAATCTATGACCATAGACTCAGTTGATTCCAGTTGTGCAGATCTCCTATGGTCGAGTGAATCAAGGAGTGCGAGATCCTCAGCGGAAGCGAGGATCTCGACCTCATCCTCTGAGGCAGAGGATGCGGGTGTGGGTGGCTTGGAAGCCACCAAAGAATCCTTTTTCTTCTTCTCTTTCTTTTTACCCTCTCGCTGGCCCTTGGGTGTTAAGGGCCTTGGGGGCTTCTCAACAGGGGCTGCAGGTGCCGACGAAGAGGTGGAGGCCCCTCGATCAGCAGCCGCAGGATCCTTCAGCCATCGGCTGGGATCCACTTTCCCACGAAGAGAAGCCTCGGAAGAGAGTGTCCCGTGGGACCCCTTCCGGGCGAGAGGAGCCGGAGAAGGCTGTTGTTTCTCCGGCTGTGGGGTGGGGACCGACGTCCCCGGTGATGGCTTATCCGTTGCTCCCAACGTGAATAGTGTGGGAGCAACCGAAGGTGTTGGGCCCCCAACTGTCAAGGGGGCAGGTGGAGTGGGTCGGGCCTGGGGGCCCGCTGGCATTGGTGGTGTACTCTGTGGTTTAGCAACTGTGGGGATCGACGATGAAGCTACTGTTGAGTATGGGGTCGTCATGGTCACTGGGTGGAGTTTTGCGTACTTGCGCCTGGCCTCTGCATATGTCAGCCGGTCCAGGGTCTTGTACTCCATGATCTTACGCTCCTTGTGGAGTACAGAGCAGTTGGGAGAACACGGAGGATGCTGCTGGTTGCAATTGACGCAAACTGGAGGCAGGGTACAGGGGGCGTCCGGGTGGGATGCACGCCCGCACTCCCGACATGTTGAGTTGGCATCACATCGGGAGGACATGTGCCCAAACCTCCAGCACTTGAAGCAGCGCATAGGGGGAGGAACATAGGGCTTTACGTCGACCCGGTAGACCATCACCTTGACCTTCTCAGGCAATGAATCGCCCTCGAAAGCCAAGATGAAGGCACCGGTGGCAACCCTCTTGTCCTTCGGACCCCTATAGATGCGGCGGATGAAATGCACACCACGCCGCTCCAAGTTAGCTCTCAATTCGTCATCTGATTGCAGCAGCAGTTCCCTGTGGAAAATGATACCCTGGACCATCTTTAACGTCTTATGTGGCGTAATAGAAACGGAAACATCACCCAGCTTGTCACAGGCTAGCAAAGCCCATGACTGCGCTGGGGATGACGTCGTTATAAGAACCGACCCAGATCTCATTTTTGACAGACCCTCAACCTCTCCATATTTGTCCTCTAGATGTTCAACGATGAACATTGGCTTCGTCGTCATAAAAGATTCCCCATCATTACGCGTGCATACTAGATATTTCAGGGCATATGCCTCACCCTGAAGTTTTGCCCGACGTTCCTCCCATGGTGTGGACAAGGAAGGAAACGTTTGGGGGTCATAATTTGCAGCGTTGTAATCGCCTCGACCACGCTTAAAGACGGCGGTTGTACGTCCGCCAACGTTTCGTGTTCGTTTCATGGTGTTCCCACGAGCAGCTAGAGAAATAAGCGTCCACCCAGACAGAGCCCCGCTTGCCTGGGTAAGCCTTATACAACTGAGGTGCGGCATGTTCCTCAGAGGTTGCTCGCTAGCGGCTGTTCAACCTCAACAGCCATGCATCTCCTCGGCATGTAGCACACCTTGAGATTGAGGTTTTTTTTTTATAGAGGTTTGTACCGTCCTCGCGACCCAGGCGATTAAGCCAAGATCCCCGGGCTCTGAAACGTACAACGTTCCGCTGTCGCGCCGAACGATGGTTGTTGAAGCACGCACAGAGCTTACGGTGTAGCGGACTGTTGGCGCGACACAGCCCATAGCTCAGGACCCCGGGTTCGCCAAGCCCGTACTCAGCAAATTAATGCTGAGCCCCTGAGGGGAGTGCATGTTTCATACAAGTTATTAGTTATGAATTCAAACTCTCAAGGGTGCAGAATTATGACATTACGTAAAGGCAGTAAGAGAGCTACCTCAACATGTAAGCTATTATGTTTTCTACAGTTGTTAATATTAATGAATAATGTGATTGTAAACACAATCTTTCTTATGAGGCATTTGTATTTCAGCAGATGAGGAACCATCATGTGGTCTGTTTTGTTTCAGAATCAAACACTAATCCAACTATCTATCACACTATGATGAAGATGTGCGTGAGAATTCGATTAATGACGAACAGGATGTCTCCAATTGTAACTAATCCTATAAACCTTCAAGTTGAACAAGTTCCAATTCAGATGACCATAACAGTACACGGAATCAATTTAAGAAAAACACTGACAGTAATGTTGAAACTGTTGCAAATGAACAACAAATGCCAAATATACTACAGGAAGATTTATACTTAAGCAGTGATAGTGAAAGTTCTGTAAAGAGTTGGGCAGTTTTATAAATGAATGAACATATTGGAAGTAAACAATAAAACCAATATTCCACAGAATGGAAAAAAGCATATAGTTCATGCTGACGAATGGAAGTTTAACGTCTATAAATGTAAAATAGTTGGTGGGAAAGAACATGTCAATCAAAGAGGTAGGACTGTTCCTGCTAAAGTACTGCAGCTTCCATGCATGTGTAGGATGAAATGCTAAAAAAACTACCTCCATTTTGTTCTGTTTTCCCACAGTTGCTTTTTTTATATTAGAATGCAGATACTTATGTAAGCCATCTGTGCAACTGAATAGTAAAAGTAATCTGCCATATGCATTCCGCCTTTATTTGTAAGGTATCTTTAGTGGCCTGCAAAAGATACACAATTATGTTTTACAATATTTTGCTTTTATGGTATTTTATTTTAATTTTAGGTTATAAGCAGTTCTGGTGTGTATCTAAGTACAGCTAATGATATTTTGATGTTATTACTTACAATTTTTGGTGGCTGCTGGTCTTTTATTCCAATGGCATTTTGTTTTCAGAAACAAAACAACCAAAAATCACCAATCAGCACCACTTTAAGAACAGCATCCACAAAAAATTGTAAGTAACACCATGGCAGCAGCCTCAGCTATACTTAGAAAATGCACCAGAGCTGTTTATAAACTAAAATATACAAAATGTAATAAACTAGATATTGTAAAATTTCTTGTTGTGGTCTTCAATCCAGAGACTAGTTTGACGCAGCTCTCCACAATACCCTATCCTCAGCAAGACTTCATCTCCACATAAGAACAGCAACCTACATCTGCCTGAATCTGCTTACTGTATTCATCTCTTGGTCTTCCTCTGCGATTTTTACCCCACACACTTCCCTCTAATGCTAAATTCACAATTCCTTGATGTCTAAGAATGTGTCCTACCAATCTATCCCTTCTTTTAGTCAAGGTATGCCAGAAATTCCTTTTCTCTCCAATTCTGTTCAGTACCTCCTCATTAGTTACGCGATCCACCCACCTAATCTTCAGCATTCTTCTGTAGCACCATATTTCAAAAGCCTCAATCCTCTTCCTGTCCGCACTGTTTATTGTCCATGTCTCACTCCCATACAAGGCAACACTCCATACAAATGCCTTCAGAAAGGACTTCCTTAGGCTTAAATCAATATTCGATGTTAACAAAGTTCTCTTTTTCAAGAACGCTTTTCTACCCATTGCCATTCTGCATTTTATATCCTCTGTACCGTGGCATTCAATTGTTATTTTACTGCCCTAGTAACAGAACTCATCTGCCTCCTTTATTGTTTTGTTACCTAATCTAATCTTCTTATAATCCACTGAAAGTGTCTTACAAATAAAGGGGAAATGCATATGGTAAAATAAAACTTTATTCAGTTGCATAGATGGATTACATTGAAAGACTAAGCTATAATTTTACTGTAAATGGTGGATGAGTTAAACTGTGCTACATAATTTCTTTGAACACACTTTCAATCTTGAATAAAGTTGTATTGAACATTTTAAAAAAACTTTGAGCTAGTTGGAGTAGTAAGAAAAGATCAAAGGGATAGGCATAGTCCAAGCAGAAATACATCTGGTGAAACCACTGAACATATAAAAGACATATTTCTTCTGTCCACAGTATGAAAGTCACTACAGTAAAGAACAATGTGTCAGCAAATATTTAGGACCACAACTGAACATACAAAAAAGTATGACCTACACATAGATGACTGTATTCAAAACAATATTCATCCAGAGATAAGGGGTAAAAAAGGCTTTATGCAGACAACATTAAAAATTCCAATTCATCATTCAAATCACATGAAAATGACACCTGTGATATGTTTCAGGCAAAGTTAGGAACTAATCTAAATCCATTAAAAAAAATTGTTCACCATCCCCATTCGTATCAAATAGTATTACAGTAAACTCTCAATTATCCGCGAGTGGATTAACCACTTTGCGGATTATTCGCGGCCTCCTCACCAATTTTTTTTTTTTTTATTGGAAAAATTTCCTTTTGCCTGTGAGTGGCATTCTGTCAGACACAATTTTGGGCTACAATATGTGTGTAGTAATTTATGGGCTGCTCAAACACTGAGTGCTGCACTACAGCATTTGTTGCAGAAGATGTGTACATTATAGTGTGTCGATGACCTGATGAGCGATCACGGGAGTCCCGCCCTTTCCCACTGTAGCACGCCACTAGAGCTTGCTACAGACTGTGTCATAAGTTTGTTACGTCTGTACAGCTCAACTTTTAAATTGACAGACCGTGTCCAATTTTTATTTTTTCTCAAACTTTTAAGAGGAAAAGCAGCACAGTACAGTACAGTATGTACTGTACATGATTGCGATTCTGCTAATTACAGTACACTACTTCATGTTTCTAAGAACTGAATGACCCAGACGTAATTTCTCTCTTTTTTTATTTACGTCAAACCTCATGCAGCACTGCACAGGACTACTAAGACTGGCCAGGTAGCAAATTCTCAGAGTGCCTGCAGCTACCGGTGGCCTAATCTGGAAAACCCTATTTCCCCACCAACAGTCCTGCTCGCCCACCAGGAGTAGAACGAATTCATAAACACACACCAGCAGTAACAAAAGTAAATGAATAAACTAAAGCGGAAACAGTCATCAGTCACGCATCTCCGCTTCAATGGGCTGATGGGTTACTGGGTTACCTTGAAGAGCAAGAAGATGCTCTTCTTTGTGACAAGTTGGTTTTGCGCGAAATTTGCAGTGCGACATATAAAAGACAAGCTACCACAATGAGACAGAAGTCAATTCAGGAGTATTTTGTTTCAAAGTAACACACTGAAATGTAAAACTGTATTAGTAAGTACAGCATTTTCAAAACACAATAGATGAATAAAGTAAAATTTATTATAATTTTTAGCTAATTAATTTTAATTATGACATAGTAATTAATTTTTGTCTTTGCACTACCCTGACACATTAGTGTGTACTAAAGTTGCGGATTATCCGCAAGATTCGATTATCCGCGGTTTTCGAATCCCCAATTACTGCGGATGAACGAGAGTTTACTGTATTTTCTATAAAAGGAAACTTTGAGCCTTAAATTTCACCTTGCTCCTCATTTCACAGTGTGACGAGTCAAAATGAGGGTCAGGCGGAAACTAAATTGCCTCAGCAAATTTTTAAGTGGGCAGACAGTGCCATACCGGATAGTGACATGGAAAAAATATACTTTGGACAGAGAACTGCTATGGACAAAATAAGAATGAGAATACAATTGTTTTTCTGGTAACTGCATAAGTAACCACAAATAAAGACTATGAAAGAAGTTTCTACTAAAAGACCATACCCATATGCAGGATGACAGTTTACATACTTTGATAGAGAGGAAAAGAAAGAAATTTAATAATATAAGCATTTTAACAGCCTATAACTGGCAACAATTTGTAAGACACACTTCCAGCAAGTACATTGTTCATAATATGGATCCTCGAGATTTCATAAGTTTTAAATCACTGTATGCCACAAAAGACTCTAAGACCTTCCCTTGTTCAGAGGAAAATAAATATGGAGAAATGGCCATTTTTGTTATCAAAGTGCATGCAATTGCAAGTGAAACAGGAAAACAAAGTAATTCTATACTCCATAAGACCTTTCGACAGCGATAAACAGGCTGGCTTTGTTAGGTTACGCAGACACTGAATTACATTTCCAACAGATTTGAAACAACTCATTTGCCCCATACCTATTTCGCTGAAGAAATGTAATGATTTAATGACACTATTGCCATACATCCCTTCAGTTTGTCATGCATTTTATACGAACCTAGAACATACATGTGGACCTAATACAAACATAATGGACTATCCCAAAGAAGACAGATGTGATTTAGGCAAAACGTGACATTTACGTTCGTGCAGCGAGTTGTACTACAATGTGAGTAATGTTCTGTTAATGTAATAAATTCTTACAATGATATTAATGTGGCTGAGTAATATTTTCGTCAAGTACCAAGGTCACTATACCACACAGTCTAACATGTTTATGAGAAGTATGCAACACCATGTCCATTATATATTTAACAAACTGATATAAAATTTAAAAAAATAAAATAAAAAAATACTATTACAAGCAAAGCAACATGATACTTCATGTTCGAAGTGTAAACTGAACATATTTTGTTGTTACAATGTTGCTATTAATAGGCAAGATCTTCAAGGGAGAATACAGTAAAACAACTTCAAACGCTCTCCTGTAAAATTTAGTAAATTTAACAGTGTCTTACACCTCCGATCCATATATTAGTCAAATATCTTTTCTTCGAAGCGAGTTTGAGTCGAAGGAATAAGTCTGCAGGATTGAGATCCGGCAAGTATGATAGATGTTCAAGTTCAGACAGGAAATGTTTAACAATATTGGCTGTGTGTGGGCGATGGTTGACGTAAAAAAGGAAATTTGTTGTGCATACTGGGATCATAACCTACATATACGTTGCATAAAACGGGTCAAAATTTCAACGTACTTTGCTTGCGTTCAACTTCGTACCCTTATGGAGAAATCCTTGTGGATAATGCCTATCGAAAAAGTTCACGAGCATCGTTTTGATGCTTAATATTATTTTGCTTTAACCTCTTTCTGACGAGGTGATGTCTGAGAACGTCAGTTATGTTTTCCGTTTTCGTTTCAGGGTCATGCCCGGTGACAACATGGTTCAAGAAGTGGAGCGTCGCATTCGCTGTTTCCACTAAATTCTGTGAAGCTTTTAAACCTGCCACCTTCTTACCGTCAGTCAAGTGATGCGGCACAAAACATCGCGTTTTCCTCTTCCCTAACTTTTGGGTAAGGATTTGTCGCACGGATTAATCTATAGTTCATCCGCTATCAAGTGCACACTTAATTATGAAAGTGAGGACATTAATCACGAAAAATCGTCAATGTTTTCGTCACTATGGGGCTTGTCAAAAACTTTCCCGCCCTCTGCGAAAACGGGCAAACCACTCTTACCCTTTAACTACTATCGACCGTCTCTCAGACCGCTACGAATTTTCGTGTCAAAATATTGCACACGCCCCTGTAGAGAGAAATTGAGTCATCCGTGTACCTTCCTATTGGCCAACACGTTACACATGCCAGCATTCTTGCATTGTTGTTGCTCTTTATTTTCGTAATTTATTAGCCCCGTGAGGTCTCACAGACCTACCTTAGTGTTAGGATGCGCGGGAGTAGCCGAGCGGTCTGGAGCCCCAGGTTGCGGATCGCGGGGCCTCCGGCGTTGGAGGTTCGAATCCTCCATCGGACATGGATGTTTGTGTTGTCTTTATTATAAGTAGTTTGTAAGTTTAGGGACTGATGACCCCCGCAGTTAAGTCCCTATAGCTTTACAAACATTTGATTTGAACATGGGTTAGCGTCTCGTGTTTTTACTAAAAGTAGCTGTTTCTTTATGGAGGCGAAAGCTGAACCTTGTATACAACGTGTTTTACGCGAGAGAGATGTCTATGTCTAAGAATAATTTGATAACAGCGATATGGACCCTGATTGAGATATTTAGTGATCATAATACTAATTCAGAGCATGAAGTGTATGCAGACTAAAATATGATTCTGCGGTCATAGTGGACATAATTACTTTTTACTTGATGTTGCTGGAGTAAAATCTGACAGAGTTTATTTCTTCACTGATTTGCAGAATGTAGTGGTCGCTATACATTAAAAAAGATGACTTTGCGTTCAATTTATCGGAACTGAAACGGGAGTTTTCCATCTAATTATGTTTCGAATCTGTAATATACTTTATGATATTCTGTGGTTGAGTAGAGAGCTAACTATTTGATGTAATTTTCGTAACACGTGAAAAAAATACACAACACATTTCGCAGAGTTTCATTTGTCGCCATTTTATAAATACTTTGTTGTTAAAATAATCACGTTTCAATATAGTCTACTTGCAAGAAGTGTAATGAAACACAGGAAGACATGAAGCTATACATTTCGCAAACCACAGATTTTATAAATAAGGAATAAAGGTCAGGTCTGAGAGACCCATCCACAGTAATTGTGTTCCTGTTTAAGTCCATAGTAGTTAAGGTTAACATACACTTCATCCCCAAGAAACTTACCAGCATCGCATGCGTTTCTTTAGGTGTCTTGCCAAGCTCGAAACAAAACTTTCAACTGATTCGTTGCTCGTTCATTGTCCTGTTCTCAGTTCAGAACCAACGCCCTAAACAACCATTTCGCCCAACAGATCTAACGCAGAACACACACGATGCTCAACTGCAGTGGGTGCAGGTTGTCATTGTCAACCGTATTGTCTAGCTAACGTGATTGTTCACACCTGCCGCTACGGAGCTGCAGGTTGTGACTTGCCTTTGTTGAACAATCGACCATTCCGACTTCATTCACCGAACTATATTCTCAGACGTTAAACTTTACCGGTATTGCATAGAAATTATTCCGGGATGCGAGTGTGCTGCAGAAACATAAGAAAAGGAGAACACCGACCTCTGTTACTACCCCAGCTATGAACTTTGTAATAAAGCTACCCTGCATACAATGCTCCAGTGTCTGCATGTGTATTTTGTTACAGACAACTAAGCAGAAGCATGTTCTGATTACTTCTGCTGATGAACCAATTGCTTTTCAACAACCAATTATCTGGAAATTATTAACAATTACTGCGGCTCACTACAGAGTTGGTGTTGCTGTCATTTCTGAATGGGTGAAAAATCCAATACTCTTAGAAAAACGATGGAAACATCTGATTCATCTGATTGAGAAAGGTATGTCTTCTAACTGAAAGACCTAAGTCGAAACAAGGCCCCTGGAGTAGATGACATTCCCTCAGAGCTACCGAAGTCTCTGGAAGAACCAGCCATGACAAACCTGTTTCACCTGGTGTGTAAGATGTATGAGACAGGCGAAGTACCCTCAGACTTTAAGAAAAATGTAATAATCCCCATTCCAAAGAAAGCAGGTGCAAACAGGTGTGAAAACTACAGAACCATCAGTTTAATAAGTCATGGTTGCAAAATATTAACACGAATTATATACAGAAGGATGGAAAAGCTGGTAGAAGCCGACCTCGGGGAAGATCAGTTTGGGTTCAGGAGAAATGTAGGAACACGGAAGGCAATACTCACTTTACGGTTTATCCTAGAAGATAGATGAAGAAAAGGCAAACCTACATTTCTAGCTTTTGTAGATTTGGAGAAGGCTTTTGACAATGTTGATTGGAATAAACTCTTTCAAGTTCTGAAGCAAGCAGGAGTAAAATATAGGGAGCGTAAGGTTATTTACAACTTGTACAAAAAACCAGACAGCAGTTGTCAGAGTTGAAGGGCATGAAAGGGATGCAGTGGTTAGAAAGGGAGTAAGACAGGGTTGTAGTCTTTCTCAATTGTTATTCAATTTGTACATTGAGCAAGCTATAAAGGAAAGCAAGGAGATATTTGGTGAAGGAATCAAAGTTCAGGGTGAAGAATTAAAAACATGGCGTTTTGCCGACGACATAGTAATTCTGTCAGATACAGCAAAGGTCCTGGAAGAGCAATTGCACGGAATGGACAGTGTGCTAAAAGGTGCATATAAGATGAACATTAACAAGAGCAAAACTAGGGTAATGCAGTGCAGTCTAAGAAAATCAGGTGATGCTGAAGGAATTAGATTAGGTAACGAAGTAATAAAGGAGGTAGATGAGTTTTGTTACTTGGGCAGTAAAATAAATTATGGTCGCAGTAGAGAGGATATAAAATGCAGAATGGCAATGGGTAGAAAAGCGTTCTTGAAAAAGAGAATTTTGTTAACATCGAATATTGATCTAAGCCTAAGGAAGTCCTTTCTGAAGGCATTTGTATGGAGTGTTGCCTTGTATGGGAGAGAAACATGGACGATAAACAGTGCGGACAGGAAGATGATTGAGGCTTTTGAAATGTGGTGCTACAGAAGAATGCTGAAGATTAGGTGGGTGGATCGCATAACTAATGAAGAGGTACTTAACAGAAATGGTGAGTAAAGGAAATACTGGCATATCTTGACTAAAAGAAGGGATAGATTGGTAGGACACATACTTAGACATCAAGGAATCGTGAATTTAGCATTGGAGGGAAGTGTGTGGGATAAAAACCGCAGAGGAAGACCAAGATATGGATACAGTAAGCAGATTCAGACGTAGGTTGCCGTTCTTATGTGGAGATGAAGAGGCATGCTCAGGAGAGGTTATTGTGGAGAGCTGCATCAAACCAGTCTCCGGACTGAAGACCACAACATGTCTTCCATATTGCACGAAAAAAAGCTAAAATGTTACCTGCAAGATGATAGATATTGTTAGAATGAAAATTTAAAGTTACAAGCAAGGCTATACTCGGGGCATTATTTACAGTTCCGGTGCTGGTGAAGGTTCAACATGTAGCCTCCAAAATTCTCACCTTCGCCAGGACAGCTAATAATGGAAAACTACGTTTGGCGTAAAACAATTGTGACAAAGAAACTGCTGTGCCCCCGTCCCCGCATACACCAGTCATGGAAGGGCAGGACGACCAGACGTCCGGATCAATCAGGACGTGTCCTTTTCAGATCTTTGTCCTGAATCCGGGTGGATTTTTACACTGTCTTACATTCACAATTAGTCCCGTTCTATTGCTCATTTCTTAAATACGTTATACTGCCTTCGTAATTAGATTAATAATTGTTCCATGGATAATATATACGACATTTCGTAATGATGTGGCACCGTCAGTTTAGTAAATGTCTATACATGACAATATTTTAGGGATTTTTTTTATTTTCATTTTTTTATTATTTTAATTTTATTTTAAGTTTTATCTAAAAATTGATCTGTAGTGTAGAAGGAGATGCCATTCATAAATTCCTTTAATTTCTTTTTAAATACTGGTTGGCTACCTCTCAGATTTTGATGCTTCCTTTGTAAGTGACCGAAGACTTTTGTGGCAGCATAATTCACCCTTTTCTGTGCCAAAGTTAGATTTCACCTTGAACAGTGAATATCACCCTCTCTCTTAGTGTTGTAGCTATGCACACTACTATTACTTTTGAATCGGGTCGAATTGTTAACAAATTTCATGAGTGAATATATAATTGTGAAGCTACAGTGAAGATCCCTAGATCCCTAAATAAATGTTTGCAGGATGATCTTGGGTGGGCTCCGGCAATTATTCTAATTACACGCTTTTGTGCAATGAATACTTTTTTTACTCAATGTTGAATTGCCCCAGAATATGATCCCATACGAAGGCAGTGAATGGAAATAGGCACAGTAACCTAATTTACTGAGGTATCACCCATTTTGCAATGATCCTGATAGCATAAGCAGCTGAACTCAAAACGTTTCAGCAGATTTTTAATGTGTTTCTTCCAAACCAATCCTCCCTCAATGCGAAAACCTAAAATTTTTTAATATTCTACCTTCGCTACAGATTTCTGTTCAAAGTATAAATTTATTAATGGTGTCATGCCATTTACTGTATGAATCTGTATATACTGTTTTACAAAGTTTAATGAAAATCCATTTGTAGAGAACCTATTAATTTTCAGAAATATATAATTTACCATTTCATCAGTTAATTCATGTTTGTCAGGCGTGATAGCTATACTTTTATCATCAGCAAAAATAACTAGCTTAGCATCTTCGTGAAAGTAGAATGGCAAGTCATTAACATATATTAAGAACAGCAGAAGACCCAAGACCGAACCTTGTAAAAACGCACTATGGCAAAGCTGCATTTGGAAGAAGGATCGTAAGCGAGTGCGAAATATCTATTACTTAAAATTTTCCCTCCTTATCTTCAGTTGCCGATTCGCATTTGCTTGGCTTTGTAGTTGGCATTATATGTTCCATGATGGGTATTTGTGGCTTTTTATGTAAATTTCTGTTCATTGTAGCCTAGTTAGTTTCATAAAATATATGGCAATGCCTAAACGCAGGTATACAGTCTCAGAAGCTTTCTTGCAAAAATCCTGCCTTCAAGAAAAGGGAGAAATGAATTCCGATAAGTGTGGAGCTGGAACTAACGTCTGAGTGACTAATAAAGATAAGAAATAACTAGCGAAATTGTTTTACTGTCGTGGTTTTATTTCATGGTTTCTTAGTTAATTTATTTGTATTCGGTAGGTTGAAGTGCAATTTCCGTCACTGCGGCTGCTGTTTGACTTATAGAAGATGTTTGTAATGACGCGTGAATGGTGGTAGGTGAATGGTGTCTACATTCTTTCGATTTATAAATAGTTCAGTGCTGGACACTTTTTTTACGAGTAATATTGCAACTTTTTTTCAGTGTGCAAATTAGAAAATAACATTTTCACTAAATGCCACATTGTTGACTGAGAATAGGAATAGTTTGGACAATGTATCTGTTAAAAGTATGTTGGTGGTCCATTACAATTTAAAAGAATTTTCATGGTATCTTTTTACAACTATGCGTTAAGCAACCCTAAACTGCTGCAGGAATAACTTAAGGAATGTATGTTGTGTGTGTTAATAATAAACTCATTTACTGAATTCGAGCTTATGTTTTGAGCGTCCCCTTTTTTCTTCCTTTGTCCTTTTTGAAGCTGTTTGTTCTCTTTTTTTTTTTATACGATTGCATCTGGTCACCCTATGCAAGAAGGAAGGCGAGATAACCTAGATTTATGAAGAATGTTTCTCAACATCTGCCGCATATTTTTACAGAGCCAAACATGATCCTGTACGTCTTGTAAACTCTTTGTCAAATGTTACAGTGATCAGTCTGAATCTACTTAAAGCTGAAACATTTTAAACTGAAAAATGTCGGCGTAAAATAGTAATCATATTAACTGGAAAATGTGTTGAGCTTAAAGTTGAAGTGAAAGATACTGCTCAGCATTTCTGCACCCAAAAGTTACCATTTTCAATTACTCTCTTTGGATCAGAGCAATTTTTGAAACCACCTTGCAAAATATTACATCCAAAACAGAAGTATGAATGAAGTACTGGATACAGGAAATAAGACATGTAATTAACTGGTGTGTGTAAGTCTGGGATGATATCAGGGTAGCAACTTTTCAATGGTGATGATTTCAGAGAAATTTGAAAACTACGCGGAAATTGTAAAAACAATCACCAAATACGAAGACTTCTGAGTGCGAGATGCATAAATGAATTCTCAAGAAATTACAGACCAAGAAACTTTAGACAAACGCTGATGCTTTGAAAGAGCCTGAAGTCAATGATGCAGACAAAAAGGTGACAGCCGGTGATCGTTTTCGAACACTAGGGGTAACCCTAAATTGAGGATTATTCCAAAATTCTACTGCATACAATGAACACAAAAATTAAAGCTTATCTGTTGCTCTAGTTTACCCTGATATAAAAACTTAATTTGTTGAATGAATATTTAATAATTAAAAAGTTAGCTCTTAACCTTACATTAATAAAGAACATACATGTAAGCTATATTTAGATATTTTGAACTCCTTTGACATTCAAAAACGTCTCAAAATACGTCCCGTAATTGGCGTACAGATTATTGCATCGCATATTAGTTTATAGCACAGCCATAAAAACCCTCATCTGTACCAGCACTTTCCAGTACTCTCACTCTCTCTCTCTCTCTCTCTCTCTCTCTCTCTCTCTCTCTCTCTCTCTCTCTCTCTCTCTCTCTCTCTGTTCAGGTAACCAAGTTTATACGGTAAAATATCTTTTGTGGTTTTTCATGTTAGTCTAAGAAAAGGGCGTATATTTGTAATTGACAAGACCAAACAAACTGTAAGATTACTTACCAGTATGTTAAGGCTGACAATGGGTTTGCTGATGCTCGTGGATTAGGAGGCTTCTCGTGTTTACTACCAGCGTCCATTATGTTAGCTCAGCTGCATTCTGAAACAATAAATTAAGTTTACTAGGTGGAAATATCACATGTCAATCTACAATTGATAAAAAATTAAAAATCGCATATTTTCTGTAAAATTTTCGTAATTTTGTAAGTTTATGAAGAGTCAGCAAAACTCCTGCAACCTGTTTGTCTTTATAAACGATTTTAGATAATCTGAACAGCTCTCTTTGTTCGCGAATGATACTGTCGTTTATCGGTTAGTGAAATCACCAGAAGATCAAAAGCAACCACAAAACGATTTAGATATCAGATATGTGCATGGTGCGAAAATTGGCAACTGACCCGAAATAATGAAGTGTGAAGTGATTTATATGAGTAGTAAAAGATATTTTTACGATAAATCAGTCAAACCTAAATTAGAAAGAAAACGTTGAAAATATCGTTTGGAAGGGGAACGATAGCCTGCGTTTCATTGACAGAACACTTAGAAAAGGCAGGAGTTTTAATAAAGAAACTCCTCACACAACACTTGTCCCATTTTAGAGTATTGTTGCGCAGTGTGGGTCTTCATCAGGTAGAACTGGCGGAGGACATACAGTAGAACAAGTTCGGAGAAGATAAGCTCGTTCCGCATTATCGCGTTGCAGGGGAGAGTCACGGGAATTATGCAAGAGTTGGAGTGGGAGTCATTGAGAGCAAGGCGTTATTCGTTCCGGCGCGATGTATCTACGAAATTTCTTTCGAATGCGGACATATTTTGTTAGCATCCACCTACACAGAGAGACAAGAGAATCCTAATAAAATAAGAGCTATCAGATCGAAAACTGAAGTATTTAGGTGTTCCTTTTCCCCGCGCGGTATAATGGAACGGTAGAGAAATAATATAAGAGCGGTTCGATGAAACCTCTGCTAAGCACTTGAATGTGATGTGCAGAGTAATTATGTAGAAGTAGACTTTCTTCACGTGCATAGAAAATTGGGCAGATAAGAAGAGATGGAATTCCACAGGAAATGAATAAATGTTATAAAACTTAACTGAGTAATGGTAACAGCAGCATTGAAACAAGATCACGTCTTATGACCAGTGTAACGTACTCTGGACCTAATAATACAAACCCTAGCACCAACAAGGTTGTGACATGAAAAACAAGATCTCTCTTCTGCTCCTGCCGTATAGGCTGCCCAGCAAGACAGTCTTACACTGAACTGGTACTGTCCTGTTTTATCGACCTGTTTTGCAAAGGGCTACTCATCCAAATGGGAGACAAGTACTGAGTAAAAAACTGAGTTAAGAAAATTCAAATCTCCTTATCAATGTTACTGTACTTTAAAAAGTAAGGCGTGACGTCCAACGTGTCATGTGCTGAATGTAAACGGTTAAAAATTGGCACTGAATAACAAATGGCGCACCGTCGAAGGTTGAGAGAAGTGGGAATGCAGTGGGGTGGGGTCTTTTTTCCCCACTCCTTTATTAAAGCGAACAAAACAAAATTCTTAAAATCGACCAAGCCAAATTTTGAGTTTTAGCGAGATTAACGCACAGTAATGTATGGATATAGATTTTTCATCAGATTTACTTGTTGCTGAACTTCGGTGTGACACTGAGTTGCTTTAAGTTTAATGCGTTCCTGTACAGCTTACTGTACTGGGTGTGTAAATATACTTAACGACGCTCTATATCATACTATTTTGTCGTAATGAGAAATTGACACACAAGATACTGAGGCAACGCATCTTTCTCAAAAAACAAAAACTATTCTACCCAACTTTACTGTCTGCAGAACTCATTGTCATTCTCAATACGTCCTCTACGAAGCCAAGGCGTAACCTAAAGCCGTCCACACACGGAGCGTGTATCTGAACGAGTGTGGTCAACGTACAGAGTTTCTGACGTCACAACGAGCGAACCACACTTTGTGGAGGCTTTCCCAACTTGTGCGACAGTATCAAACATGCAAGAAATTCTCCATGTGCGTCTGAACGTTCACCGATAAGATGGGAGAACGCCACCGACGTCACAACACGTGACTATCCAGGAAATGGGACAGCTCTTTCGGTAGAGATGAAGATGGCGTATTTGATGGGTTTATATATACGTGGTTAAATAATTACGGAAATACGCCGTTTCAAGGCAACAGCGCGCAGAAGATCCGACAAAACGAATTGTTCTTTATACGATTTGTTGTAATTACATGCCAGTAACCGATATACTTACGAGTAGTACTTAAGTGCGTATCCTCTGAAGAGTGAGTTTGGTGTATTCGTTTTATCTCCATCTACATATATACTCCGCAATCCACCGTAAGGTGCGTGGCGGAGGGTACACTGTACCATACTAGGCATTCCCTTTCCTATTCCACTCCGAAATAGAACGAGGAATGCCTATGCCTCTGTACGAGCCCTAATTTCTCTTGTCTTTGTATCTTTACGCGAAATGTAAGTAGGTGGCTGGAAGATAGTTCTACACTCAGCTTCAAATTCCGGCCCTCTAAATTTCAACAGAATTTCTCGAAAAGTACGTCATCTTTCCTCCAGCAATCCCCATTTCAGTTCCCGGAGCATTTCCGTACATTCGCGCATTGATCGAACCGACCAGTAACGAACCTAGCTGCTCGCCTCTGAACTGCTTCCAGGTCTTCCTTTAAACTGATCTGCTGCGGGTCCCAAGCACTTGAGCAATACTCAAACATGGTCGTACAAGCGTTTTATACGCCGTCTCCATTACAGATCAAGTACATCTTCCCAAAATTCTCCCAATAAACCAAAGCCGGCTGTGTCCTTCCTACTACTGAATAACAACTTTTAAGTTTTACTACAAAGCGAGACTATTGCATTAATGTTTGTGTGATGCGAAGGCCTATTCTAATTTTATATTGCACATATTGTTATGAAACATTTTCAAGTCGCTGCTCTTCTTGACCTAACATGCAACTTTTCTAAGTCTTCTGTTCGTAGATATTTTGTTGTTACTTATGTAGGCCTATATCGCATACAGAACATGAACGTATGCACATGCGCGGAAATACGCATTTTAATACAGTTAAAGCAGAAATTCTACTGCTGTCTTGTCGTAAACAGTGTGATTTCAGGACCTGAAGCCGCAGACAAGTATAAGAAAGTAAACTTAGCAAACTTGGGACACATGAAACCTGCAGTCAACTATTTCACTTTGAGGAAACACCAAATTAAAATCTGTGGATTGCTGCCTCAAAATCAATTACTAAAATTTTTAGTTCGAAGTACAGATCTGTTCCACACAATTCAGAACAGTGACGCGCGTTGCCCTCTTTTTATCTTTTAAAATACAGAAAATCATGGAACATACATTCCACTGCTGTACCCATGAATTGTTAATAACTTCAAGAAATATTTTGGAGCATAATCGAATGTGCCATCTATCAGAACTATGTCCTTTTCACAGAGACTAAGTAACGAAGATTTGACTCCGCTGAAAAAAATATTAAACCTGAGTCAGGATCATTTTCTGCGCTGACGTGAGCAATTTCGGATGGCACTTAAGCCTTGTACTGACAATGTTGTTTCTTACGCATGTTACATCTCGATTAGTCAACATGTTGGTCAAATGGTTCTGCTCCGCCACACCCTAATTAATGATTCTTGCCGGTCGCTCGTCAGTATCACAGGTAGCTTTCAATTTTATTGCATTCGACAATTATTTTCTTCCTAATTCTTGCACTAAATATGGATAGCGACTATGATTTCCGTCACAAATCGACAAAACACAATCATTCCTATTGTAAAAATTTTGGTATTACATTTTTGCCCACTTTAGGTTACGGTAGTAACACTAAAAGTGGGGCTTTGCGATCGTTTTTTGACAGCTCTAAATTTAAATGAAAATCACGGCTTAACCATTCACCTGACACGAAAATTGAATAACCTAATTTGCAGAGGAGAAAACACTCTACAACTTTGATATTTTATGTTTTTTTTTCATATCTCGTACCGTTTCAGAGATATTTGCAAAAATAACGGCGATTTTGGGATGTCTGTGTCTGTCCGTAACGTGTTCCCCGTTTTTAAGACGAACCGTTCAACCGATCAGCACCAAATTTTACAGACATAATTGTAGGCTGCCAGAGACCAGAACCCCCCTTTTTCAAATTTTTCGGACGAGAAATACGTTAGTAACACCAAAAGAAGCCGTTTGCAATGTAGTTTTAATAGCAAATAAACCGTTCATTCCACGCGAAAATTGAATAAACGATTTTGTAGAGGAGAAAATTATCCGCAACTCTGTTCTCTTATGTTTTTTCATATCTCTTATCGTTTGAGAGTTATTTACAGCCGCGGTGGAGTAGCCGTGCGGTCTAAAGCACCTCGCTGCGGAGCGCGCGGTTGCTCGCCGTGGAGGTTTGAGTTCTCCCTGGGGCATGGGTGTGTGTGTGTGTGTGTGTGTGTGTGTGTGTGTGTGTGATTAGTTTACCTAGGTTTAAGTAGTTTGCAAGCTATGGACTGATGACCACGCAGTTTGGTACGATAGATTTACAGACATTTGATATTTACAAATTGAATTAACGAAAACCTGCCGTTCGTAGATGTCACGTGACATTCCTCGCCCAGAACTCTGGCATACGCCATCTTGCGTTGCGTATTTGATTTTCTTATTGTAACTTGCTGACGTCCCCACGGTAACCACCCCCAACAGAAACTGTCGGAATCTACGCTGACGACACGGCCTACTGGTGCACGGAACTAAGGACCTCCACCATACAACGAAAAACTTTGAATTACTTGCGACGACTGGAAACGTGGATGGCCAAGTGGAGGATCCGACCCAATCCTAACAAGACAACTGATAATATTCCGACAGACACCTCACCAAGAAAAGACAGCAACTGGCAGATGACATACAATTGACACTATGGAACACCCCACTGAGACTAACGAATACGACACGATACCTCTGAGTATTCCTAGACCAATACTTGAACTGGACGACACACCTAACCTACCTACTCAAAGTTAGAAAAAGACAAAACTTGATAAGACTCGTACAAGGACGACTATACGGATGTGACGACTAAACAGCCATCCAAACATACAAAACATACATCAGGCCCGTATTGGAATAGCTGCAGCCTCCTTGGGAGGACTCCATGCATCAGTGACCTAAGGACTGTACTCGACTGAAAGACGACTACGTAGCATTACAAAACTCTCAAGACTAACACCAAGTGACGACGTTTACGAAATCACTAGAGTTGAACCACTACAAGACAAACTAACCAAGCTGAGAGCAAACGAGCTGACATGGAAGACCTACTAACGACACGACCGAGACTTACGAGAAGACCAAGATTGAAGTACATACAACCAGAGCGTACAGTGGCCCAAAACACCATCTCTGAATTCCCAGAGCTGGCCCTCAAACAGCTCGCTCCACCCACTCAGGGTGTAGAATGAAACGTGCAAAAGTCATTTCAAAGCAATGGCGCACTGAAGAATTAACAAAACACGTCGTTTTTCGTACAATAAATGATAATCTAGTGTCTACAAATGCCATATTAGCATCAGTTAACAACGGCCATGAATAGTATGAGATTAGAGAACGCTACTTATAACTGGTAGCCGTAGCGTAGTGGGCAATGCGTTAGACAGTGACGCCGAAGGTAAGTGGTTCTAATTTTTTTATTATATAGATTATTAATTGAGTCCAAAATGTTTGCCAAAACTTATAAAACTACAAATCTAAAATGGGCCATAGAACACGTCAGTGCGATTTTTTTTTCCGCAGGCCATTCCAGCCTTGCTCGCCAGTCGATTTCACCTCCCTATAACGTTTAAGGATGAAATTTTAATAAGCAAGGAATATCTGACCCCTTTTGCAAATTATTGTCTTTACACTGTCCTCTAAGCTGGCCACTACGTGCTCTTCACGAGCAGATACAAACTAAGCAACAGAAACAAGCGTGCTGGGTCCAAGGAGGTGCTGCCCGTCGCACCTTTTATCCTGGAAGCCGCCGGTCTGCGCTATTCTACCTGCAGGGAAAGTTGCTCAATTCGTGAGGCCTATTTCGCCCGGGTCTATGTTGCTCAGTTCATGCGTGCCCGACTTTGAGCAGCCTGCCATAAAAATTTTCAATTAACGACAAGCTGGGGGATCTGGCGGGCCGAGGCGAAACTGTGACATCCTGTAACATCAATAAGGCACGTGTTCTCGCAGCACCATGTGATCGTGTAATAAAAATTAAATGGCGTGTGAGGTGCCATGCAGAAAGGTCATGGCTACGGGTCGCAGCATCGTCCACGTACGTGAAACGGGCCACATTGCCCTGGATACATGTCCGGCGGTTGAAGTGGGTACCGACCTAGTTGACAGTGGCTAAAAAAAACTCTTGATTTGGAGGAATATTTATTTACATTGACCCGCGCGGGGATGGCCACATTTATAGTGTACTTTCTCTAACATTATTCGTGGAATTGGTATGGGCTAAATGGAGTCATTACGCCGGAATTTTAGAGCGTAATGTTGTAGGTATGTCTTTGTGAATGTGAAAAACTAGCAACTATCTGAACGTCAGGATTCTTTGATCCTTGGGCCCTGTACACTTTTTTCCAAATGTCTGTATAGTTTATGGGACTTAACTACGGGGTCATCAGTCCCTAAACTTACAAACTACTTATGAACTACTTACGAACTAGGACAGCACAAATATCTATGCCCGAGGGGGGATTCGAACCCCCGACCGTAGTGGCCCTGCAGACCGTGACTGGAGTGCCTCAGTCCCCTCGGCCACCGCGGCCAGCACCCCCCCCCCCTGTACACTTTAGTATACTTAAGTCTCCGGGTGACTGTGGTAATCAACGACCAAGAGACACGGCACGTGTAGTTAAATGGGGTCATTCAGAGGGGGACACTTCATTAGCGGCGTTGCAGTCACCGCAACTCTTTCTACGTGCCGCAGTGGGGAATCAAGGATTTTGGTCGGAAAGAGGAAGTTTTCCTCATGCTCGGGGGGTGGGGTGGGGTTGTAGACTCATACCCCCTCCCTTTCCCCCCTGGATTAGCCTGTGACGCGACGCGACTTGCTGGTCACCGAGTCTCACAGTCTCTTGGTTGCATTCGGCCCATTTGGTTGCACGATGTACGAAAAAATGTTTAAAATTCGTGGTAGAAAACAATGTTTGTGCTTAATGGTGATCATATAGACTTAAAACAGTCAATACAGCTGGAACATGTTGAATCGGTTTCTTATCCGGAGTGTGTCACAGGTATGAATGTTTCGTGGGAAGAATGATTGACGGTAAGTACGTGGGAGTTAGAATATTGCTAGTTTTAATCTTCACGATCTTTTGGAGAGAGATACGTATGAAAAGGCAATATATGTATTGACTCAGGCGTAGACAAATTAAATTACCACACGTCTGTTACAATATCATAATGCTTGAAATCTATTTAAAAATTTCACATTCACTAGACCAAAATCCAGAAAATAGTTATTTAAATATGTTTTTAAAACAGACTAAAAAGTATAGAATAACTTGTCCTAATGCCATGCAATTTCCTAACCCCATATAGACAGAAACATTTGTGCTTGCAAATTTTAAGTAGCTACGATAACGGTACAATTTAAAACGAAAATCGTGGGGTACATGGAGTAGATAATAGCAAGTAGATATTGCTAAGAAAAATCACAGAACAGTTCATATCATTTGTGGTGTATCAAATCGTTGGTGACTTTGCATACACGAATTGTTCACCAGTTTTCTAATGCATGCGCCTCACGTTTTTAGTTTTAAATATTGCCAATATTGTAACAGCTATTAAAGATTCAAAGAGACATATTTCCAAATCTATTTGCATGTACTGGCGTAATAATAAAACAGCATTACAATACTATCGTCTCTGCTCTACTCACCAGATATTGTAACTGCAGTCGGCAAGATTATATATAAAGTGCGCACTTCCGTCACGCACAACTAATGGAATTTATTTAACTTTATTTCACACCGCAAGCAACTCGGCAGAACAGGAGACTCGAGTCGGGCCAGTGTGAGTGTGAGTGGCTACTTGCGTCGTACCGTCTCCCAGTCTTCTAGTTGTCACGTAGCTAGAGAAGCTATTTATGTATTAATATGTGCTGGTATTGTGTTTCTGTCAATATCGGCAGTAACCGCGGGCAATATGCTGACTGGCGCCGTGGCTGATAGCGGGTAATAGCTACGCGTCACTCATGACTGCCTCACTGCCGATCAGATGTCTGCCTGACGTCATGATCAAAGACCAATTCTGCTATGAGACCTTGTTTCAAGCACTACGTGCAGGTGGAAGAGGGAGGTGTAATACGCATGTCTTAACGACCGTTTGTAGACCATCTGTGTATGATCAAATGGTCAAGCACAGGAGAAAAAGGAGAAAAAAACCACCTGAGCATGTCTAGCTTCAACTAGACTGTGATTCAAACTGGCCTACTGGCTGCTTCTGTTTACGCACTTGGCTGCACATGCAGTAACATCGAAAACTAAACCGTGCATATTAATCACCAAATTGATACACCAAATGTAACCGATTTTCTGATTGTTGCACAACAGCCCATGGTGTGTGTGGGAGAGTGCAGATTTCATATCGTAAGCGGACGACAACTACATAAAAAAGTTATTTCCAGCTTTCTGGATGTTGCAGGCAGTAACTTTATTATTTGACCAGTCTAAGTTGCAGAAGAATTTTTATGTTTCGTTTCGGAAGTTTTAGCCCAGTTTCAAAAGAACCAATGAAGTCCTACAACATCATCATTCACCACATGGTTCTTTTTCGTAGGTTGAAGCGCACCACCAAAGTACACTACAACCCACTAAGAATCATGTGGCCATTGATATTGTAGGACTGACTTATCTGAAAGTCAGCTAAAACGTTCAAAACTGGTAAGCAAACAAAAAACCCATTCTGCGGAACTTAGAGGGGGTAATTACAGAAAATTGTTTAATGTGTGTAAACAGTCCCGAGAACTGTAGATGTGTGATGTGCTTTGCTTATAATCTAGTTGTACAGCACGAATTTAAGTCGTACTAGAGGCTCTACCAATTACGAAGACAATCTATAAACTAAATCAGTTATGATAGCATATTAATCAGATGCTAATACAAATTCCATGCTTGATAACGACACTTTTCCACGATAGCTTTAATAATGACTCCTGCTACCGTTTTGATACCATATGCCCAGTTTTAACTGCGAAAGCCCAATAATAAAAAACATGCAAAAGGAAGTATGTGAGAAAACAGTAATGCCAAAGAAGAAAGCGGAAAGTTAAAACACTGAATCATAACGAATATGTCATGCATAAATATTTATCACAAGTTCCATAAGGAACTGTTAAGTTGTGGCGTTCGGACGTGTCCGAAGAAACATACTATTCATGTAACTGATAATATTTATACATATGACACTCCTTTATGACGACGGATTAACGGGATGAACAACGGCAATATTTCTGACTTTCGTATTTTATTTTGACAGTCACAATCACAAATTTATTAGTCGAGTAGCAAGACAAAGTAATCATATTAAACTACTAAATTTGGAACTGTGACGAACTAAAATACACAAATCATGAATATATGCACAGTCATTTTCTGTTTAGAATCTTATGTCAGGCACTAAAACCGACGCCTCGTTTATCTAGCCCTGATTGTCTCTCGCCATTTAAATTATTTGGCTACAGTTGTTGCAACGCATTCCATCAACACCACTTCGTGATACGTATGTTTTGAATTTTTCCACATTTTCCCCTGATTTGTAACTTAATACTTGCCCTTCGTCTATTTTATCTATTCAAATTGCTTTAGCATTATTTGTGTTTATTTTCGAAGTGCCTTTGTCAAAGGCATTATGTAATTTTTAACATTTAGTTGTTGATGTCCTCTGGAATATTCTCAGACTACTGTGTTACCAGAGAAAACAATTCTTTCGTCCAGCATCAATTTCGACCGCTGTATGCCACGTTTCATGTATATATTGCTCTTTCTTTAAGTAAATCAGAGAGAGAGAGAGAGAGAGAGAGAGAGAGAGAGGGAGAGAGAGAGAGGGGGGGGGGGAGTAGTCTTGTCGAACATATTGTAGTCATTCTTAATGGCACTGGTATGTTATACTGCATTCTGATTGTGTGGCATGAGAAACTGCAGACTATTCCAATTTTATTTATTTTTCGACACGGTACCATCGAAAAGCCATCTAGTTCAATGACTAGAAACGAGAAAATGTTGCAGTCGTCTTTTTAAAAACATTTCCGGCACAAATAGAAAAGCAACTGCAGAAATGTTTCAGCTCTGTAGACGTAATGCTACTAATAGAATTAACAGAAAATACCACAAATTCCATGAAAGTAATTGGCAGTTACTTTCAAGTAACGTATGGGGCAGTAAAGTGAAAACAAGGTGAATGGAAGGAAGTAAGTAAACTGTTTATTGTTTCTAAACTAATCGCTGTAACTGCTACATTAGTACATTTACCCGACTACAATACAAGGCGGTCAATGCCTCCATGACTACACGATTGCAGCTGCTTACGGAACCATGGTTACATCTACGGCCAAGTACGAGACCCGGTGTCGAAGGAATTAAGTTTGAGATCGACTGCAAGCAATTTCTAAACCCAAACTTTTTAATATTTTAGAGGAACAACAATGACTTTAGTATTTTGAGGGTAAATGACATTTATACTCTTTGTTGTAAAAAATATTTAACTGTTTGGAAAGATGTGGTGGAGAGCAACCTTTGCGCATGCGTAAGTTTAGGAGGTGGTGCTACTTACAGTGTCACGTGTACCGAAGGTAGCTTGTCTTCATCGTAACAGTCACTTAACAGTGTGATCAGTTGCTTACCGCGTTTTAGTGCTCTTGTGCATATTCATAAGTTCTTGGTGTTTATTATCAAAGAAAAATTAACAACGTTCGGTATCTTTTAGAAAACAAATTACTCTTCTTTAAGCTTGGAAGATAAGTGTGAAACATGCTTAGGCCGACGCCTAAGCTCGAGCAAGCGCAAACCAGCCAAGGTAAGACATTTTGTAGAACTTGGTAACGAAAATTTATCTAAGGGGGGGGGGGGGGGCAGTGACGTAATTTTCAGTGGCGACAGACAATCAGCACTGCGTCAAACAACCACGGTTGGTTGGTTGGCTTGGGACGGGGGGACCAGACAGCCTGGGTCATCAGTCCATCGGCGAGGAGAGGACAGGAGAGGAGGCCGGGAAAGAAGGAAGAAAGACTGCATTAGCTCGGGACCCCGTGCTCGCCATGCACGTACTCACGAAAAAACCGCGAGCCCCCTGGGGGATGCTAACATAGTCTTGGGAATTACTTCCTTATTGCAGAAGAGAGTAGATCGTAAATGGGCATTCTGAGCATTCAATGCATTAGCTTTACTACCCCTTGATACCAGTTATTTCACTACTTTAACATCGTGTGAGAAAATATTTCGTAACTACTTTAAATTGTTCACTTGATCCAACCTTAATCCTTTTATTTGGCAACCAAACTGTCTAAGTCTGCTTCCCCACAGACATTACTTTCGTTTTGAAAATGCTGTTCTTCATACCATAACCCTTACATCTCTGATCTAACTTTGGGGGAAACAACGACAGTAATCTATGTGGGACGTACGACGGATGTATACGTTTCGACAGAACAGTGCAATTTGTGGTAAATGGGCTATGACAGAAGACGAATGATTCGAGTGCGTTTGCTAACAGCACGACATTCCATATAGCGCCTTTCCTGGCTTGTGACCCTATCAGTTGGACGCACGAAGACAGAAAAACCGTGGCTTATGTGTGTGTCGATTACAGTTGGTACAAGCTGATGGTAGAGTTCGAGTGTGGCGCAAACCCCACGATGCTATGGAGATGCCTAAAAGGAAATGTGCAAGCTGGTAGCGGTTGTTCCATGACGGTGTGGCCTTTTTCTGTCCGGAATTGACTGGATTGTCGGTCCAACTGACCCTATTATTGACTGGCGACGGTTATGTTCAGCTACTTTGACACCATCTGTAGTCAGCCATTCATGGATTTTATTTTTTTTTTTTATTTTTTTTTTTTATTTTTTTTTTATTTATTTTTTTATTTTTTTTTTTTTTTTTTGGAAATAACGATGGCAGTCTCATGTGTCACAACAGTTCACACTTTAAGAAACATTTTCGACAGTTCCACCGAATGAATTAGCAACCCATATCGCCCGACGAATCCCATCTAATGTTAATGGGAAATAATCTAGAGGTCCGTTCGTGAACAAAATCCTTCATCGACAACTTCTTTGACTATTACGGACGGGTATAGAGACAGTAGGGCTGAATAATGTTGCAGGGAACATTCAACGACTTGTTCGATCTGTGGTAAGGCGAGAGGAGGAGGAGCAGGAGGAGGAGGAGGAGGAGGAGATCCGACATATTAGAAGCTGCCCCATGTCTTTTAACCTCAGTGTATTACAGTAATCGTCATGGAGAACAGTTTTAATAACCAGTTTACTTCGATTCTTTTCCAACTATTTCGTTTCCATTTTGCATTCATTGGCATTGCTACCTCATCCTTTTGGAAATATATCTACTGCGTTGAAAATGCTTGGACTTTAGAAGCTGGGCGACCTGTTGCAGGCTGGGACGACCTCGGCCCAGTCACACAGGATGGCTGTAAACGTGGCGCCGCCCAGACGGTACGTACCAATCAATAGACGCCGCCGCCAACGCCCCTTCCGCCAACTGATGCACTACACACACAAACGCACACGCACTTAGAGCAGTGGGTGACGCTTTAATCTCGTTCTTCACAACAACTCACAATAGGATATTTTCAAAATAGTATCATCATCTCCATCTAAACCATCGAAACCACAGAAGCGCATGGCAGAGGGTCGATTTTATTTGATTTTCTCAGGGAAGCCAAAACAGTCTTGGTCCAACCCGCCACTGCTCGCACCGAAACTAAGTTTATTGTGCGGTATCGCTCCCTGTATATCAAGTAAAGCCAACCAATGCCCTTGAACAGTGCAAGGAGTCCCTTTAACAGTCATTTATTAGACAATTTCTTCGAGTCTGGTTGTCCCGAATGTTTTGCGCCTTTTACTCTCCAATGCAATGCATTTGAAGATTAGATGTGATGCAGCTTCATCACCGTCATCACAGATCCTACATTTTGGGTCCTCTTCTGTTATTCCCATTGTATGTAGGTGGTTTTTGAAATTCCCATGGCCTGTCAGCAATCCAACCACGAGTCTAATCTCTCTCCTGTTCAGGCTCAGGATTGCAGAGCTTTTAAAACATGGCTGTGGCATCATTACCTTGACATGTTTTTGTTCATAGACTTTGGTCCAATATTCTATGTGCTGTCTTCTGAGCCAGTTACGTAGCTCCAATTTTTTCATTGCCTTGGTGATTGTCAGGACAGGTTCCGGTCCAATAACTGGAGTCTCTGCCCCCATCCTGGCTAATCTGTCGGCATGTTCGTTGCCACTGATCCCCGAGTGGCCAGGGACCCACAATAGGTTTACTCTATTGCTTTCCCCTAGCTTCACCAGAACCCTGTAACATTCAACAATTTTAGACCTTGTTGCAGGAGCTGCCAGTGATCTGAGGGCTGCCTGGCTGTCTGAATAGATAGATGCTACGGTCTTTGTAGCACCTAC
The DNA here is from genome assembly GCA_026315105.1 of Locusta migratoria. Lineage (NCBI taxonomy): Eukaryota > Metazoa > Arthropoda > Insecta > Orthoptera > Acrididae > Locusta > Locusta migratoria. The sequence goes on from CM048745.1 coordinate 628,283,674, forward strand.
GCAAATTCTCCTCCACACACGCCCTAATGGCAGTGATTTCGGCCTGGAATACTGAGGCCAGTTTCCCTAGAGAGATGACGCCCTCCAGTCTTGGCTGCATCCCATATACTCCGGCCCCAACGCCTTGGTCTGATTTTGACCCGTCAGTGTACTAGACAATATCCCCCGTACGGTGTCTATTTTCTCCCACTGCTCCCTACTTCCAATTGTTATACTGAAAGGCTTGTTGAAGCAGTATGGGGTTATAATATAGTCGGCTGGCATTTCCCCAACCTTTCCTATATTTACCTCACTATTTTAGTGTGTGATTCTGGATATCCCAAAGAGTTCCAGTTTTTGCCAGTTTCGAGTCTGTATGCACCAGCCGCTGCCTCCATCTTGACCCAAAGGTGTAATGGGGGCATATCCAACATGGTTGCCATCCCAGCAGTTGGTGTGATGCTAATTCCGCCTGTTATGGCTAAGCAGGCTAATCTCTGCACCTTACCAAGCTCCTTAGCAGCAACCTGCTGTTCTACTTTCTTCCACCACACGACCACCCCATAGGTGATCCTGGGTCTAATCACTGTGGTGTATATCCAGTGCATACGTTTGGGCTCAGGCCCCAATTTTTGCCACAAGCTCTCCTGGTACTTACCAGAGTACATTTTGCCTTGGAGCAAATATTCCTAATGTGAGGGGTCCATGTCAGTTTCTCATCTAAGGTAACCCCTAGATATTTCACTGTCCCCTTCACAGGTAGCGCTTCATTGAAAAGCTTTAGATTCCAACTTGAATGTTGGATATGCTTTTTTGTGAATGGTACAACAACAGTCTTCTTAGACTAACCCCCAGATCCTGTTTTCTGCACCAGTCTTGTACAATGTCCAACGCACCTTGTGCCATATTCTTGACTGTGTCAGAAAATTTGCCAAGTATTACTATGACAATATCATCTGCGTATCCTTGGCAAACGTACTGCCTAGAGTTTACTTCTCCAATGAGATCATTCACCACTAGAGTCCACAATAAAGGAGGAAAGAACTCCTCCTTGCGGGCAACCCCTAGTGGTGTATGGCAGAGGGTACTTTCCTACCGGCTGTACTCTCAGAGTAATTTCGACAAGGGGTGATTTTTCGCTGACACTGTGAGAGAATTACTTGAGAGTACTTTCTGCAAGTGTCGGTGTCTTGCAAGGGCAGCTGTCTAAAGCGTCCACACACAGCAGGGTGAGAGTATCTGCGAGAGCGGAGAAATCCTCTGCGAGAATTTTCTGTCTGTTCTGTGCGCCAAGGAAGAGTTGCGATTGCATAGTGACCCTTCTGCTGCTCTTTATGGTAAATAATTTTATTTATTTATTTTTTTTTATTTATGGGACTTAACTACGGGGTCATCAGTCCCTAAGCTTACAAACTACTTATGAACTACTTACGAACTAGGACGGCACACATATCCATGCCCGAGGGGGGATTCGAACCCCCGACCGTAGTGGCCGTGCTGACCGTGACTGAAGCGCCTTAGTCACCTCGGCCACCGCGGCCGGCTATGGTAAATAAAAACGAACGACCGCGATCACGTTCGGTAAGAGTGGATTAGCTAGTCGGACGATTTTTGAGCATGCAAGGATATCGCTGAAGAGCTTGTGATGAAAGATCCACAATGTTATCGAAATTCTAAGAGTGACAGCATAGAGATCACAAAAATACTCTAGATAAATGGATCCAAAATTGCCAAGGAAGACACGTGTAGATTCATTGTTAAATATATACTATATATGCCAGTTATATTTCTGGCATCGTGCATATTTACACTCTGTAATATTTCATAAAGTAACAAGAAGTTTTGACACAAAAAGTTTAAAAGTAATTGTCGACGCCTCAGGTGAGATAGTTGCCTTGCTACATGGAGCACAAAATGGAGCAATGCCTTAACATCAAAGATTGTTTCAAATTAGGCAAAATGGTGGTCCCTGGGATGTTGGTGCAAGTGTATGTTGTCGAAGCAATGAGTAAGAGGGGTGTGTGTGTGTGTGTGTGTGTGTGTGTGTGTGTGTGTGTGTGTGTGTGTGTGTGTGTGTGTGTGTGTGTGTGTGTGTTTGCGGAAATTCAACACATGACCTCAGTGCTTCGAGCGAGTCCATAAGAAGAATTTGCTGACATTTTTTAATAGCTGTACAATCCATGTTAGCAGTGTATTGTAGCCAATGATGATTACTTTGAAGGCCAGTTAAGGTATTTTTGTTGTTAACTCTTCTTCCTATACTTCCTGAGGCCATTCACGAACTTTTCAGACGGACATTGTACATAACATTTCGTACACTGCATGTCGGAGGGTACCTTACTCCAGACTTTGGCATCGTTTGACAGAGCTCCATGAAATTTGGCAGATGTGGGTCTGTGGATAGAGGCTGGAAGAGTAGGAGGCGGGAGAGGTAGGTCGGTAGAGAGAGAGAGAGAGAGAGAGAGAGAGAGAGAGAGAGAGAGAGAGAGAGAGAGAGAGAGAGAGAGATGGAATACATTGAGTATTGGAATAAATGAATAACTGAGCAACGCAGGGTTTTCAGTTACGTAATACACGGAGAAGTCTCAGAGGACGAAGGGGTAGGTAAGAGATAGGTAAAGAGAATACGGGAAGGAGTGTAGGATGTACCGGGTGATCAAAAAGAATACATTTGAAAACTTAATAAATAACGGAATAATGTAGACAGAGGGGTAAAAATTGACACACTCGCTTCGAATGACACGAGGTTTTATTAGAACAAAAAAGCAATAATGAGACTAACAAATTAAGACGAAACAATGTTCTTTACAGAAAATGATCAATATGTCCATCATTCCTCAACAACAGCTGTAGTCGAGGAACAATGTTGTGAACAGCACTGTAAAGCACGTCCGGAGTGATGGTGAGGCATTGGCGTCGGATGTTGTCTTTCAGCATTCCTAGAGATGTCGGTCGATCACGATACAACTGCGACCTCATGTAACCCCAAAGCCAATAACCGCGCGGACTGAGGTCTGGGGACCTGGGAGGCCAAGCATGACGAAAGTGGCGGCTGAGCACACGACCATCACCAAAAGACGCGCGCAAGAGATCTTTCACGCGTCTAGCAATATGGGGTGGAGCGCCATCCTGACAAAAATCGTACGTTCCAGGAGGTGTTTATCAGCCAGACTGGGGATGATGCGATTCTGTAACATATTCGGCGTATCTCTCACTGACGTTTTGCTGTCCAGCGCCGTCTGTCAGACATTTTTTGTACTTTGTTTTTGGTTCTAATAAAACATCATGTCGTTCCAAGCATGTGTGTCCAATTTTACCTTTCTATTCACATTATTCCGTGATTTATGAAGTTTTCAAATTTATACTGACTTTTTGATCACCCGGTACATCCACATCCTATACATATTAAGCATTGTGAAGCATTGGTATGTTCGCTAGTCTGACAAAATAATCATGCAATCATTTGAATAATCTACGATATTAATAGGTTATCGCGATTTTGTTACGATCCTCTTTTTCACTTTCGCAATATTGGTTGACGCTTTTCACTTCGTAGGCGCATTAACATGCGCCACTGCCAGTTTATGTAACCGTTGAGCTAGCAATACCACTAGGAGCAAGAAAAAAAATTTGTTATAAATATTTTTTCCTAATTCTCGCGTTTTTGTACGACGCTTAGATGATGGTATTCAGTAAAAAAATAAACTAGCACAAACTGCAAAATTATTCATGTTCACCACTTTGTGAAACAACCAGAAGTGTTTTGAATTCCTGCGAATTGAGCTCGCGTAAAACTAAGTTGCCTGATGACCGGCCATTGCTACACCATCTTATTGTATAACTGACCTTGCCGTATAAGGGTGAAACAAAAGTCACATTTTCAGGAAATACGTGCATAATAACTCAGATACACTACATATCAGGTAATAAGTTACATATTTGAGATCTCAGAGTGTCTGTTCAGTTCACACATGTATACAATTTTATTCCAGTATTTATGAAATTTTGCCCTTTTAATCTTCAAAAGGAGAGGAAGGACACTGACTACATATGTAAATTTCTTACGGTGCCTGGCGAAGAGTTCCTTACAGTAGACAGCTACTCTTTCACCTATCACTAACAAATGTTGAAATGTTTGTATAGTCTATGGGACTTAACTACGGGGTCATCAGTCCCTAAACTTACAAACTACTTATGAACTGAAACTTCCTGGCAGATTAAAATTGTGTGCCGGAACGGGGACTCGAACCTGGGACCTTTACCTTTCGCGGACAAGCGCACTACCGACGACTGTGCTATCCCGACACGACTCACGATGCCGCCTCACAACTCTACTTCCGCCAGTACCTCGCCTCCTACTTTCCAAACTTCACAGAAGCTCTCCTGCGAATCATGCAAGACTAGCACTCCTGTCGGGATAACAAAGTCGGTAGTGCGCTTGCCCGCGAAAGGCAAAGGTCCCAGGTTCGAGTCCCGGTTCCGGCACACAATTTTAATGTGTCAGGAAGTTTCATATCAGCGCACACTCCGCTGAGAGTGAAAATTTCATTCTGACTACTTATGAACTACTTACAAACTAGGACGGCACAAATATCCATGCCCGAGGGGGGGATTCGAACCCCCGACCGTAGTGGCCGTGCAGACCGTGACTGGAGCGCCTCAGTTCTCTCGGCCACCGCGGCAGGCTCACTAACAAAGCTGGTAGGTTTATGTAATATTTCACAGACGGGGGAGGAGAGGCTGGGTATAAGGGGAAGGGGAATATGGACGGAGTGTGTGGAGAAGTAGAGGATTGGAATCAACAAGTACCCGTACAACGCCGGGTTTTCTGTCAGTAGTTAAATGCGCCACTCATGTCGCGTGAGGAACAAATGTTGAGAGACGACAGGTACAAGTATCATCTTACCGCTGGAGTAGCGTTGACAGATTCTGCGAAACCGTTTTGTGCACCCTTTGTTTCCCCTGCGACTGCAAGCTGTATAAGGCTACGTCGGTGGCCGTGCTGAATGAAATGGCGCCAGGTATGGCTGAAGGCCACCGCCACTACCCGAGCAGTGCTGGTGCAAACAAGGCAGCCGCTAGCAAGCACTTAGAATGGCGCTGGCTAACCACAAACCCACATCATCACTGTGTGCATAGACACCAAATAACACTCCAAACTGTTTGCTGCTTGCTGTGATATCATCACTAGGTTCAGCACCAGTAGAGACGCCGCACTCGTCTTTCGTGCTGGTAAATCTGTTAACTTTCGTAATTTTCCTTGTAAATTCCCCAATTTTAGTTCACTTTTTTCAAATATCAGATTAGTGCTTCCAACAGCACCACTTAGATTATTTAAAAGCGTTCTGCCGCCAGGTTTTTCATTGCTGGCAGCTTCACCCGATTACTGCAAGAGGTCAAACATACAGGGTAGGGGGATAATGTCTTATCTACATCTACATAGATACTCTGCAAATCAGATTTAAGTGCCTGGCAGAGGGTTCATTAACCACTTTTCTCTGCCGTTCCATTCTCTAATAGCGCGCGGGAAGAAAGAACACCTAAATCGTTCCGTTTTCGATCCGATTTCTCTCCCGAAGTAGGTGGGTGCTAGCAAAATATTTTCACATTCAGAAGTAAAAGTCGGTGATTGAAACTTCACAAACAGATCACGCCGCAATGAATAACGTCTTTATTGTAATGATTTCCACCCCAATTCGTGCAACCCCCCACCCCACGCAACGTGATAAAACGAGCTGCCCTTCTTCTTCTTTGAACCTTCTCAATATCTTTGGTCAGTCCCACCTGGTGAGGGTCCCACAATGGGGAACAGTACTCCAGGAGAGGACGCACAAGTGTGATGTAGGCAGTTTCTTTGGTGGAGTTGGTGCATCATTGAAGCGTTCTGCCAATGAAACGTAATCTTTGGTTCGCCTTCCCCACAATATTTTCTATGTGTTCTCTCCAGTCAAAGTTGTTCGTAATTATAACTCCTAGGTATTTGGTAGAATCTACGACCTTAAGGTTTGACTGATTTATCGTGTAATTAAAGTTCAGCGGATTTCTTTTAGTGGTCATGTGTATTACTTCACACTTTTCTTTATTTAGTGTCAATTGCCAATTTTCGAACCATGCAGAAATTTTGTCTAGATCGCTTTGCAGTTGCTTTTGATCATCAATTGACTTCACTAACCGATAAACGACAGTATCATCCGCGAACAGTCTAAGGGAGCTATGCAGATTGTCTCCTAAAACGTTTATAAACACGAGGAAGAGTAGGGGACCTATAACGCTTTCCTGTGGAACGCCAGATATCACTTCTGTTTTACTCGATGACTTATTTGCAATGAAATGCAAATGACAGTAGTGTTAGAAATAACGGAAGCTCAGTCTTTTGTCAGTGACTGCTACAATTGCCGACATAAGCAGTCAACACGGTCGAATTTATAATTGTCTGTTTGAGCAAGTTCTTAAACACAGGCTCTCATTTGCATGTTAGTATGAATGAAATAATACATGAACAAATTAATATTTATTAGCTTAAATGTTTTCAAAGATTTTACAAAACCCGTTTATTCTTACTTTGAAATTGCGTGCATTAACTTTTTCAGACCTGGTGTCCAATATATCTGACACAGACTTTTTATTAATATTAGAATACTATACGATGTCGCATTACTTCAAGATCCAGTGACCTGTTTACTGGACATCTCTCGCTTTTAAAATTTCGTGCTTGTTGATGCCATATGTCACCACAATGGCATTCTACAATGAAAAACATGGCGGACGCATTGCAGAGTGCGTCAGACGTAACAGTACATAATTGAATTATTTTATACATTAATTTATGAATTTTGCACAAATTCCACTTTGCTATATAAGTTCCACAATAAATAAGGAGTGACGTATTTAATTGCTGACTTCTCATTTCACGTACTTAACTGTCTTCCCGATCAGTGACGTAGCCAGGCTATTGTCAAAGGGGGAGGGGATTCCGAATGGTTAAAGATAAATTTACAAAGGCTTTTGTAAAAAACACTGGCAACGATACGGTTGCATGTCACCAAGCTCGCTGCCTGTCAGCCACGACTGTAGCTTGGTGTTTCGCAAAATCTGCATTAATTTTTGCATCAGTATAAATACCTTGCATATTGATTTAGGAAGCGTAAGTCTAATTTTATTTCCAAGATTATTGGTTCTTTCACTCTTGTTTGCGTTACAACGTATCCATCCTCTAGATAAAATATTACTCTTAAACTTAACTTTGAAAAGTATTACACATACTGAAATATTGCCACTCCAAATAACGACTCCACTGCTTAAATAGCTAAATAAGCTATTATAATAGTACGTACTTTAACTCACCATAACGCTAGAGGACAAATGAAAGTCGGTTTTTCTCTTTTTCCTTGTTATGAACTTATTCATAATCGGAAACTTAACAGCACAAAAGAAATAAGGGCAGCGGCAGCATTCCACTGTAGTGCTTAACATAGCAGTAATGGAGCAAGGCCAACAACGGCTAACGGCTAAAGGAGGACTTGGCAATAGCCGATGCTGTTATCGATATATCGGCAATTAAAATCTATAGAGGCTTTGTTGACTGTATAGTGTGTATCCCTTTTTCGGCGTATGACTGATAACAATATCATTCAGCTTCACTACACGGTAGCTAGGTGGTGTCGTATTTCATTTAGTCCCTTTGGAGGTTCGAGTCCACCATAGAGAGAGAGAGAGAGAGAGAGAGAGAGAGAGAGAGAGAGAGAGAGAGAGAGAGAGAGAGAGAGAGAGAGAGAGTGTGAGTGTGAGTGTGAGTGTGAGTGTGAGTGTGAGTGTGTGTGTGTGTGTGTGTTTTGTCCTTAGCATAAGTTTGAGTAGTATTTTATAGTTTAGGTGATAGTGGGGTCCGGACCCCCAAGACCCCCTCCCCTTTCGCCTACGTCCTTGTCCAGACCAGGTGTCCAATTTGTCTTTTTTATTTTGGAAACTGAGTATGAAAATTTTTAATTTTGCTCAATTATACAATAGACATGAAAGTGCCAGAATGTGTTTTATTCAATTTTTAAATTAATTCAGAATTGAAGGGGTTAGGGTAACTTTTACGAAAATATATGTTTATGACAGACATGTCACTGAAGGATCAGAATGAAAGATGCAGACGATTGTACTAAAGTCTGAATTTTACATTACTAATAAATTAATGAAAATAATGAATTAAAATACAAAACGATGATTTTTATGGTATGACTCTTGACTTATGTACATGTTTACATTGTTTCAAATCACTTTTTGGATTTCTCAGGTTCATACTCTTGCTTTTGTGTTAAGATTTTGTCGTCGTCCAGACAAGCCGATTATGCCACTTCAAAATTACGTACTCAGTACACCTAGCATTGCATGGGAAGCATGTGTTTCATATGCACGAATAGGTCATTTGAAGAAAGTTAAATTTTTCCTTGATGTTTCACAATAGTTTGAAGTAGGTATGGTTTCTTACACTTTTTTACCTGAATAATAAAATGAATAGAAGCACGCGACATTTTATCTTGCTTTCTGCCTATGAGATGCTGAGTAGTTGGCATCCACGAATGAGTGAGAGGATTTATGACATGACAGTGAGGCATTATGCCTGCGAGTAATTTCACACAAGTTCTGCTGCGAATCTTTCAGGACCAGCATTTCTGTAAGCTACAGCCATGTCTCCAACATATTCTTACGAGGACGCATCGTAGGGTGTGCCAGGATAGCTCAGTCAGTAGAGCGCTTGCCCGAGAAAGGCTAAAGCTCTAGGTTCGAATCCCGTCCTGGCTCAAATTTAATCTGTCAAATTTCATCATAATGTTTTCTGCACTATAAAAATAACACTCTACATGTACCCATTTTCCACAATATTATCGCGAGACCTCAGTTTGACTGCCGGCATGGCGCAAAGAATAGCGACACCGGTTGCGGTGACGAAAATCGCTGGTTCAATCCCGTCCACCGGCAAAAATTTATTTCTTTCTAACTAACATTTCCGGAACGTTCCATACGTTTCTTATGTTCACTTGTAATTTCTACTTGTTTATGTTAAGTGTTCTTCTAATTTCTGGTAAATTTTGTCTGTGTATAAATAGCATAGCACTGCCCGAGAGGCAGTCAGTACTGCGTGTACGTTTCGGTTCACAATAAGCCTGCTTTCAGTGTAAGTGCTGTGTTCTTCGAAGTCAAGCCTGCTTCCATTTCAACCTGACAATATATACATCCGTACTACAGTTTTTGTACAAATATCTTCACAAATAAGGCATATTCCCAACGCTTCCATCAAAAATATTACGGGTGACAACATCATCGCACAAATATTCGTTCGGATTATCAGATCCGATGTTGAAGATTGAAAACTGATTACGAAGTGAGTGGCGTTTTATTGTTTAGGCTCTCTTGTTCTTTAATTTTCTTTGATTTCCTTAAATTCTAGTTACGTGACAAGCTTTTCGTTGACGTACAGATGTTAGTAGAGGCGCAGTGAATGGTTCTCTGTGTACTACTTTAAAGTCGCTACGATTGAACTTCGGAAAAGTACATAGAGAACCAGTCACTATATGGGTGTGAATTTTTCTTCCTTTATGTGCATTAGCTCTGACTGCAAAGTATTAAAATTTTAAGAAATCAATATTATTGAGAATAAATTACGCACAATTTCGATTAATTAATAAAACTGCCACAACCGTTCAGTGACTGTACCAGAGTCTCAGTTGGAGAACTGAATCCGACTCATCAGTGGTCCTGCATGATAGGTAGAAGAAGATAGGGGAAAGGTAGGTGAAAATTGTCGCACTTCAGGCTGAGATAGATAGGGTTAGGCAGGATATAGAAAGGTTGAGGAGAAAGGAAGTCGACATCGTTGTCATTAGAGACGGAGGTTACGGAGGGAGAATGGTAAAGAGAGGAGGTAGGTGGCAACAGAATTAACCGTGTTAGAACTGTCAGAAAAATTTGTGGTGAATGTACATCTACATCATACTCCGCAAGCCACCTCACGCTCTGTGGAGGAGGGTACTTTGCGCACCATCGTCACTTTCTCCTATTTTAGTCGCATACGATTCGGGGAAAAATGATTTTACGTTTTCGTGTGGGCGCTATAGTCGAGCCGAAATACGATGATCCCTGGTGCTTGCACCAATCGGCTTTGAGCACCGGCTGCGGCAGCAGACCATTGTAGTAAGTCAAACGCGAACGTTGCTCTGCGCATGCGCGCGTCTTGCTACGCTGTGCACTTTTGCCAGTTTTGTCTGACAACAGCGACCGTTAGCTATATCATACTGCCCAGCAGCGAACTATTTGGCAACATGGTTGCAATCCGCTTCTCCCAGTTGAGCGGTCTATCAGCCCAGTAGGCGGAGCCAGGGATCATCGTATTTCGGCCCGACTATAATCTCTAACCTTAACCTTGTGGTCGCTTCGAGAGATATACATACGAGGAAACAATATACTGGTTGACCATGAGACGTACCCTCTCGGAACTTTGACGTAAGCCTGTACCGCGATACAGAACGCCTCTCTTGCAGCGTTTGCCACTGGAGTTACTTAGTCATGTCCAGGACGCTTTCCAGCTTACTAAACGAGCCATTGACGAAGGGACGTTGGATATTCTATCTGCTATTAATTCTACCTCGCACGGATCCCACATCGATGAGCATTACTCTAGCATCAGCAGAACGAGAGTTTTGTAACCTGCTTCCTTTTTAGACAGACAAAACTTCCTGAGGATTCTTCCAATGAATCTCAGTCTGGCGTCTACCTTAACCACTATTTTATATGGTCGTTCCATTTCAAAATCACCCCTTATATGTACTCCCAGATATTTTATGGAAATAACCGCTAGGAGGCGAGGTACAGGCAGAATTGAAGTTGTGGGGCGGCACCGTGAGTCGTGTCGGGATAGCTCAGTGGTAGAGCTCTTGCCCGCGATAGGCAAAGGTCCCAGGTTAGAGTCCCGGTTGCGGCATTTAATTTTAATCTGCCAAGAAATTTCAACCGCTTCCATCGTTCGTCCTACTATTCCTTAGTTGTACAATACCGGATCATTCTTCCTATGTAAACGCAGAACTTTACACTTGTTTATGTTGAGGCTCTATTGACAATCCCAATGTTACGTTCGAAGTCATTTATACACATTGTGAAAAGCAACGGTCCCTGCGTCAACCCTGAGATCACTTCAACGCCTGCAGACTTCTCTCTGTTGAGAATACGCTACGTTCTGTTAGCTAGAAACGTCTCTCTCCAGACACAGAGTTGGTTTCATATTCCTTATGGTCGCACTTTACTCAACAAGCGACGGAGCGGAACGCTGTCGAACGCCTTACGGGAGTCAAACACGGCATCTACCTGGGCTCCTGTATCTACTTCACTCTGGATCTCGTGGATGAATAGCTCGAGATAGACTTCACGTGATCGTTGCTTTCGGAAACCATATTAATTTCTCAAAAAAGGTAAAGCAGTCAACAATCCGAAGATTAGTTTGAACACCACAGTGCTTTACTAGGCATGGTCCTGTTTGTTTGGAGGTGGTATGCCGTTGCCTTCCTCCGACTTTCGAACTGACTTACCCAGCCAGTTATACGGGGACCTACAGTTTAATGTGGGTTCCGAACCACGGTGCTACTCGGTATTTTTCACATGAGCAATACTGCCAGAGGTGAAAGAAGTGGAACGTGACAGGTAAAAATCCTAGGACCTGGCGGGGATCGAACCCGCGACTTTCAGATTCATAGTCTGGCACTACCACTGTGCAACCGATGCGCGCCCTTCTACAAAGGAGATTTCCGGTCTCCAGAAATGGCCTAATATTGGAACATCAATTGCGTTTCAAAATTCTGCAACTGACCGATGTCAGAGATAGAGAGCTATAATTTTGCACATCTACTCGACGGTCCTCCTCGTAAAAGAGATTGACCTCCGCTTTTTTTTTCTCTCTCTTTTTTTTCTAATCCTTAGGGACGCTTCGTTCCTCTACAGACCTTCAGTACACTGCTGCCGGAATGTGAAAGTTCCTTTGCATACTTCGTGTAAAATAGAATTGGTCTCATCTGCTGCAGCGGCCTCTTTCCTATGGAGCGATTTCATTTGCTTTTCTATTCCTCTGACACTTATTTCAATTTTCGCTATTTTACTGTTAGTGTGATGGTTTAAAGGAGAAACTGTAGTGTAATCTTCCTTTGTGAAACAGCTTCGGAAAAAAGTCATTTAGTATTTAGTATGTTACAACATCATTGTGTTCACAGAGTGACTACCTGATTTCGAATCGTTTACCGATTTGACGAGGGACCAAAATTTCTTAGGATTTCCTGTCAATAGGTACACGAAATTTTCCTCTCTAAGTAGTTGAACGCCACTAGCATACCATCGACTAATTATTGAGTCAAATTCTCTTTGCTTTTGTAACAGTTTCGTACAGGGTAACCAACTTTTCTAAACGAAAAAACGGGAGAATCCTTTACAAAAAATAACGTAATTAAGAGCACGACGAAATTTCACGAAAAATCAAAGCAATGTTTTTAAAAGGTAACTATTTACACATCACAAATACTTGTACATATTTTGCAACAGATTTTGCCTCAGTCAGTAGTTTTTCTTTAGCAAACTCAAAGAATTTACTGAATAAATAAGGATAATTCATGGCAACTTGCTATTCAGATGTGATTAGGTTTGTGCTTCTTCTATTCCTTACAGCTGTCCATTAATTTTTCATAAGAGAAAAGACTCAGTGTGAGCATTACTTCCTGATCGAGCACAACATACCAGTTTACCAAAGTTCTGAAAATTAATATTATCTGATTGAGCACTTTGCTATATAAGCGTTTGACAGTGTTGGTCCAATCCAGGAATATAAAGCTTCCCACTTCGTAAGATACGTACACATATACTTTTTATGGTGACGTTTTAGCTTCGTCCCCTGTGCCCAACATAAAATCTTTAACAACGATTCATAATAAGCACCGGCACAGAAACAGTCGTATCTAACGGCCAAGCGTCAGCCGACCATTTCTAAGATAACGGATGGACAAAAGTCTATATAGAATTAGTGTTCTTTACTGTCTTAACGTTTCAACAAATTCTGAGAGTGCGTGCAAAAATTAAATGCTTGAGAAGTATATTTGTACATACGAAAAAAAGAAAAGGAGAAAATAGTTACACACGGGGGAAAACCGGCCACTGATTCTGAAAATACGGGAGCTGGGAGATTATGAAAAAATATTCAAATTCGGGAGGATCCCGGGAAATACGGGAGAGTTGGTCTCCCTAATTTCGTAACTAGCGCGTATTGGGCTGTGCCTTTTAGCTTCGTCCACCGTATTACCAGTGTGAGACGAAACTGACACTTTTCGATTTTGCTAAATAAGATCTTCCTGTCTCTTGATATTCTATTTACAGCTGTATTCATTGATGCTATAATGCCCTTACGATCGCTGCTGCCCTGATCTACGGCGAGTCGAGAAGTTCGTGTCTGTTTGTCAGCAGCATGTCTAACGCTTTTCTGAACCTGTTCTGCAGCAACTTATGCGGCGACAGTCGTATCAATTTTTATTTCTTTATACAAATAAAACTGTTGGTGTTTTGCCCTCAGTCTTTTTAGTTATAGACCCGCATACTGTATGGATATCTAAGACTTACTCCAAATTACAATGCCCATCTTCAGAAACATTCAACATTTTTCCTACGAAAACTTAACCATTTCCGAATATGTTGTGACGTAGAGACGTACGGCCACAGCTTCAATTCACATCAGTGACAGTTGGAACAATGACAATTACATTGAAATTCGTAAAAAAAGGAAAAAAGCTATTTTCTATGAATGTGTCACGATTCTGGTATAAAAAATATTCATGTCAACGTAGATTTGCAGTACCACTAATTAATAACATTGTCACGAACTTCGACTAAAAACATTTACATGGACAAGAGTTTTTACAAAAGAATTTAAAGACTCTCTCTCTCTCTCTCTCTCTCTCTCTCTCTCTCTCTCTCTCTCTCTCTCTCTCTCTCTCACTCTCTCTCTCTCTCTCACTCTCTCTCTCTCGACACTTCTGATTGGCTGCCTTCGGTTCCCATCATTTACCGCGCCTCTACCAACAACTGCACATCAGATAAAAGCTAGTGTCATGTGAACTAGGATTTAACTATTTTGGTTACGGCATCTCCAAGGACTGGTATAATCTGAGTTCTTGTAAGCAAGATGAAATATCTTTTACGATTTAATATCCTTTCCATTTGCTGTTATACAGTCTTGGGGAGTGTCACGTTGAAATATTTTCTTTGCATCATGTCATTATCCCAGTTAAAAAATATGACTAGCAATTTCAGCTTAAAGCATTTTCCAAAATGCTGATCCCTCTATCACATGTCGCCGTCAGTGTGCACTTTAATAAGGACTGTTCTTATTCTGAGAAAAAGAGTTCCTTACGCAGAAAATGACAAAAGAAAAAATCCCATACAGGGAAAGAAGGGGCCCATCGATTTTTCCCAGAGAAAAATCGGGCTCATTGCACACAAGTAGTTGTGGGTTTTTTATGGGATGTTGATGAGCCCCTTCTAGATGACACACTTCAATTGCTTCTCCTGATTTTTTTTTATCTATAAGCCCCTTTTTTTCACGCGTACCCTTCATATGCTGTTGAGAAACAATTAGGACACACACGTAATCAGATCTAAATAACTAAAGATTAGATTAATTTGATTATTTAAAAAGAGAGCTTATAGGAGCTCTCAATTGAGTAAAATATATACTCTGAAATAGGATCGAAGGCGTCAAAACCACTTTTTCACACATTAAACGACTCAACACGGACGACGACCACAAGAATTAGTTCCGCGATAGACCAGAAGGATTCAGCTCTGGCAAGTTTACTTCTACTGCCAACCAAAGAGGTGTAATTTAGTCTACTCGATCTGCCCTATACCCGCACTGAAGGTATCAGTTTAATCGCTGTGGAAGTAGTGAATCGTGGACTACCGTGATCTTTCTTCCCTTCACTAGGGAAAGTTGCTCTTGTGATTACGTCTCCGAAGAGACGTTGAACATAGTCCAACAAGATGATTCATAAAAATTAAACGTAGAACCTTTTATTTTTAATTAGAGATATTGCCCGTGAATGTTCGATGAGGCAAGTACAGCGAGGAAGCCGAGCCAAAGATAGCGCGACCCGCCACGGATGGGGAGCTGTCCGTGGCCTCGTTTCGGGAGTCACTCCGCTCTCCGCCTGAAGCAACTCGCCGCTTGCGCTCCGACCTGCACCACGCAAATACGCCGGCGACCCTGTATTCCACATACCCGACAAGTCTTACTTTCGATAAATTAATCTTTCACTGACCAAATTTATAGCTGCGATACCATTACAGTTATGTAAACTACGAACTTTGTCTGGGGACCAGAGGAAAGTAACTCCATTTTAGTTACTTCACAGGAGAGGCGAAGAACCAAATTTTAAGACGTATATTTCGTTTTTCAGTGACGTAAAACAAACTTTATTGAAAAATTTCTGAAAAAAAGTTCAGATGTTTGTAAATCTATCGGACCAAACTGCGTGGTCATCAGTCCGTAGCTTACAAACTACTTAAACCTAGGTAAACTAACCTAAGGACAAACACACACACCCATGCCCCAGGGAGGACTAACCTCCACGGCGAGCAACCGCGCGTTCCGCAGCGAGACGTTTTAGACCGCTCGGCTACTCCAACGCGGGGGAAATATATATATATATATATCAATCTGAACTACACATGAATACACAAAATCTATCATATGGTAATATTTCTATAAAAATTCTCATTATTGGCTTACCATTTTTAATTTTTTAATGTAGTCTAACGAGATACGACATTATATGAATTAGTCTACACAGAGGTTTTACACTTTACAGATATACACTAGGTTTACCAAAAGATAAGAAGTTATGTTGCCCATATGAACAGATAGGGTGCAGTTGAAATAAAATCATGTTAGTGGAATTTCGTACCAGTGTCAGCAATGATCACTTTCTAGCTAACTTCATCACAATCATTGGGACCACAGTCTGAACCTCCAGCTTTGGCTTCCTGTAGACTCTTGTAAACTGCGTGATACATCTCCTTGATAATCTCTATGTGGCACATGTTCAGGAGGTCTTCTACCTTCTCTTCCTGAAGTGTCAGTGCCATGGTATTTCAGTACTAACTTGAAGATAGTATCGAAATTTCTGGATTTTCTAGAAACCGGCAATCTTTTGAATTGGTCATGATGGAAATGTTTGAAAAAGACGTGATTAACATCACTTTTGCGGTACTGAATTTGTGTCACTGTGCCATTGTACTGGATTTTCTTCTGTCAGTTGTGTTATTCAATTTTCCCTTCTGCACAGGACCAAAATCCAAGAAGTCCTTCTGCTCCATTTCAACGAGTTCATGCAGTTTTTGTTTTGTAGCAGTCTCAAATCATATACCCCTCTGAAGGATCATAGACATTAACTTTTTTTTGCAGCCCTCTATACGGGCATGGACTAAATTACACTCCAAAAAAATAGTGGCCAGGCTCAAAGAAGCATTGCTGTCACAGGAATGTCCAATGTTTGCACACCATGAAGAAACATGGTACTCATGTTGACGTTTCGATTCTGTCCTGGTAACAGTGTTGTACACTGTGAGGTTCTATAGAGTCAGTCTTTTGTAAAAAAATGACTTTAGGTGCTGTGTGTGGGTAGTATCTCACAGATTCTAGGTCAAGCTCCAGTAAATTACATTCTCCTGCTTCGGCCTGCTCTTTAGTTTCTCTGTAGGTGTTCTGAGTGCTGGTCTTTCTCCACCTCTTGATTTTCTTCAGATAGATCTTGGAAACAATAGCAGTGGTCGCATACATATTTTCTTTCTACATGAAAGCCTAAGTTAAACTCTGTATTGAATATTTATCCGAAAAAGCCAATATTTTTCCAGCAGTAACCTATTTCTAATTGCAACGTTTCAAATTCAGTTCGTGCACTATTTGAGTCGCTTAGATGCAGAACTATCCATGTCCAATTAAAAAAAAAAAAATTAGTTGGCAACTCTGGATTGTAGAGCATGACATTTTACACATGCTTGAAATGCTATTTATGCTCAAAGCTCTCCATGTCCTAAGGAAAACAGCTCACGAATAGTGTGGTTAGATTCAAAACTGTCGATGTCCATCACTAATTTGGGTGCAAAACTTGCCTTGTCCCTTTTGACAAATCGCACTGAAGACTGGAGCCATGTGACTAATGCAGGATGGCTACCACAGGCATGTAAACATTGTACTTGTGTGGTCTCTTACAGCTATTTATTTTGAAAGTTACACACATTTTTCATCAAAATAAATTATAAATTATGGAACAATCAAGGCATGACAAAGGCAATTAACCGTTTTAGAAAGCAGGTACACGGTGAAGACCAGTGGAAATGAAATATGGCAAAATTGAAGATTTATGTATTTTGTCTTTACATCATGCAGTAAATGGTGGAAATATGAACATTAGAACAACATTTAAGGGTGTTAAGAAAATGTATACCCTATTAATCGTATTTGTGTGAAAGTAATAAATACGTGTGTTGTCTTATTGACGTGACCTAACATTGACCTATGAATAAGTTTGTTTGTGTGTGTGTTTTCAGATATCGATCAAAAGGACTTCCTGAGTATCCAAAATGTGTTCATCGAGTCGGATGGGACTGTACTAGCCTAACAATGACGGATATTAAGTCTTTTCGTACCAGCTATTATGCAAAGTGTGATAAAATTTACCAAGATAATTTCCTTCTTAAATACATGAATATCAAGACACCTTTGAGATCTCGTTGTAGGGGAGAAAGAAATCAACGGAGGACAGAATCTCTTATTTCGTGCGAAAGAAAGTACCAGATGGGTCACTGAAAGTGAAAGTATGTCGTGAAACATTTTCGAACATTCTTGGTGTTTCAAAAGCAAGAGTGCAAAACATGGCACGCCATCACCTCAAGATTGGAGATGTTAAGGAGAGAAGAGATCGCCAGACGTTGAAGAACGAGCCCAAACGACAGGAAGTAATTGCTCATATAAAAAGGTATGTTCCAACTGAGTCACATTACTGCAGGGAGAAAAGCTGTGGCGATAATACAATTCCGTGGTTACTCCTGAAAAGCGAGTCGAGGAGAATGTGTTTGGAACACGTTAAATACAAAATTTGACATTGGATTTGGTTCTCCAAAAACAGATGTTTGTTCCATGTGCCTCAGACTTTTGGAGCAGATCAAAACTGAAAAGTGTGACGTTAAGAAACCTAAACTTATGGGTCGAAAGGGAGTTCATAACATTAAAGCAAACAGTTTCTATTCACTGCTGAAGGAAAAGCAAGACAACCTTCTGACAATTTCCTTTGAATGCCAAAATAATTTACAATTGCCAAAAATACCTTATGAGAGTGTATTAGAGCAGGCAATTATACCTATACAATTTCGTCATTGTAGTAGGTTCCTCTAAATCAAAGAAGCACTAATGTCTTTATGTACACTTGGCTTTAACATGAAAGTAAGAAAGGGTCAAAGGAAAATGTTCAGCTCTTTACCAACGTTTGTGCCATACAGACATGAGCAACATACAAACTGAGATTAATTGCCGCTGGATGCCCTGGGCAAAATGAGAACACAATAGTTATCTCAATGCTGTGTTACTGGATGTACAAACATGCGCCAGGAGTAAATAAAATAGAAGTTATTTATCCCGTAACTGGACATTCATTCATGCCTCCTCATAAGCTCATCAAGAGGCAACTGCGGAAACGAGAAGTGATAATTCAGCCATCTGAGTACGATACCATCTTGGTATGGGACCCTTCAAATTCTAGGAAGAGAACGGAAGGTTGTTGACTGGAAAGGAGCCATTCAAAACATTACTAAACCCGCAGCATCATTCCCCTTCCAGATAACGAAAGGGAAACGAGTGATCATCATCCGTGATTCTCAGAATGCTATAAAAGTCCAAGGGGAGCCCAATTCGAAATCAACCTACCAGTGTCCGTATGCAAATGTGGGAAACACTTAGGACAAATTCGAGCTGCATTACGAACACGGTTGTTCCTATTAATGAAAAGAAACTTGAGGATGTTTCAAAACTTCTAGAGAAACACTATGGTTAGTCCTGGAGGGTACGTGAATCCCTGTCGTGGTGCTTGACATTACTAGGTTCCACTGAGTCAGGGGGCATCAGTTCAATCAGAATGCCTAGCAGGAGAAAAATACATTGTTCCAGATATGATGTATTAAGTGGATTGCAGGTGTCAGTTGTTACACCAGGCACCTTCAGAAATATTAGAAGAAATTATAACTGAATACACAGTTTTATGTTTACCCCATATACTCTCCTTATGTACAATTAGTCAGGTTCAAAACTATCCATGTTTATTTCAGTTGCATGCAAAAGTGGCCATCTGCAAAGTCAGATGCAAAACTGTCCAAGTCCATTTTTATTTTGCTTATATCTTACATGCATTGAGTTCCTGATTTTTTTTTCTCTCTCAATAGCCTAAATGGTTTTGTTCTAATCCGTACTTATGTTTACGACAAGCAGTCTAGGGCAGGGTGTATTTGCCCAGTGAAAACAGTTTTTCCACTTTTGCTCAAAACGTGTTATGAAGGACATGGACAGTTTTGCATCTAGGCGACTCATCTGTACATTCAAATCTCCCGGTAAGAACTATCCGAGTGCTCTGTTGGCAGTAATGCGATGGAACGGTAGGAAACGATTTTACATTGTCCGTGACTCTGTCTCTTGCCTTGTCGGATCTCTCTGTACCTGGACATGACAACCCCTCCTGTCAGCAGTCAGAATCATGTTGCTGCGTCTTCTTCTGCATGTATCGCATAAATGTTTGATACATTAAAAGTGCTAAGAAAAAAATCAGACACTAATTTCACAACCGTTTTTCCGGAGAGAGTACTTCTTTGTCACATTTCTTCGAGACTGCTCACCTGCAGAACGTGACCTTGCTTTAACCACTTCCTTAAGTGGAGCTGAATACCGTCGCTGCTTTTCTATGGCTTTATCCAGAATCCTTCGAACATTTGTTTCGCTTCAGTCTCGCTGATGTTCTCGCTACATTTTCTCGGGCACTTTAAACAATCTTTGTGCTTAAATGTTCTGGCTGGCACTTCTTTATTAGTAGCTGATGTGTACGCCTTTCCTGGTTGCCTATTCATTTTTATGTTCTTTTTCCACTGTTTTCTTACTTGTTTTACTCGTTTTACTTTTCTTTCCGATTTCATTTCCTCTGTTAGATTGGCCAGGTTCTTTATCATCAGAATCAACAGTAACGGGTTTACTTCTTCCTCTTGCTTGTTCATTAGTATCACAAAACCTTTGCCCACACAAATTGAAGAATCAGGACTGAGTAGCCGATTTGTCGATGAATGAGGATTTACGTAATTTGTCTCCTTTGTGGCACTGTCCGGAAAGGAGAAAATTTTATTACGTCAGTGACTTTACCAAATGGATTAACAATGAATCTTACATAGTCTCACTGTATTTTGAAACTTATGACGTGCGATCTACCAGTCCACACAAAGACAAGCGTAACCCTAGAGAGACTGAAATGCAAATATTTTAGTAGCATGTCGAGTAGGAGAACAATTCAATAAGAATTTAATTCAGTAGCACTAAGGAAATGCATATACACAACCATATTGAAACGATGTTCAGTATACGTATTTTGTTTTTGATGTATTCCTTGAACAGTCAACTAATTCTTAACTGAGGAATAAGTATTCAAAATATTGAACAAGACCCTTAGTGGATTATTTTAGTTACTGTCGTCTTCTAAAGATTGTTGCATTTGTTATTGAACTGTAGCTCTTCTGTGGCCTCTGAGATGGTGGTGGTGATGAATTCGTGTTGCTTTCGGTTATCTAGTTATTTGATGAACCCGAACTAAGCACTGATTTTATTACACTCTTCTTCAATTAACTGACAGTCTTTCCATACAGAAATTGTTGTACCGCAGACGAGGTTTCACTATTTTCTTCTGCTTCTGCAATTTCTAGACTATATAAACAATGAATGTGAGCTAAGTCAATCAAACTAACGATCTGTCACTGCGTGGATGACTACATTGTGGTAAAAAAAAATAATAAAAAAAAAAAATTAGAAAGTTCCCAGAATGAAACTTTCACTCTGCAGCGGAGAGTGCGCTGATATTAAACTTCCTGGCAGATTAAAATTGTGTGCCGGAACCGGGACCCGAACCTGGGACCTTTGCCTTTCGCGGGCAGGCGCACTACCGACTGTGCTATCCCGACATGACTCACAGAATTTTTATCTGCCAGGAAGTTTCATATCAGCGCACACTCTGCTGCAGAGTGAAAGTTTCATTCTGGAAACATCCCTTAGGCTGTGGCTAAGCCATGTCTCCACCATATCTTTTCTTCCAGGAGTGCTAGTCTTGCATGGTTCGCAGGAGAGCTTCTGTGAAGTTTGGAAAGTAGGAGGCGAGGTACTGGCGGAAGTAAAGTTGTGAGGCGGATCGTGAGGCGTGTCGGGATAGCAGTCGGTAGTGCGCTTGCCCGCGAAAGGCAAAGGTCCCAGGTTCGGGTCCCGGTTCCGCACACAATTTTAATCTGTCCAAGAAGTTTCGGTTATCTTACCTTGATGTTTAATTTCTTTCGTTGCGGTAATTTTGCGTCACTAGCTCACCATTGTTCTTCCTCGTGAAGTCACTTTTATCCACGAGAGAGCGCACATTAAAATCAACCTCTTCCCACAGGATACTGCACGATACAAATGTGACAATAAAAGCAATATGACTGCGCTGACAATGCTTTCAAAGAGCACTCATTGTTTAGCGTTCCACCATTTACAAATTTTTGCTCGGAAAATACAATGGCTTGTAACGTCGTACGTATTTAAAGAATTGATAAACAGATGAATAATGCGGCAGTGATGCAACTTTTCTACTTGGCGTCACAAGCTTTGTTATTTGCTGCTAGACAACATATACTTCTCTTTAAGCACATAGGAAAATAGCTCACAAATGTAGCAAAATTATACTATGCAAATCAAGCAGATACTGTTATCTGCTGGATAAAAGTGTATTTCGAAATACACTTCATGAAGTAAGCTGTCAGAAGAACGTAAGTGCCCATACGTTCTGCTTGTCTCTAAAACCAGTAGATACACAGCTGTTTATTTGAGCAAGGAGAAGAGATAGAGATGTCGTTTTGACGCAACAAATAACTGATTAGCGTGAAGACATACCTTAAAAAACCGATAATTGCATATTCGGACATACGTTTCTCTCTCACAGGGAATATGGAATTTAACAACTTCGATATTTTTGAGGCTGAATTCCAATGGGTCATAAGTTTTGAAACAACTTATCATAGCTAATTATTTAAGGCACTGTATGGCCACCCTCAGCGCAAATATTAGACATGAGGACTCATAAACAACCTAAAGTTTTTCGTTTAATGGCAATGTTGATCTATGATTTACCTCCCAAACCCGGCCCCTCAAAAAAGAAAAAATCCCGGGTTGTCATCGTTACACGCTGGCTATCCCGCCCCTGAGCTCATTTCGGTACAGTAATGGAGATGTCATACTGACCATATGTAGAAGCACGTATTCGGTGTATTGTGTACTCATAGCTTTGGTCTCATTAATACTAGCTTATTCCCCACTGCTTCGCAGGCGTAGACTGGATGGACTTCATTGGTTGTTTCTACTTCTCAATATAAAGTTTCATAGATTTAGCTTTAAAAATGCTTTCCTAATCAAGTATTTTGATACAACTTGCCACCCCCCTATTGCACCAGATGGCAGAATTAAAAACATCCCGAAACATTTTTTTTTAAATTCTAACCATGATTCCAAATCCAAATTTCGCATTTCTAGCTTCAAAATAGTCTTAGTAGCACCCTTAAAAGATTTTCCCTTATTACACCCATTTAATGGTTGATTTTCCAAAAACATCGAAACCTGTTTTTTAAAATTTCAATCAAAAATCTAAACCGGAAGTATTTTATTTGTTGCTTCAAAGTTGTCTTAATAGCAACGCATTTCCAAAAAACCGTTCATTCCCTGTTTCACTCCCTTAGGGATGGGAATATCGAAAAATCTCATGCCTACAGCGTAAGATAAACGTCTACAAATTTCAAGTTTCTATCGTCCGTAGACACTTTTCAGCGCCGTTTTCTGTCTTTTAGAAACGTATCGAGAACGCGAAATTTCTTTTTTGCGCTTTGGCATCTTTCTTTGTATTTTACTTTTCAAACTGCAATATGCACTTTTTTTCTTTATTCGTTCGCTTCTTGCAGAAAAATAACTGAAGAATGTGCATCACGTTTCGCTGTATATAACTTCTCTGCTACTATAGTGTAAATAGTCATCGCTGCATTTCAGTCCCAATATTTTTTAAGCTGACGACTTTCAACTACTGTATCTGCCACCCTCTTATAGCTAACCGCAGGGAACTGCTAAGGTGTACAACGGGAGACCTTGTACTAGAACAGAGAGAGATCGTTTGTGTAATTTCTGCTAAAGAGCAAAATGTTGACACCTACACGTAGAATTTTATATAAGTCGGTAACTTGCAACTCCCATATCTCTCACCCCCTTATCGTTATCAACCCTCTACCACCATAGTGCACAATGGGAGACTAATACCTACTACCAGATACAAACATTCGTTTGCGAAGTGTAGTTTTGGCTGCAGAGTGAAATGTAGGCACAAACACCTCAAACCAGTTAGTCCAGCTTGCTACCTGGAAATATTCCAAACTTTATAAACTTTTGGTACGTTTTATGTGGAGATGCAGCGGTGTATAAACTTAGTTTTAAACGTCGAGGATCCTGTGAGGGGGGAAAAAAGTAACGTTTGCTTTTTATGATCCGTTCCAAGACTATCAATTTCAGAAAAGTACACTTTGAAGTATACTATGTTATGTAAATGTAAGTCGCGCTTCCTCTTAGGATTGAGTTTGTTCGATTGCCTTTTTGTACATGACAGCTTGCATCGTAACTGCAGTGAAATATTGTTTGAAACCTTGAACTTAACATGTTTTGAAGATTCTATTACTGAATAGTTACAGCGAACGAAGAAGAATTACCTAGAAATGACACCCATGCAATGACGTTCGTCTAAGTGAACGTCTATTGTAACGCACTATTTGTCGTAAAAATTTTGTAAGTCCCTGCCCTTATTGATTGCACATGCAACTATTCTTTTAAACATTATGTTCATACATATTAAAGATATTACTAGTGTATACCGCAAACAGAACAACACGACTGGCATATGCACAAAGGTGGAAATGTGCGTAAGGAATTTCACACCGTGAACAGTGATGTTTCAGAACCTGATGTAGCCGCCAATTGCCGCTGAAGCGCGCTGCGATGACGTGTAGCACGTTAAGTCATACGTCTCGTATGCAAAGTCGTGCCATTTTTGAGCGTTAAGTATCACGATGTAGTGGGCATGCTAAACGTTTAAGTTCACACGAATGGCTCATGTGCCGGCGGCTATAAGTCCGACCTCATTCAGCTGTGGCTGCAAGTACGGTGGACTTAAGCCCTTTCCATACGAGACGTGCAACACGCACAAGGAAGCCGTTGTCAGCTGTAGCGCCCCTTGCGATAGACCGTCGAACTACAAAGAAGCGTTCAAACGATACGTATCTGTTGAGTCGTCTGCTTCACGCGTCTACTTCGTTTGTTGTCAACTTACAGCAAATGAATCGCCGAGTTAACATCACTTTTCGAAAGTGTATGATGTATTGTGATGATTAAAACAATTGTGTTTTAGACTGCCACTGTGAAATTTTATTTGTTTTCGTGCAGTTCATGGTAACTACGTCGCTCACATGTGAAACGTCCTCATTATAAAATGCGATTACATACTTCCAGCCCCTGCAGTTTGTGGCGCCTATGTATATGATGAACAAGCTCAGGTGTCTATACATGGATCTTTCACTTCGATTAAGCTTCAAATAATGCTCACCAAAAACAAATATATCATCTGTTAACTGCAGCATGTTTCAGGGAAAATAGCAAGCTTTTAGAAGATGGTAATAAAGGCGATTTGCAGTTAAAATTTCATATAACGTGTGTCCAATTTTTATTGGGTACAGTGATACAGCTCTTGGTATGTACAACAAACTGATTTGGATATTTTGACCGATTCTTTCGTCGGTTCTTGGTAGATCACCATATTGACTTATTCAAATAACCAGTTTTCGACGTAAAGTCTGAATATGTTCTAGTAAGCAGAAAACCGGGTAACCACGTGGAAATGAACGTGTAGACCATACACAAAATTCTACTTTTAAATAAGTGTGATGTACTACCAAGAACTGACGGATAAAATTTCTTTATTTACATTTACTCTACGTTTGTTTGGATTTTATATTAACAGCTATACCTACGTGTTTAATAAAAATTGTACACACGTTATATTAAATTTTTTGATGGTATTCCTCTATAGTATCACCACCTAAAATACTTACGACTGAGTCGAAAAACTACGTTCCTCTGAGCAGGAGACAAGTACACATTCTCAAACAAATTCCCGACTTACCTTCGTTTCTCAGCTGGGTTCATCAATTCGGTCGTCTGCGTATGCGCGAAGCACTTCCATACGCGTGAGAACAGGATCCATCCTATCCCATCTACTAGCGATCGTAAGCGTGCATCTTGTGCAGGTAAACTCGTCTACACTGTACGCGGACGGCGTGACCGGTGCATCATGGGTAATCTCTTAAGCTCTCACTTCCCGTGTAGAAAGGGCTTTACAGTAGCTTATTCCTTGTCACGTTCAGCCACTCGTCTCCCCGCCGCCGCATCATGACCGCTTGCAGGGGGCAGGCGCACTCTATTGGCAGAAAACCAGGGCGCATCTTGTAACGGTACGGACCCTTAATTTAACTTTGTCTTAGGGGAAGACTTATTCTTGCTACCTTAGGCTCGTTGCTGTCAGTACAGGTATACGTTTGCAAAACTAAACTTTCTATTTTACAAGTCAGGCAATTTAAACTAGGGCGGCCTCTACTAAATAACTGACTACAACATGAGGGTTGCGGTTTTACTGACATTTATTGCCCATTCCAGGATTATGTCTCCCAATCGAGTGAGCTATCGATGACGGCCTATCGGTGTGACGTGACACGGACTTGTTATGACACGGTGTTGTCCCGAAATCCACTTATATACGATCTGGGACGTCATTTCAGTAATATCTCACCTAACGACTTTTAGTCATTCTCGCAGTAGTGTACAAAACTTTTTGAATAACGATTGAAGTTTTGATATGATGCCGACGTTAGATGCGCGCTATAATTCTAATGTGAATGCATACTTTCATTTCTAACATTAATAATACCCCCAAAATCTTAAGTTAAAATAAATTATTATTCTCAGCATGACCAATAAATAATCTTTCGGCCGTTGCACAATGAATATTTAAGTTATCACTTAGGAAAAGTGTATTTTCAGATAGATTTTCCAGTCCTCTTTCCAATACACTGTTCAGAATTACCGTTCTCATAAATTACGGTCGACAAACAAAATAATTTAGTTAAAACAAAGACAACTTATTAGACAAAAATAATATATTCTATATCGGTCATAATGTGTGATTACATCTGCAACTTATCACTGCCTCGCTATGTGTGTCTGTCTTGTATTTATTGCTATTAACAAACCATTGTTTTCCTTAAAAATGCATTATTATGCACAGTATATAATTTGTAGATGGTATGGTTATACCTAACTTTGCTTCTTTATGAGACCTTTCATTTGAACCCTCGCTTGTTATTGTTCAATTAGTTTAGCCTCTAGATTTTTCAAGTAAATAAATATTAGTTTTCTGAATAACTTTTAATATAAAATATAAATGATGTCAACATCTGAATCCCGCTGTTGTTCTCTTTCATTTGCTTCTAGGTGCTAATCTGTAGCTCTATTAGTGTCAGCGTAGTATCTAAAAGTAAAGACAATGCCCTTTTCGGCGGGAAAAATTGCAGTTGAACATGACCACGTCCGCCAGCGTTCTTTACACCCGCCGATGGGAAACTGGACGAGGCTTACCTCCTCGCAGCGGCTGATTGCTTGTTGACTCGTCGCAACTTTGGACGCTCTCCGCTGTCAAGCTGGTGCGCTTTGCTCTCAAAATGGGTGTTTTACATTGTTGTAACGTCACAGCCTCCTTGACCTCTACATCTGCCGTTTTGTTCACCACAATACCAACGTGTCCTCGCAGCCAGCGGAAAGGCATCTTCTTCGCCAGCCTTTGTAGGTGCAGCAGCTCAAACCCTGTAGCCTGTGTTTTGAAAGTCAAGGCCTCGTCTGCTGCGCACTAGGCCGACCTCCTGCGAGCGATGTGGATCTGCTCGTTGTCTATTCCCTTCCTGCTGCGATCTGCGAGACAGCAAGTGCAGCGCAAGGCCAGCTGACACTCCGCATGCGTCACAGCCCACGGCTGCCAGCGGACACCCACCAGCCGCCGCCAAAGATAGCCGCGGGATGCACACATGCCTGCCCGCCTACCAGCACACGGCGCAGCTTTCCTAGCTGCCTGGCCGCATGTCACGCGGACACATCTGCTCTTTTCTCACGGGGCATCTGAGAGTATATTCGCGGTTGTTGCTGGCAGGGATGCCGCTCATAAACCTGTCCTTAACACAGTCGGTTGGCTGCGTCTTCATTGACGCAGAGGCCAACTCGATGGTCGGCAGTATTTCACTGCAGTCACCAGAGCATCCAGCAACTCGGCGCTGGCTTTAGGGTGGGGAGGCCCGGCGGTCGCCCATGGCGACGAAATCCAGGGGCGCTGCGTACGCCAACACATGACTATATAAACAAACACCGGCTCCAAAAACATCAGTATTACAGTATATAGTCACCAACTTTTCAAAACAAATAGTTATCAGTCTCATTCAATATCCGTCGATTCACTGATTAAACGAGTCCTGTGAAGTTGGCATCCCTTTTTTGGAAAATGGGCATTTTTTTTCAGAGTTCTAGACATATGGAATAGTTCTGGAGTTCTCTGTACAAAATTTAAATAGTTCTGCACAAATTCGCGAAAAAATTACAAAAAATAACAAATTTTAGTTTTTCCAAATAATTATTTGCCTATTAGCACAAACATAGTTCTGATCGCAGTTCTAAATAGCTCTCAAAGAGTTCTACAGGAAATCCTAATGACATTTTTCTGTGCAGATTATACTTTATGAGATAAATGCAGTAATGTGGAATTCATTTTCACGTTACTGCGAAATTGGCACCATTTTTATTTTCTTTCGAGAAATACACTTTTTGGGGGGGGGGGGGTTCTGTGTACATATACTATAGTTTTAGAGTTCATGTGAATACTATGTAATTGCCCGAAAAAAAAATTATGTTCGTAATTTTGAATATCTGATAAGCTGTCTTATTTGTGCCCCCTTATTCGAGAAATATACATTTTTCTTAGGTCTTGACAGATTTCTATCCGCAGCACATTCAATGTGTTGTTTTTACGTCAGAGTAATTACTGCTTATCCTAACCAACAACTATTGCACATCTCCCTAGAACTCTGGAAAAAGTCTAATTTTTTGGAAAAAAAGGGTGCAAATTCCACAGTAGCATGTAACTGGATATTCCATTATTGTAATTATCTCAAAGTAACATCTGCAGAGAAAAATGTCATTACGATTTCTTGTAGAACTCTTTGAAAGCTATTTAGAACTGATCAGAACTATGTTTGTGCTTAATAGGCAAATAATTATTTTGAAAAAACTAAAGTTTGTTATAATTTTTACTATTTTTCGGCGATATTTTGTAGAGCTATTTAAATTTTGTACAGAGAATTCCATAACTATTGCATATCTGTCTAAAACTCTGAAAAAAATTTACATCTTTGAAAAAAAGGGGTGCCAACTTCACAGCTCTCCCACTATTCAGAATTGCGATATTTCACGAAATTCTGCAGAACTATTTAAATTTTGTACAGAGAACTACAGAGCTATTGTATATTTGTCTAGAACTCTGAAAAATGTACATTTTCCAAAAAGAAGGGGGTGCCAACTTCACCGAACTGATTAAACGACACTGATGGAAAAGGCGTGCGGTGCGTTATTAGCAGGGAGATACGATATCCATTCGAACGGCCTGCGCGACTCCGGTGACAGGTACAAAAATGTTCAAATGTTTGTACAGCTTATGGGACTTAACTACGGGGTCATCAGTCCCTAAACTTACAAACTACTTATCAACTACTTACGAACTAGGACGGCACAAATATCCATGCCCGAGGGGGGATTCGTACCCCCGACCGTAGTGGCCGTGCAGACCGTGACCGGATCGCCTCTGTCCCCTCGGCCAACAGATATACAACTTGCGTGTTTAGCCATAACACAAATGAAACACTGTATTTCAGTACTGTATCACTAGTGTAAATATTAAAACTGGAGTCCAACATGAAATTTGCAACTACAGCAAATACTTTGTAAAAAATTTGTTACATACAAATCGTTTGCGTGTCATACCGTGAACACCTGCTTTTCAAATGTAAACATCTGCTCACTAATCTGTACATAACAAAACTTTGAACGTTTCCAGCTTCAGTGCGCGATTATTAACAGTGAACTAAAACAACAACAAAATGACCTCCACAGAAATAAACTCCTAAAGCGATCGCAAACTTTAGCAAATTGCTGAATTTTCCAACTTCTGTTACCCTTCTAGAGATGGACAGTTGATCTGTACCACATGAAAATTTGTGCCGGACCGGAAATCGAACTCTAGTAATTTCCGTTCTTTAGTTTCTTTGTTATAACACCCTCAAATTCACGAATAAAATCATGTTATAAGATGACGTAATTAACCGTTTAAGACGATTTCTAGAAAACGTTCAAATACATGTTGGAAAGTACTTGCAGGTTCGCTGTTTATACAGGGTGTTACAAAAAAGTACGGCCAAACTTTCAGGAAACATTCCTCACACACAAACAAAGAAAATATGTGGACATGTGTCCGGAAACGCTTAATTTCCATGTTAGAGATCATTTTAGTATTTCTCATGTTCTTCAACCTACGCTCACTGGAGCACGTTATCATGATTTCATACGGGATACTCTACCTGTGCTGCTAGAACATGTGCCTTTACAAGTACGACACAACATGTGGTTCATGCACGATGGAGCTCCTGCACATTTCATTCGATGTGGTCGTACGCTTTTCAACAACAGATTCGGTGACCGATGGACTGGTAGAGGCGGACCAATTCCATGGCGTCCACGCTCCCTGACCTCATCCCTCTTGACTCATTTATGGGGGCATATGTAGACTCTTCGTGCTCGTATTGTGGACGGCTGTGATACAATACGCCATTCTCCAGGGCTGCATCAGCGCATCATGGATTCTATGCGACGGAGGGTGGATGCATGTATCCTCGCTAACGGAGGACATTTTGAACATTTCCTGTAACAAAGTTTTTGAAGTCACGCTGGTACGTTCTGTTGCTGTGTGTTTCCATTCCATGATTAATGTGATATGAAGAGAAGTAATAAAATGAGCTCTAACATGGAAATTAAGCGTTTCCGGACACATGTCCATATAACATATTTTCTTTCTTTGTGTGTGAGGATTGTTTCCTGAAAGTTTGGCCGCACCTTTTTGTAACTTCCTGTATAATAAAGGCGCCAAGTGAGGGGACTCGCCCGGGGCGCCTGGATGTAATGCGGACCCTGCAGCAACTTTATATACGTACATTACTGTCGACAAAAAATTAGTATACCCTCTCAGAAGTTCCCAATTAATGTGTTTCTTTGTTGAATCCAAGCATATGGTCTACATGAAATTGATGCATTTACACAACAATAGCTCAAGCTGTACTGAGGTGCCTTGTGTTGATCCATACTGAAACATCGACACTAGTACAAGGTGCAGAGGTTCCAGCTTTTGAACATGGCATATAGTAATGCGACAAGCATGTATGTATAAGCGGGAAGTAGGGAGGGGGGTTAGAAAATGGGAATAAGGAATGATCAAAGTCGTGAACACGGTTTCTGTAACTTTGCATGTGAGATAAGGCCAGCATATTACTACATCATTCTGATGAGTACTGTAGAAATTGTGTGTGTGTGTGTGTGTGTGTGTGTGTGTGTGTGTGTGTGTGTGTGTGTGTGTGTGTGTGTGTGTCACGGTCTGCACGACCACTACGGTCGGGGGTTCGAATCCCCCATCGGGCATGGATATTTGTGCCGTCCTAGTTCGTAAGTAATTCATAAGTAGTTTGTAAGTTTAGGGACTGATGACCGTAGTTAAGTCCCATAGACGATACAAACATTTGAAACAACATTTAGTTTCTTTCTCAGTACCAAGCATGTTAGATTTTGTGATTTCCAGATTAATATAAAAGAATCTGCTCTAAGATAACGCAAAAATCATAACATAGTTAAGAGTGCAGGTTAACATACGAGGTGTGTCGACAAAAATTATAAAACAAACTTGTGAATATACAGAAAAAATATTTATTCCACAAAAATCTACAACTGTTAAACTACTTTTCTACATAGCTTCCGAAATTTTGGAGGCACTTGTCATAGCCTTCTTTTGTATGCCTTCTTCATAGAAGATTGCCGCCTGTGTATTCAACCATGTGGTGACATGTTCTTTCAGCTCATCATCGTTGAAAAGTGTTGACCACCAAGAACAGATTTTAGGTGTAATAAGAGGAAAGTCGCTAGGAGCGGGGTCTGGGCTGTACGAGGGATGATCAAACATATCCCAGTGAAATTCCCGTAAGAGTTGTTTGGTCACATTCGCCGTGAGAGGTCGGGATTATCGTGGAAAGAAACGCCACTTTGACAGTAATAACTCTTAGCATTTTGCCGATGAATATCCTTTGGTTTGACGTTATTTTCATAAAAAACGAATCACAGATCTGATTTAATACGCAGCGGCATTGTCAATTACGGCTGACAAAGAAGCACTACAAAGTACACATCGGCAGCAGCAGTCTGAAAATACGTAAATTTCATCTGCTTAAGTCAAAACTGCCGCACATGCTCTTAACTGCGATCGTAGCGCTGCCGCGGATAGAAGCAGAAAAGGAACTTACTTTGTGGACGACCTTATTTCGGTGAGTGGGCTGATTAAGAAAGTTTTGAAAATGGTCAAATTTTGATGTCTTCATCTAGGTCCTCTTCTTTCAGCACATTACTAGGCGTAAAGAAATCCTTTCCATTATTTTTTTTTAAACTTTTGTGAAAATTCGAGAACGGGAGAGAGAGAGAGAGAGAGAGAGAGAGAGAGAGAGAGAGAGAGAGAGAGAGAGAGAGAGAGAGAGAGAGAGACTGAAGTGACAATGGAGCTCTTCAAACTTTAATTGCACAACCTGGTAGCTTTCTTTGCATTACAACTGCTTTACAGTAAATGTAAACTGATGGCATACTTTTAAGAACTCGTTTTAATTTGTTGTACCAGTAATGAACATGTTCAAGTGCTAAGGCTTGGTCGAAATTCTGAAACGAGGTAACATTTATTGGTTATTTTCTAGTAGAACTATTTTACAAATAAGAAATGTTCAATACGCACTCCAGCATAGCGCATCACACATACGAAATCGCTGTATCAGTAAATACGATGCAATAAAAAACGAAAGCAATACAACTTCAACTTGTGAACACAGATTACCGATTTTTTCCTGTAGGGGCATAGCAGCGAGTCAAGTGGGATGCCGCATTATCGTTGTTTGCTGCTAGAGTCCACAATGGCACAACTTTGTGGATTCATCCCATATGTTGTTTTACACAGTTTTCGAGTTCGTGGAAGTTATTGTCAGTGCTGGTGATTTCCACAAGAACATGTTAGAAGGTGTTGCTCATAACCAGTTTCTTTTTGTCGATAACATCGCACAAACGAACTCTAAAGGAACTGACTTTTGACTATGGAAAACAAATGACACAGATTTGTTATTTAAACCTGAAAATCTTAATTCGAACCACTCCAATCGTAAATTCGTTATTTTAAACAATTTTCGTAACAATTACGATTAAATCGTAATGGCTGGAACGTTTGCATGGTGTAGCTTCCAGGAGTCCAATTGTGCAATCCATTTCATCCCAGACGTGACATTCCCTCATGAGGTATGCACCCATTTATGAGTTTCAATTATTAAACATTACTGTTAAGGATGCTGTAGAAATATAAACGCCACAGGTGCGGATGCGGCTGTTCATTTATTTCGAAACAATCATCATCAAAATCCAGGCCTGCGGTAAAGTTTAATAGTGAAGGTATATCGTCATGGCCCTCCTGAACTGAGTAGTCCACCAACTAACTTCTTCGTTTTTGCAAGAACCCACTTCAAAACCTGCTGATAAAATATAATTAACACAAAACAATATAACACCGTAAAACACGCGTCCATAAACTACTGGCACCTTGTTATGGCAGCCTGAATTGGGTTACAAGTTAGATAATGCGCGCAAGCCACAATAGGATGAAGCGGCAGCGAACAAACAAGACTTCGATTTACTGGGAGATATTTTAGGAAGACGTTGCGTGTCTTGGAACTGACGAGGCCGCCAGGAACTCACGTAAATCCTATTCTTAAGGGCAGCTTGAGTGTTTCATCAAGTCAGCCAGACGATAGACTAAGTCGTCTCAAGTGCTGCTAAAACGGCAACCGACCAATATAGTCTACACGGCAGCTCTGAAGACAGACCACAGAAAATAGATGTGTATCGTCAGAGCCACGTTCTTCCTGTGAACTGCCCTTGGGCAAATTTAGGTAGCCAGCGTTGATGAACCGTTGCTGTTCCTAACTATAATTTCGTAAGAAAAGAGTTTGTAACAATACGAAGGTATACGTAAGTCATCTCCATGCTTGATTGGAAGAACAACACGAGGAAGAGAGAGTAATGATGGTTCCACGTAATTTCTTGTTGAAGTTTTACAATTGCTGCAGGTCTTCTAAGCCGAGAGGTAAAACAACCAACGAAATAATATTCGTTTAGAAGTCTGTCATCAAGTTGGAGGCTTTACAAGAGTGGTAGGTAACTACACATTCTAATAACAATGCAAATCTGATAGTAGTATTTTTGTTAGCAAATCAAGCCCTTTCGACAACTACGTCGTTGTAACTAGTTCAGCTGGACAAGGCTACCGGGAATACAATTCTGACAACCAACTGCCTTAAACCCTCGAGGAAAACCGCAAAGCTGTGGACTATTACTGTCTGCAAAATAAGTAAACATGTCTTCATGAAGAATGTTTAACAAGCATTTTACTTCCAGCCTATATATTAAATGTATATGTGGGGACTACAATCTTAATCTAGTAAGGGAGAATTAATTAGGAGAACAATTCTGACAAAAAAGATCACTTGACAAAAACGTACGTAAATATGATTCAGAATGCTAATGTCGTTCGTTTGTATCACTTCACATTGTTTTACGTAGTGTCGTGTGCCTGTTACCATAGAAATCTGTACTCAGACGCAGCCGATCACTGCGTAGCCTTATGAGAGGTACTGCCTGAAATTTGGTACAGTCTTGGCACTGTGGATCTCTGAATGTTGCGTTCCCATTGATCTCCGAAAGGGACTGTCCCATGCGTCTCGGTACAGTTTATGAATACCCGCCGTGTGGTCATAATGTGAAACATTTTCATGTGCCTCAGCTTAGTTCTCCCATGCGTGTAACTTGACCCTCTCTTACTGCGCTCTTACTGCTCCATCTATTATGTTCATAACTAGTTTTATCTTTGATTTCCTCATTATGGACACTCTCCTATCATTGTTCCCAACTGTTATTGCCTGCAATCATCCTTCCTACTTTCATATCGGTAACCTCGACTTTTATTAATAAAGCTAGCCTCTATCCACTCAGCTTTCACTCCCATATAACAAAGTTGGTTGAAAGATTGAGCGGTGCGCTACTAACTTAGTCTTGGTACCGACTTCCTTCTGGTAGAATAGAATAAATCAAGTTTATTCCAATAACCAGTTACAATTAACTTTCCTATCTAAAGCCAAGTCCCTTCACGGAGACAGTGTCTCATTATCCTTGCTTCGCGCCTGATACTTTAAATTCGCGACTGAGTCTAAGATGAAAAAAACCTTTCAACTACGTAACTCCAGCCTGCTATTCTGGTTCCCCGCCGACTGATCTGTCGCCGAACACTGCCCCCGATGCCGGAGATTTGTTCGCCTGCCCCTTCGACCTCTCTTCTGTTCGACCCATTCACTTCTTACCGGTGTTACGCTGCAAAATAATGAAAAGGAGATACGTAAATTTTCATCCGCGGGCACAGTTGTCAGCATTGGAAACAAGAGCCGTTGCGTCGTGTGCAGAGAGAGAGAGAGAGAGAGAGAGAGAGAGAGAGAGAGAGAGAGAGAGAGAGAGAGAGAGAGAGAGTGTTCGAAACACTTCTTTTACTCACTGAGTGGAATAGGGTTTACTTAGGGCGTAAATCCACTACCGCTCTAGAACTCAGGGCGCAGATATGTCCTACACCACGCGGATGAGGTGAACTATCTTCTAGGCAGTGTTTTTCCAACATTTTCGAATATGCGACGACCTTCCAAGTAAAAATATTCTGGCGACCCCCGCCCCCTCAGGAACCGTAAAAAGCTACGTTATCTCCAAGAAAATAAATTTTAACTTTTTTCGTTTACAGAATGAAACTTTCACTCTGCAGCGGAGTGTGCGCTGATATGAAACTTCCAGGCAGATTAAAATTGTGTGCCGGAACCGAGACTCTAGCCTGGGACCTTTGCCTTTCGCGGGCAAGCGCTCTACGACTGAGCTATCCCAACACGACTCACGATGCAGCCTCACAACTTTACTTCCGCCAGTAGTGAGTCATGTCGGAATAGCTCAGTCGGTAGAGCACTTGCCTGCGAAAGGCGAAGGTCCCAGGTTCGAGTCACGGTTCCGGCACACAATTTTAATTTGCCAGGAAGTTTCTTTCGTTTACTTCCACTTTCTTTTAAATCGTTGCACGATTTCTTATCTTTCGGACAGAAATATATATTTTTGTTAAAACGTGTTCGCATTTCAGGCAAGACTAAGAAGCGAATTATGCTCCTTAAAAAAGGAGCGACTGTATTAGACAATTTGTACAGAAGTGGATCTTTTCGAATTTTTCAGAATAACTTATTGTATCATGTTCTTTTGTTCTTTTACCTATCGATTGGTTCCTGATAACAGTTTTCAGAATTTGTGCTTATTATTCATCATTAACTCACAGTATTGTAAAACAGTATCGTCAATTTGTAATGAATGTTACAGAAGGTACTCCGTAATTTTAACATTAAATTCCACGTAGGCGTACGATTTTGTATTACTGAACCCCTGGTTATTTTATGGAATAAGTACTTCCTCCTGTGACGGCGACCATCGCGAAAGACTATACATCCCCACTGGAGGTCGCCACCCACAGGTTGAGAAACACTGACAAAAACTGGACCGCCAAAAATATGTTGAGTAAGTTACATACTCTATTAATTTTCTTCTGTAGATAATAACACCGAGCTACAAGGAAATGGGAAATTAATTTGTGATTTGGTACCAAGTGCATCATCATACCGTCGCAAGCTGATTCTTTGAAAGAGACGTTTGCAATCAAGAATTTCTTAATTTTGCAACAAGTTTTGAATATAAGAATTCAGAAATAGGTACTTCCACTTTTATCAAATTTCTTGGCAGAACTTAAGAAGAAATTTGCTGTAAAATCCGAAGAAATATACGACTTGTCACGAGTCTTAAAATCACCTTTCTCCTGTAGCATAATGGACGGATGTGACTGCGAATTTTTTCCACCTTTCAAAGCCTTTACTCCAAATGGAGATAATAGACTTGCAGGAAGGCATTTCCTTGCAAACGTATAAAACTGTATTCATAGAATATATGACATCAACTGCGATTGGGCAAAGCTGAAAATGTGTACCCAGCCGGGATTCGAACCCGGGTCTCCTGCTTTCTAGGCAGTTGCGCTGACCCCTACACCACTGGGGACACAGTGATCACCGCACCTGCAAGGACTACCCATGCACGCCTCCCGTCAGATACAAATTCCCAGCTTCGCCCTGCCCATAGTACTCAAACTCGTAGTTTAACTAATTCCCGTAAGAGTAAGGGCTTCAAACTTGCCCACCCCTCCCCACTAACGATAGGAACATTGCCCGTCACCGGGTTCGAATCCCGGCTGGGTACACATTTTCAGCTTTGCCCAATCGCAGTTGATGTCATATATTCTATGAATATTAAGTAATAACAGCTGCAGGATCAGAAGTGACGTTTGTTCTTTCGGAACAGACGCCACATGTATATATGTATAAAACTGTGCCCACGGAAGAATATGAAAAGTGCAAAAAAGTTTACATCTACCTGGCTGATATATTTGGCACCACATATTTGGGAAATTTCATTTCCAAACATGATTTTCTTTGAGAATATTATCGCTCAGGACTAACGGCCACCCACTTTGAAGAGACTATTCCGCATATGAATTTAACTTCAAGAACCTCCTCAAGACCGAAAATGCAATTTTTTAAACAGATATACGCACATTTCATTATATTTCATACTTTTTTAGTGAACAGTTTTTAGACTTTTGAATGAAAGATTGACTATCCATTTTATTTCATACTTTTTGTGACTGAAAATAAAAATAAATAACTAACAAATAATATGAAATTTTCTGGATTTTTTAAATGCATTATGTTACATCTGCTGTATTTCATATTAGTTTGAGAGTGAAAATTAAAATAAATTATTAAAGGATATAACTTTTCTGGACTTTTGAATACATATATTCTGTTTGTTGTATTTCATATTACTTTGTGAGTGAAAATAAAAATTAATAATGAACATGAGCTTTTACTTCCGCAACTCGATAAAAATTTTGAATATTATCCGGGTCCCATCTAAGATTACTTGCCGACCTCTGGTCTAGGGGATGATCTGGCAGGTGTGACCTGCCCATCTCGCCTTCCTTCAACCATCCTGCACGCACTTGTTGCACTGCCCACACATTTCACCACGATTTTATAGTGACAGGCAAGTAGCTCAGCGGTCAAGTGTCAGACTATGAATCTAAAGGTCTGCAGTTCGCTCTTCAATCGATCCTCGAACACACTTCTCCTGCTGTTAGACAAAACGGTCAGTGCCTTCTTAGATGACCGGTTGTAATTATTTACGGAACCACGGTTGTATCTAGGCGTTCACCTCTTCGACCAAAAGAAATTTACGGCCACGAATGTCTTATTCTGGGCTTCAAAAGCATGGAAATCATAACGGAGTAAATCGTAACGGTACGGAGAATGTGTAAAGGCTTTCCAGCAATAAAACAGGCCCGAGCTCACTGTAGAGCAGAAGCCTCACAAGTATTGAGAGCAGCGGTCTAGTAGACATCAGCGAAGTTAGACTCGGCGCTGGTAGCCAGTACTCTCAGTCAAAGCAGTAGTAACCTTGCAGTTTGTGAAGTCAAGAGTACAGCGACATCATATCTCGTAAAACGTATTTGTATACTGTAATGCAGTTCCGTTTGGACAGCTTATTTCGAAGTATTATAATACAAAGTGTTTCAGTCAAGTGTTCTGTTGTGATGTTTTAGTTACTCCCGTGTCACCTCCTGAACCCAATTTACCCACGTAGTAAAGCCGCAACATTTTAATTTACTACATGCAAATTGTCCGTTGTTCTGTATCCAATTCTAGTCAGCGTGTTTCTTCATAAACCTGAAACTTTACTTTCTTCTAATCACTAAGAACTGTATCTGACAGCAGCAGTATGTGACAAGTCCCTTTATTTAATTTATATTATATAACTTACAGAAATGCCGATGGCAGGCAATGATCCTTTCTTCAGTGCGGAGGCACTCTTAGGCCCTTACTCTTGCGGGAATTAGTTTACAGTAACAATGAGTTTGAGTAGGGAGGCGTGCGTGAGTTATTCTGTGCAGGTTTGGTGATCGCAATGTCCTCAGTGGTGTAAACGTCAGCGCAACTAACTAGAAAGTAGGAGACCTGGGTTCGAGGCTCGGCTAGGTACACATTTTCAAGTCCTCCCATTCTCAGTTAATATCATACATTGCGTGAATATGAATCCCTTCATTTGCTTCCGCTCTGTCTATTTTAACATTACACTTTGTAAGAGTACATCTGTCGCTTCTTATGCTGTAAGTTAGCAATGCGCCAGAGAAAATGTTGAACCTGTTGTAAAGACTGTCTTTGGTACAGAAGTAGTAGCTGTGAGTGTCACGCTGCTGAAGCAGTCGCGGAGCGGACTCGCTATAGTAAACACATAAATGTTTTGTTGATGGTGCAGAGGCACGGTAGGCGCAGTGTGGCGCGAGTTTTATGCAATTACAATAAGCCTGAGAGGCGTACTGTTTAATGTATTGAACGAAGTGCGAAATAAGTTTATTTATATTCGAAAGTGATCAGAGTAATGTTTTTTCATGTGTGCAAGAAAAGTAATTGTTTGGTATCGAGTCTATTGTCACCGAGTGAGTACCTATTGTAATCATATCTGTCTTGTTTGGACTTCACAACGAAGACGACGAAAGCAGATGAGTACTTTTGTAACATTTTATTTTGTATGCATGTAAATGTAGTGTCAACCCAATCAGAACTTTGGTTCAATTATACATGACTTATTTTGAAACCAGTCTTAATTTTGTAAGTAGTTGTAGTCACCCCATTATCACCATTATTAGATTATGTTGATTATGCAAGCCTGTACATTGACTAACAAGTTCAATCATTTTCAAAGTAATTACGATCAGTCCTAAAGAAATTGCTAGACGAGTTAAAGAATTGCTAAACGTGTTACAACCACAGAGACTAGTAATTAAAGTGCAAGAGTTTGCAAGTAAAGTAAAGTTGGTTTCATTTATATAGAAAGTAACCAGGCTAACAGTATTCAAAATATTATAGTATTTTTACCAGACTTGACTGAAGTAATTTTTTATGAAATACGTAAAATGCCAAACTCTGCTCAGCCAGTTAGACGCGTACGCTACCCAGGCCCTGGAA
Organism: Locusta migratoria; assembly: GCA_026315105.1. Taxonomy (NCBI): domain Eukaryota; kingdom Metazoa; phylum Arthropoda; class Insecta; order Orthoptera; family Acrididae; genus Locusta; species Locusta migratoria. The sequence continues at coordinate 628,323,649 of CM048745.1, forward strand.
CCAATTAAAAAAAATAGTTTACGTAAAGTTTTATAAGGAACTTGAATGCTTTAAACAATAATATCAAAATTATTGAGAACTTTGACTGTAGTATTTGTGAAGCTCATTGCACCACGGAGTTTCACTGTATTGGGCTATTATCATTGCAATCAGAGTCTATCTGCTATCACAATTTTGATTATAACACGAACACGCCATCACCACTACATGAATTCTGACACATTTATTAGTGAAGTTGTGCTGTTCGTGAATCGTAAGAGGTGCTAGTTGGAGGCTGTAGTCAATGCTAAGTCAGATAGGGCCAAGCTTAATTACCACAGTGATTGTTTCAAGTTAATTAATATCTTTTTTTATTCAAAATTTTTAACTTTCACTGCGAAAGTGTTGTTGCGACCCATTAGTTGTGATTTGCTACAACATTCAATAACGAAATTATTATTACTAGAGTATACTATTACGCATTCTAAATTTTGAGATTATTTGACGACCTCCAACAGGCAATTTTCTTACAACTTCTCTAACTACACCGTATAGAAAAATACTATTACATTTAACTGTAGTTCTCTGACAATATAATGCCTCTCACTTTGTGGTTTATCACAATGGCAGACATTTTATTAAATGGAATTAAAAAAAAAAAAACTCTTCTTCGGTGTCTGAAGACCAGACACCTTAAGCGTTGTCAATAGAAATTATCTACTGAGCTTCTACTAATATTGTCGCGTAGCGGTGTCGCAGGACACAGATAATTGATTAAGGAACAAGCTAATTTATTAAGCCACTTTTGACAGACGTACAAGAGCAGAGGATGAACTGACCCCGGCAGGATGTCTTTGCGTATATACTAACAAAAAGTTCTGGAAAATTATTTCCCGATACATCTAGAAGATACTAGAGAACTGTATACTGGAATTACAGACAAGAACCTCTGCATCAGGGTCTTACCCTTCATCCACCATGTTTTAGCAAGAAATCTCTTCTACCATAGAGCTCTATTTAGCTGACTGAGTTCGATCATTACTTTATTTTTTAATTTGTAACGGGAAATCAGCCTGCCACATCTTTAGTAGTGACTGGTGAATGAGGCGGGTTGTGCTATAAATCCAGCAAATAACGAACACGCAAATGCCATTGCTCATTCGTGCCAGAAGCACGGTAGCATGAATTTAGTCCTACTCTCCTGGATACACGCTTCAAGAAACAGATATTGTGTCAGGGCGGTGAGGTATGAAATTCGTCGGTCGGCTATCAGTGACCACACAATGCGGCCTCAGCGATTTCTCGTTACTCGCCGTCTGGCGCGCTATCGCTGCAGCTACCAGACAGCAGAATTTGTGTGCAATAACCAAGCCCGCAAGGCTGAAACACAATGCAGAGGACACTAAAGATAAGGCGGAAGTGGCCGCACTGCACGGAATGGTGAGAACGTTTATTGCGAGAAGCGATACTGCGCAACCGACGCGGTTCTCCCCCTGCACTCAATCCGTGAGTGCAAATGTTTAAATCACTTTCTTCCTGACAAAACGGAACTATCATCTGATACACATTGCGATTAATGGCAATCAATTATAATTACGCTCGTAACGAAATAAATGTTCAAAATGTTTGTAGAGCTTATGGGACTTTACTACGGGGTGATCAGTCCCTAAACTTACAAACTACTTGCGAATTAACTACTACTAAAGACGGCACAAACATCCATGCCCGAGGGGGGATTCTAACACCCGACAAGGAACGGCCTCGCGCATCGTAGCATAGCGCCTCAATGCTCTCGGCCGCTCCGCCGCGGCTCGTAACCAAATACAGACATACTGATATTTCCTTCTCGTTGATTAAATTATCTATTACCTTTCAGCTTAATTATAACAATTGTTGGTTGTAAAATTTGCAGGGTGCTCAGTTGCCCGAGCAACACGTTATAAGGCGGCATATTTCTTGATCAGTGATTTTTTAACCCTTGAATGCCTAAATATGTTTTTCATCATCATCATCATCATGCCTTTCAGCGTTCAGTCTGGAGCAAAGTACCTCTAATAAAATTCCTATATGATCCCCTATTCAATGCTAACATTGATGCCTCGTCTGCTGTTATGCCTTTTACTTCAAAACCATTCTGCACCGAATCTAAGTACTTTCTTCTTGGTCTACCTCGACTCCTCTTACCCTCCGCTGCCGAGCTTACGAGTCTCTTAGGTAACCTTGCTTCTCCCATTCGTGTAACATGATCCCACTATCTCAGTCTGTTCGCTCTAACTGCTTCATCTATGATGTTCATTCCCAGTTTTTCTTTGATTTCCTCATTATTGACACCCTCCTGCCATCGTTCCCATCTATTAGTACCTGCAATCATTCTGGCTACTTTCATATCTGTAACCTCTACCTTATGAATAAGGTTTAAAAAAATTAATAATTTATAATTACGTTTACTTTAGGTAAGTGAAAGTATAAATGTGACAAAAGTTAGTTACGACATTCAGGCTCTTTTATGACATGTTACATATTCAATAATAATAATAATAATAATAATAAAACATTTTAGAGAAAATATATTGTACACTGTCAGATAAAACATCTGTCTCATTGAGTTCATGTGTGGAATCTTCTGGAGCAGTTTTTGTCTTTGTTAAAGCATAAAAGAACCTAGCAGATTATTATGAAAGCACAGAACTTTACTCCAAACATCCAACTATTTGTGGAAATTCCTGAACAATTGGCACGTGTTTTATCAACTCCACTGGAATACTTCCAACATCATGTAATAGATATGATCGATATCCTAGTACAGGAAACAAACATTTATAGTTCAAAAGACTAACTTCTGAAATTTCCACAGTTTCGTATGTAATATCAGTGGCAATTACATCCACTTCAGGATTCACACGGTTTTCACTTACAATACTCCTACGAGTTTTCCAGCGTATAATTTTCGTCTTCTTCGTTATCTTGTAATTCCAGTTTTTTCAGACATGTCACTGTCTAGGATAAATAGAATATCTATTACCTCAACCTCTGATAACTGGAATTTTAAGAGAAAGAATAAAAATATATAACGATAGCCCCTGAAATGTATTCATTCACGCTACCTAACATAACCTATTTTACTCGATGTTACACATATGTATCTTTCATGTGTTATTGCTAATAGCAACACACTAGAGCAACATTTAGCATTGTAACAGACATAAACACGCACATTAATCTTTCACATTATAATATTTCAGGCTTACAGCCATCATATTAAAATTTTAGAATTGCTTCACTACAGCAAGTTAGAACCAATAGACGACAGATGGTAGAAGCTGATGAGAACCACGACAGGTGGTACAATAGGTCGGGTTCTCATGGGAAAGAGCACTGGCAAGTCTCCCCGAATTCTAGGGAAGACCCGAGCCGGCCGCGGTGGCCGAGGGGACTGAGGCGCTCCAGTCAAATGTTCAAATGTTTGTAAAGTCTATGGGACTTAACTACGGGGTCATCAGTCCCTAAACTTACAAACTACTTATAAACTACCTTCTACTAAAGACGGCACAAATATCCATGCCCGAGGGGGGATTCGAACCCCCGACCGTAGTGGCCGTGCTGACCGTGGCTGGAGCGCTCCAGTCACGGTCTGCACGGTCACTACGGTCGGGGGTTCGAATCCCCCCTCGGGCATGGATATTTGTGCCGTCCTTAGTTGTAGGTAGTTCATAAGTAGTTTGTAAGTTTAGGGACTGATGACCCCGTAGTTCAGTCCCATAAGCTGAAACATTTTGAAGTCCCCGAGCGGTAGGCACTGAACGGCAACTGGCCGTAGGATTGGCGGTCACGAGCCAAAACGCGTTCATATTTTTATTAATACTTTATAAATTAATTATTTATTCCATGTCAATCTCAAGTTAGAAAACCTCTCAAAGCCAAGCTCCGGCCTGACTAGACAACGTATATTAACTATTGCAAAACTAATAAAACAATGTAAGACGGACGATGCGCGGCCTGCCATGTTTGCGCGCCAAATTGCGGAGCGAAGGCAGCCTTGCATCGAGCCGCCACACTTCTGTCTTGAACACTCACTCTTAGGAGCAACACGTAGTTCTCGCTTACGTAGGCGGTCATGAGACATTTTAGAACAATGCAAAATAATAAAATATTTAACTTCCAGTTAAGACAATGTGTGGCAAGTGTTATATGCTGTTGGCTAGTTTTCTGCATTCTTTAAATAAATTAGCTGGCATCCCAAGAACTTCAGTATTATTCCGTAATTAGACGAGTTCTTGCCAATAGTTTAATAATTTCAGCCTCACTTCAAGAACTTCGCCCTTTGTGCTATCATCTGCGAATAGAAGATGTCATGTTGGTGAACTATAAGAATTTCTACTCTTCACACAGTGTAACGGGACTTAACTACAACCCTCGCGTACACTGTCATTGCTGAACAACGCAATCTGTTGTGCATCATCCATGACAAAATGGAGGAGGAAAGAAAATGATACAGAACCGGTTAACATACCCCCTCTAGATATTTTCCTGTTGTAATATGAGTACATTATGAAAGTTCGCGGTTGCTTTACATTTACAAAATCAACATTATTAACATACCTTAAGAGCCTTGGCTTCCCTCAAACAAAATGGTCGAGTTCAAACTGATATAATCACCAATAAAACCAAGTAATTAGCCTACAAAACCGAGCAACAGGATGTAACAGTGGGGATTGGAGGAAAATGCGTTTGTGAGCCAATTTCTCACTGTAAATTTCCACTTACGTATCTGTAATAAAGGCATTAGAAGGTTAACGTGTGATTTCGTGAATTTTTGTCCTAGCACGTGAGACATTTCTAGTATGGCAGATCGTCACAAAACATATGTTTTCAACAATGCACGAGATGCTCTCTGCCCTTCCCCCTTCAAATCCCTCTAGCTAGAATTCCAAATTTCCCATCCCCTCAATTAACTCCTGCATATATGACTTCACTATCACGTTGCCATTTGTGTTCGACTTCACTTTAAACAGTTTGTGATCAACTGAAAATCATCATCTCCGTAGGTTTGGAGGGGGGGAGTAGGAGCCTTAGGTTTTAACGTCCCGCCGACAGCGTGGTCATTGGAGACCGACCACTAGCTCGATTTTTGTTTCGATTAGAATGTGGAAGAAAATCGGTCGTGCCCTTTCAAAGGAACCATCCCGGCATTTGCCTGTTGTGATTTAACGAACTCACAAAAATGCTAACTCTGGATGGCCGGGGGTGGATTTAAACCACCGTCCTCCCGAATGCGAGTCCAGTGTGTTGCCACTGCGACACCTCGCTCGCTGCAACTTTGGAAAGACGATGATATTTTTGTAGAATGGACGTTTGTTTTAATAATAGTTGTAGGTAAATATCTTTGGACCTATGAGTCAAAGTCACCATGAAACAATTAAGGTACAATAAATCGACACTATTATCCTAAGTGTTCAAATAGTTGGAGAGGTTATGGGACTTAACTGATGGGTCATCAGTACCTAAACTTACGAACTATGAACTGACTTATACCAAAGACAACACAAACATCCATGCCCGAGGGAGGATTCGATCCACAACGTGGCGCTCCAGACCGCTCGGCTACTCCCGCGTGGCATTATTATTATTGCTATTGCTATTATTATTGCTACAGAAATTAGTCTTTGTATTAATTCTAATAAAATATTGTACTCATGTTACCTTCCGCCAAGCCTCTTTATCCAGCGCATCTTCCGTGTGTATGCCGCAACGTTCCGTTATTAATATGGTCCGTTCAAGAACGTCGTGGTCCGTCACGTTTGCGTCTGCTTGGTGTTTTCCATTCTTAGGTTTTCTTTGGCAACCGTGATCTGACAATTTCAACATATGCCCGTATCACTTTATTTTCTATCAATTCTATCTATCACTGTTTTATCTCCAAGTCTCTTAATTCATCACTAATTTTTTCGCATCTAGATATTCTGGCACCCTACGTAAATAATCCATTTCCACAGCTACTAGTCTTCTTTTGAGATAAACATTTAAAATCCATAGTACTGATTCCACTATTATCTTACCCACTCTTTTTTTACTGCTGCTAGAAATTTTTCTTGTTCCACTAAATAGAATTCACACACATTGGATACCTGGTCACCACATTGGGTACCTGGTCACCAGGTTCTTTGTAAACATTATGACATTCGTCGTTCGTAATCTTCTTTAGGCCGTAAGGCATTTTTTTTCAAATTGTTTTATTTCGTTTTGTACTGAACTGTGCAGATTGACTTTAATGGGCTTTTACGAGATGAAACAGGAGATCTTTAAACTAATCTGAATAAATCGCTTTAAAGGCTATTTGTATGGAGAGGAAAAAGTGGAGCTTTGTCCATATGTTTTCCGTTGTGAATCATTTGTGAGTTTATTTGTTTATTGTAATTAACATACTTTCATGAACTATTTCCACCAATAGCAAGGCTTAGGAAAAAGACAGTCACCACACATAGCAAGGGTTACTCTGAATGTCGCCGTTCCAAATCGCAAGAGTTTAATCAAATTGTTCGCGAATTCGTATGGCTTCGTAACCATGGCATTGTCAACAACTCTCCGATCAGATGCGGTATCCGACTTATCACATTCGTGCACGCTTTTATCAAATTCTCGTACAGCCATTTACATCTGGTTTTCCATTATTCTCATAAATCTACGAATTTGAGTAGTTACTCTGCGAAGCTTTGGGCCAGTCCCTACTGAAGTTCGTCATCGACGAGGCGTTAGAACTCTGATCCACCTTCTTCCCCCTCCCCAGATACGAGGTATGTAATAAACTGTTACACCATCAAAAACATCTCTCTGCTATTTTCTCCCCTACTGTATGTCTGACATTCAGTTCATTGTGCAGTCTAGACATCATGTTCTTAATGAACACCTTTGTTACTGACCAGAGGTCACTGCACCACAACTACCAACCTGTCTCGCGACTACTTTTACCTGAACAACGGCAGTTATCACCTCGTAATCTCCCTACACTAACGAGCTCTGTACGCTCTTTCTTCCCACTGCCCACATACTCCTTAACGCCGACAACAAAGTGAAGCAAGAGTCAACAAGTCACGCGCCGGCTTTGTACTATCGCCTCACAATAACGGCCGCCTTTATACTGCCAGTTTAGGAGTCGAGTTGACATGTTTACTGGAAAAGAGAATCACCTGTGAATCAAATACACTTATTTTGCTATTCGCTAACCCATAATTCAATTTCCTATATGATCGAGTTGTTTGAGATACGATGTCACAAAATGTTTATACTCTTGCGCCTCCCTCCTCCCCCGAAACTATATGCTATATTCGCCACTGCTCTGAAACCAAGCCGGCCGCGGTGGCCGAGGGGACTGAGGCGCTCCAGTCATGGTCTGCACGGCCACTACGGTCGGGAGTTCGAATCCCCCTCGGGCTTGGATATTTGTGCCGTCCATAGTGTTAGCAAGTTCATAAGTAGTTTGTAAGTTTAGGGACTGATGACCCCGTAGTTAAGGCCCATAAGCTATACAAACATTTTCTGAAGCCAAATCCTTTACGTCTAACAAGGAGACCACATGGGTATCGGATTTTAGAATTTCTTTATATTTATGGTGCGTTAAGTTCAAAACTTCAACAACAATTAGCCAAAGCCATTCGACGCAACTCTCAAAAATACTCGAGAAAGTCGTCTTTGAAGTTTTGCTAGTACATGTAAGCACTAACAATTAAAATAGTTGCACCATCCGTTGGTGTAGCTCAGGTCATAGGGTTCTGCCCCACAGCAGGAAACCAACCCCCCACAGCAGCTGACCTCATCGCCCCTCTCCCTCGAATTTACGCGAATTAGGGATTATGTGTGTCTGGGGGAGGGGGGTAATGGATGTGGGGCTTACTGTCTCCAATGACCTAACAAAGCCTCACTGCCTCCAAGCGGAGGTACGTCACAGCTGATATCGGTACCGAAGGTGAACATACCGGCTATGGGTTATGCCCGCCATGATGTTCCGATTGATTAGTGTCTTAGCATGGCTGAATAAAATATAGACGCTATCGCTGTTAATCCCAAAGACCATTTGAAACGGGTCAGATTGAGGACGGAAAGGTGCGGCTACATCTGGGACGATTGTCTCTCAGTCCAGTAGAGACCAGAGTGTTGATAGCATAGCAACATGTGGAGATACTTTTGTGTGCACTGACATTCTTCCGCGACAGGGGGTTATGTAGTGGGTTACACAACAGAAATCGCTGTCTTGACAACACAGACGTCTCACGCCCGTATAAGTACTACTCATTTACTACAAGATGTATGCGTTATGACTTATCTGCTTTGAGAAGTTGTCTACAGCCGTCAATGTGCGTCAACAAGCTGCCACCACTGGACTGCCAGCCCTGCCAGCCCTGCAACTGATGCGCACCCGACCGGTCGATTTCAAGACGCTGGCGACCTCCTAGCTACACTGATGGTGAGCTACCGCAGCGATTCAGTTGCCACGACCGATTGGGCTAAGGCCCGGCGCACACTTGACGCAGCAGAGGCAGAGGAGAGGCAGAGGCGAGGCCTCCGTCCGTCTGTAACGCACGCTTTCTAATGGGGCAGCGCACACTTACCGCAGCCGAGGCGGAGGGCAGGCGTTTCCTCGGTCACGCCTCTGTCCGGTTGTCCGAGGCGCACAGTTTTCCTGCGCCTCTGTTCCACCTCTGTCGCAAAGTGAAATTTCAAGTCATCGGATATGCTTCGAAAAAAATTGTTTTATGTAGACGAATATAAGCTTCATCCTTCTCTGTACTTAGTTTCTTTGTAACACTTTTACTTTCTGCGTAAAAAAATTAAAAATACTATTTTCCGATTTGTGCGTGTTTTGCGCTAACGCAGCTTCCACAATCGATTTTGCAGAAACTACTCACTAGAAAAAAATAATTTTTCTGTATCATATAGGTAAAAGCCACCGCATGACGTTGGGGAGGTTTTCTTTTCGTTATTGTACATAGTTATTGTTACAGTAAAAACTAAAGTACAACGCCGCGCATATTTTGAAGAGTTTGCAGTGGAGAAAGTAGTCGCTGGCTAGTTTGCGTTTGCTGCGTTTTACATCATACATTACTGCGAACGAAATGTAGCTAACATATCGAAATTGTTTTCAACGGTGGAATGAGAGCTATATCTCTTTCGATTCTCGAGAAAATACGTGAGATACACGTTTGACGCGCCGCGGTCGGCAGCTACGCGCCACACGCACGGCTGTGCCGAGTGCGGAGCTGCCTCGTGTCTCCCTTCTTCGTATGCTGCCGATACAGACCCAAAGCTGGAAACGAACAACTTACTGAAATAGAAAGGCACCGAGATTCATAAACCGAAGATGCTGATTGTGTATTTTTACGGTCTATAGTCTCTGGTTTCAGTAAACTTTGTGGCAAGCATGAAAGCACTATATAAGCTAAAATTCCCGTTACTACTGAATAATAAGTTCGGCGAAACCACAATGGACGTGCAACGAAATTTTTTTTTTGTTCTGTCAGGGACCTCCTTCAATTTCTTGAAACAAAATGTCCACCCCTTCGTGGAGCTTCAGCTCACTGCTAAACCATAGATGATGCTAGGAACGTATCTCGTCAGTATTTCTCAACCTGAATTCTATACTACTTTCAGAAATTCAACATTTGCAAAAGTATTAGCATTAGCTTCATCAATTACTAACAAATATAATGGCTGATGAAGGTAGTTATCATTATAAATGATGACAGAGAAAAAATAGGAATGCAATGTAATAAAATGCATGTACATGCACAGCTGCCGTCATAGAAGAACAAAAAGCAAACGTCAGTGTCTTAGTACTGAGGAGCATGGAAGAGCTACGAATAAAGATCTAAGTAAGGAATCACTTTGCGTGCAAATGCAGTTAAACTAGGAAACTATGATTTGCAAAATTTTTCATTTCGATATATCTTTCAATTTAAGACATATGAAAAGCATACCAGGTGTCACCGAGAAGAAAAGTGTTTCTGATCGTATATACTGCGCCACAATCATGATTAAGTATGACAGTTGTATAAAGGTTCTTTCAATTATTGAATTTGCTGTGACACTTGTTTCACTTAATTATAAAAGAAATGAAAGAAAAATAAATCTGACTTTAATTAAATTCCTAAAACATATCCCTAATTTTTCTTTAGCGGATATGACGTGTCACACTGTTTTTCTTCTCTGTTAAGTCCTCCTTACTCAGCATGTGACTCTCTTTGAACTGTCGTCTGTTTAGTCGGAAAAGCTCAAGAGCTTAAATATTCCATGGACCAGAGAAATTCAGCATGTATTCGTCACTTTTGCTTGTTGATCAACAGACTTTTCACCGCTCTTATACTCTATCAGAATACACACACACACACACACACACACACACACAATTAAATTAAGTGAGTTTTGAAGGAGATCCAGGAATTAAATCTGATTGCATGGAGAGGTTTGCAGTGGACAGGCAGCACGTGCTGTTGCAGGCTGCGCCGCCTCTGCCTGCGCTGCGTCAAGTGTGCGCTGACCAGCAGAGGCCCTGCGCCTCGCCTCTGCCTCTGCTCTGCCTCTGCTGCGTCAAGTGTGCGCTGACCAGCAGAGGCCCTGCGCCTCGCCTCTGCCTCTGCTCTGCCTCTGCTGCGTCAAGTGTGCGCCGGGCCTGACACTGTTGTCCGCCCGCGCTTGCTTCGGCAGGCACAGGCGCTTACTTCACAACCCGAGTAATCCTTCCGGGTGAAGTTATGTAATAAGGAAAGTAAAAGTTTCCTGGTCAGCGCAAAGAATACAGAGTTCTAAACAGATAAGTACAGTTGTTGCTATTTTCCTTATTTGTGTACTAGGTCTTTTTCTTATCTTTCTTTTGTTTTTAATCTCTCATGCAAGAGTGACACATGACGTTATGTATGCCTACGGCAGTCTTGGCCCACATAATCATGTCTCAACTTCTGACCTTGTGGCCACTCATTTCAAACGAATAATGAAACAAAAAGTATTCTCCAATAGCCTTATACACGAACCAAGTTTAAGGCATCATAAACGCTCGAACGACCTACCAAGCCATTTCTAAGAACATACATAGAATTGTTCAGTGTTTTGCTTAGAGGAGTAAAATTTTAGGAAGCAGCAACAAAACATAAAATGCTTAGGCGAGGCCAATCAGCACACTAAGGAAAGAAATTTGCAGTGAACGAGAGTTACACCATAGCTCGCTGAGAACGTAGTAACGGGCTATGGTTCAGGATACCACGCCCATTCCATTCATACTGCAACCCCGGATGTTACGTGCGGCGCCGAACAATATCAGGAACCGCATAATTTCTCACAGGACAGCAGACAGTCAGCCTTGGCTTTCAAATCTCCTTCACTCCCAGGACCCCTAGAAGCAGCTCTTTCCCAGGGATCGTGAGAACAGACGAAGCGGCCAAGGTTAGCGGCCGCCCTTATCACATTTACCATCAACGCCACCATGGCGCAGTTCACTGCAGATCAGCAGCGGGGTTTGCTGTCAAGCTTTCACCCGCTTCGTACAGCCCGCAAGCGGAATGGCTCCAAGTCAAAACCGAAAAGACACCAAGCTGAAGCAGTGTTCCTAAACCTTTTGGAATACGCAATCCCCTTCCCAGCAAATATATTCTGGCGACCCTTCCCCCAGAACTGTAACAACTGTTATCTGAAAGGTATATTACATTATAGGTTGATTTTTTTGTGCATGCAATTTCTGACGTAGCGACTCACACCGCTCGACCGGTGTAAAGTCAATTTTTTTTTTTTTTTACAGTAGTATCGTGGTTCTTCTTGATTTTATCAGGAACCGCCCATGAATAAATCTTACTTTTGTAATCTGTATCAAGCCCGCCATAGACCAAACGTAATATGCAAAAACCAAGCTCAATTTGGATGGTCTTAAACTGTATAATGTTTACAATTTTTACACTGTACTGTAGGGCAGATACAGTGTTGCCATTCTTCTAATATGTATACAAATGATCAGTAGGTGAAAGAATATCCAGAACTATCCCTTGACTCATTAGCCATAGAACCCGAGATATATGCCCCTGAAGAATCGCTTAGTGGCAAGCGCCGTTTACGAACATATTAATAGCGCGCACTGCATTGAGCGGTACGATTATTCAATTCTGAATTAATTTTTAAAAAAATTAAGTTTTATCATACCCCCTTTGTTTGCTCTGGTAGTATTCTGACATGCACTTGGCTGGTTGTGCAACTATTACCTTTTGTGACCGCTGCCCCCCTCCCCCACCAAGACTTTTCGATCCCCTTTGAGGTAGCGACCCACAGAATTAAAACACTAAAATGCAGCGTCAGAAATTTGCTACATTTTCTTTCTGGGAGAAAATTAACTGTCGTCTACGCCTAAGCCTTGCTTACATTGATTTCACATGCGGTTAAATAGCTGACCGACAAATATCGACGTTAAAGAAATTTAAAAATACTTTTGAAATTAAGGCAGGTAGTTTATTGAGAATAAAACGGATTAAAAGAACTCAAACGAGACCGACCACCGATTGCTATCACAGATTACTCAAGTTCTTAGATAAATTAGGCAAGAAGAAAACAGAAAATTATTCTTCAAAATTTGAGGCAAAAGATGACAATACAGACGTGTTATGCGCTAGTCAGGTAAAGCGGTGGAAAAAATCTATCGTGGTTTACGGCCCACTTTAGGTTTTCCTGTACTTTTATGATTTTGCAAATATCTGACAAAAATATAAAATATAAAAATATATAAGCTATAACAACTTGAAAAATAATGCGAAAGAAGCTCTGCCTCAAGCTTTCACGACGAAACCGCTTAACCGATTTTGATGTAACTGTAATGGACGTTGCTTGAACGTTGAAGAGCATCGGCTATCTTACTTTATAAAGTGTGTAATTAAAGATATTTGTTGATTTTCTCGAAATGTGGGACGGCGGCGAGCGTTTCTTCAGTTTCCGAGACGCTTGACCATTTGAATTTATCACATTAATATACTTTTAATTGTTTCAACAAAATAAATACAATACTTGTAAAGAGGGAGGGATGAAATTAAGTTTGATGTGTATATTTTGCAAGTAGTAAAGTTCAAATGTTTGTATAGCTTATGGGACGTAACTACGGGGTCATCAGTCGCTACACTTACAAACTACTTATGATCTACCTAATACTAAGGACGGCACAAATATCCATGCCCGGCGGGGGATTCGAAATCCCGACCGTAGTGGCCGTGCAGACCGTGACTGGCGCGCCTCAATCCCCTCGGCCACCGCAGCCGGCGCCTAACAATCCCCTTAACTATTAATGCAATTGTTCAATTCAACAAATATGAAAACACCTTCAAAAATAATGAGAAAAGGAACTACAATTATAGCGGAACCTCTATTTCAGATGTAAAATCAACAATTTATTGAATAAAATAGAAATTTTATAACAAAAAAATTAAAATGAACAACTAATTAAGGTTTTTCAAGATAAATAGAAAACCTACGTACATGACTGGCAAGTCAGGTTAAACCGCGGGTAGATACAATTAATATCAACAAATGATCAAAACCAGCTTTAACAAGGTCGCGGAGATTAATCTCACGACAAACGTAATCCCTATCACTGAAAACTCAACGCTGCCTGTGGTACCAGAGCGTGAGCGATCAGTACGTTACCGTAACCTGAGTGCAGTGTTGAGCAGCTGTGGAGGATACCTCAAGACTCGAGCAACACGTTATCAGGATATTGCTGGCAAAACCAGAGGTTCCAGCAACTCGTAGTATTAGTATCACTCTTTGAAGAGCAAGTCACCGTTTTCTATGTCCCCCTCGGAAGGGAGCAGAACTTTAAGTAACTCCAATTCCAAAACGAAAACCAGGACGCCAAGTCCTTCCTACTCTTACCAGAGCAGAACACTCAGCAGCAAGCCACCGCCTCTTGTTCCTTCTCCCAAGCACCGCTGCCTCCAAAACAACGTAACCACGCCTACATGAAATAAACACGCCAATCCACGCGAAGCAAGTTGGCTCCGGCCAATCAGAGTGCCCCTGCATTATCGATGGCTAAATTTGTCCTCAGGCCCTGGTCTACCCTATCACCGCCACTCTCGCGTTTTCGCGAGAGCCAGCCAAAACTTGCAGCGTTCCCACCACTTAAAACACAGACACCAATAACTCTTAGCAGCTCGCCAGAACTGCGCCGCGTTCCAGACAGCAGAACGTCTTCCTACAGAAAATTTTGGGAAGTTTTGAGAGCTATAGAAAGTAGCGTACACGGAATAACTCTGCGTCAGTCCTGTGAAGTTGGCACACTTTTTTTGTAAAATGTACATTTTCTTCAGAGTTCTAGACAGATATGCAATAGTTCTGGAGTTCTCTGTACACAATTTAAATAGTTCTGCAAAATTACGCCGAAAAAATACGAAAAATTGCCACAAATTTTAGTTTTTTTTCAAAATAATTATTTGCCTATTACTACAAACCTAGTTCTGATCACAGTTCTAAATAGCTTTCAAAGAGTTCTACAGGAAATCCTAATGACATTTTTCTGTGCAGATTATACTTTATGAGAAATGCAGTAATGTGGAATTCATTTTCACGTTACTGTGAAATTGGCGCCATTTTTTCGAGAAATAAACATTTTTGGGGGTTCTGTGTACATATAGTTCTAGAGTTCATGTGAATACTTCTATGTAATAGCCCGAAAAAAAAAAAATGAGCTCAATTCTGAATATCTGATAAGTTGTGTATTTGTGCCCCTTATTCGAGAAACATTTTTTCTTAGGTCTTGACATATTCTATCCGCTGCATATTCAATTTGTTGTTTTTACGTCTGAGTAATTCCTGCTTATCGGAAACAAGAACTACTGCACATCTCCCTAGAACTCGGACTTTTTTGAAAAACGGGTGCAAATTCCACAGTAGCATGTAAATGAATACTCCATTATTGTAATTACCTCAAACTATAATCTGCACAGAAAAATGCTATTAGGATATCCTGTAGAACTCTTTGACAGCTATTTAGAACTGATCAGAACTATGTACTAATAGGCAAATAATTATTTTGAAAAAGCTAAAAAACTAAAGTTTGTGATAATTTTTACTATTTTCTCGGCGAAATTTTGTAGAACTATTTAAATTTTGTAGAGAGAACTCCAGAACTATTACATATCTGTCTAGATCTCTGAAAAAATGTATATTTTCCAAAAAAGGGGTGCCAACTTCACAGGACTCTCTGCATCTGCCCACAACCAGCCTCAGCGCCAAACACCCGCTGCCTTCGTCGGTTTTTCCAGGAGGGACTGGAGACGCCTTCGAGCAGACAATGCTCCTCCATGGGCAGGTAAGAAGCGCTCCCTCTGCCCGCAGACTGCAACGTCTGTACGGGTTCTGGCCGATAAAAACCCCCACTCACCGGCCAGCCGATACCGTTCTCCCTTCGCTAGCTCGTCCCCAGCACATTTTGTAGAACCTAATTTATTACAAAGCCAGTGATTTTTGCGAAAACTAAATGAGGTATTTCCCCGGACTCGCCTCCACGGCCAACACACCGCGTCCCCAGGTCTTCATTCCCTGTGAAAATGATTCGCCAACCTCTAAGGTGCACGACGCGAAAATAAGCCGCAGGCTGATTTCCAGTAAAAATTAAAAAAAAAAAAAAATAGTATTAAATATAAGTGAATAGTTTCATGTTTACAAAAGACGTCAACGAACCGATTTCGAAACATTTGAACCCTGCATAATTGTACGTTGTATAACAGTTTTATCAGTCAGCGATATAGTCACGATGTAACAAACCGAGGACATTAGAATAGGGGGAGATGCCCTTAACGTCACACATGTGAAGCCATTGTAGTCATATTGCGGAGCCAATAATATTTGAGGTGACGAGCGTGTATTTATTGAATTATGATTTGAAAGTGGTATTTTATCTAAAAGGAAAGAAAGGTATATATGTGCAAGCACAACAAGGAAATCGTCTGCTATTTGACAAAGAGAAAAGTATTGCTAAATTAATACTTGCTACTTGTTTCAGTGTTTTTTCGTCAGTGACTTTAATTTCCAATTTTACTAGATATAGGTTCCTTTAAAGTTTCGAAGACTAGGTGCTACAGTAGTTGTGGTCTTCAGTCCGCAGACTGGTTTGATGCAGCTCTCAATGCTACCCTGTCCTGTGCAAGTCTTTTCATCTGAGAATACGTTCGGCAACCTACATCCTTTTTAATCTGCTTACTATATTCGTCCCTCGGTCTCTACTATTTTTACCCCACATGCTTCCTTCTAATGCTAATTTGACAATTCCTTGCTGTCTCAATGTGTTCAATCTATCCCTTCTCTTAGTCAGGATATGCCAGAAACTCCTTTTCTCCTTGATTCGGTTAAGCACCTTATTAGTCATGCGATCACCCATCTAATTTTCATCATTCGTCTGTAGCACCACATTTCAAAAGCTTCTATCATCTTTTTATCTGAACTCCGTATCGTCCACGTTTCACTCCCATACAATGCCACACTCCAGAGAAATGCTTTCAGAAAGGACTTCCTAACATTTAAATTAATATTGGATGTTAAGTTTCGCTTTTAAAAACCGCTTTTCTCCCCATAGCCATTCTGCATTTTATATCTTCTTTACTTCGGCCATCAGAAATTATCTTACTACCCAAATAACAAAACTCTTCTACTACTTTTGTCGTCTCATTACCTAATCTAATTCCTTCAGCATCGCCTGATTTTCTGACATTGCATTCCATTACCTTCGTTTTACTTTTGTTAATGTTCATCTTATATCTTCCTTGGTGCTACAGTATTTTAGTATAAATATTTAAAAACCTGGAACCAGTTGAAGGAATTTTCGTATGTGTTCAACATAAAAATCTTCTCTTCAAACGGAAATTACGAAAATGGTAAAGCTTGTTCTGTCATTATTGGAAAAATCTTTATCTGCATTTCCAGTGAACTACTGTAGCTGACAACAACAGTTCGTGTAAAGCATTCGGTTATCATCGCGAA
>CM048745.1:628345619-628444583 GCA_026315105.1 Locusta migratoria
TTAACCAATGAAGATGCTTTGAAAATAAAAGCGAAACGCGTATGGTCTTCAGTAAACTAATTTTTAAAGTTCCACAAGGCTGTCAATTATCTTACACAAACTGTGTACTTGAAACAGCTGAAAAAGAGACCTAAAAACAAAAAAGAAACGTGTGAAAAACACACAGCATTTCTAGAAAACGGAGAATCATGTGTCTAGTTGGTTGATTGATGGTTTAGGAGAGGGGGATCTACCTGCCTAGGTTATCGGTCAGGGGAAGGAGTCAGGATAGAAAATGAGGCGAAGGGAAAGGAAATTTAGTCCAGGGAGGAAAGAAGGAAGAAAGCCCGTGTTCTCCACGCACGCATTCACGAAAGAACCGTCAGCCCCTGGGGGTTGTGTTTTAGCACTTCTCATAACGACCTCATATTTAGAGAGACTTTAATTTGTTTGAAAAAGAACAACAACATACACCCCATAACCATGATAACTATGCTGTAGATTTTAAGATTACCGGTTACTGTAAGCAATGTTACCATCTGATCTCTCTTCCTTTTTCTTCCTTCTTTCTATCTCCATACAATTGTTATATATCTAATTTTACATTCTCCAAAAGTATGTACGATGGTAACATTGCCTTTGGTATAGCGAACTTTATTACCGAGTTTTACTTCTTCGGTTCTTGTTCTTGACGTACGCTCTTTTTTTTTTTTTTGGGGGGGGGGGGGGGTGCGAACGTAAATGTTTATGTTAGAGTAGGCATCCTAAATTTCTCCCCTGCGCCTAATATCGTCTACGCATAGCATCTTTGAGTTTCTGTACTAGGACGGAACTTCTGTGGGTTTACCGCAGCCAGCATTAGTTGCAAGCTTCCTAAGTGTGATAGAAGAGACAGTGTGTCAATCGTTTTTATTGTCTGCAGTGAATCTATATAACTTGCAGGTAACTTTATTTATAATAATATCCTTTGCACCAACCTTATGAGCAGCGAGGGCAGGTGCTTTGAAGCACCGTTTCGTGTGTGTGTGTGTGTGTGTGTGTGTGTGTGTGTGTGTGTGTGTGTGTGTGTGTGTGTGTGGTGATTGAACTGTGTATCTATTCTCGCCTATCACCTGGATCCTAATATCACCCCTCCGGAATATTGGGTTCACCTATCTGTTAAGCAACGCACCACAGGTTTGACAGCCTTAATTACGTTTTATTCAATTCCTCATCTGCTTCCACCCCACTGCATCCTGTAGTCTCGCCGAGAGACATAGAAGTTGTACCAAAATTTCAAACACCATCTCGCAAACGAAAGCGCGGGGAGGGTGTTGTGTTGAACGAAGCTCAGAGAAGAAAAATCATGCTACCAACATTAAGGAACAAGTTTAAGTTTAAATATCAATTTGTTCTGACAGTGAGGCAGATGGTGATCCTTTACTACAGACACCATAATGATCTAGGCTGCGCTTTGAGGATTCTGCATACGCCACATTCTGTGCATTTTGAAGTACGAAGCTTTCCGCCGATTTCAGTATAGAACAATGTCTTGTTTTCTTCGGGTTTAAACTGGAATCCCAAATTTTGTGAAGCAACTAGCGGAAAAGATAGGTATGTTCTTACTGTATGAGTAACTATTAAATCTGTTTTACATAATTGTGATTTTTCTAATTGTAGAAACATATTATTGATTTATTGATTCTCTGACTTATGGTGTGCGCGCGCGTGCGCCAGAGAGAGAGAGAGAGAGAGAGAGAGAGAGAGAGAGAGTGGGGGGGGGGGATGAATCTGTGCATCACAGATCACTGGGATCTTTGGTGTACGACATACGGTGTGATGCGTAACTCAGGACTGGGAGATTAGAGGACAAATTCAGTCATAGCTGTCTCCCCTGCAACAGCCTCTACCACAGAAGTATACGCTTACCTCGACACTCAGTAACAACATTGGATACTAAAACAAAAAAGTTCAGGGATGAACAGTCAGATGTTACTATACAACGGGTGGTCCTCTTGTGTGTCAGTCAAGAATCTGACCTCTCCCCATAGAAGTATGCAATGTGATTCTTCAGCATCTCCAGCCGTATTTGATGTCGAAATGTAAAAGGGGGAAATTCCAACTTTGCACAAAGCTGAAGAGCTATGCCAATGCCGTAATCCAAAACATTTTGTCATCATACATTTTAAAAACCAGTAACGAAGACTTTTTGAACTTTCCACCACCTGAAGGCGTTCAATAAGTACGAAACCCATTGTGCTGTGATACACTTGCACGATATGCAACTGCGGTGGTGTTTATTTAAAAGTATATTACATTATAAAGCATTGGCCTACGAAATGACCACTTCCAAATGAAATACCCCAATCCCACCCCTGCGTACAATAGCATACATTCATCAGTGACTACTTACCACTGCCGTATGTCCCAAATCTGTCACCAGGAATGTCGACTGGATTCACTGTGGCTTGGTTCCTGCAAGAACAAAGAAAAAACAGTAGTTAAATTACACGAGTACATTAAGACGCAACCTTCAAATTCTTACAATGAGACGACAATTTCTAAGCACACGCGGTAATTTTCTTGGAGTCGTGCGCTGTGCAAGGTCCGGTTTGTTGCGTAAGTTCGAGTTTACGTAACAGCGGATGATCATGAAAGCGGAAACAGCTTTGTAACAGATTCTTCGCTAGTCTGTTTGTAACATCAGTCGGCGTGTTATCAAGTCTGTATTACATGACTTACGTATATGTAGTGAACGTGGCCAACGGAAGTTTGCGTCAGTTCTGGAGTAGTGATCTAATACCCTAATGGTAAGGCGACCGCTCGCAGAAATCTAGGAACCCGGGTTCGATTCCCGTCCGGCACAAACTTTCGCGTTTAACCGTTTTGTAGTGGTGTACTTATTTTACCAAATACAGTTGAGCTGAGATACATTTACTTTTGTGAATAAATTTCGCGCTAGAAATTCATTTCGGCCACTGCACTTTGAAACAGTACAAGAACAGTTTTCCTCTACTGATAAGAAAACAAATACCGGATGTGTCGTCGTCGTACTCTCCCTTCCCCTTTCTCCCTATGAACAGAGTCGCCAACTCTTCTTACTCAGCACAAATGATTCAGAGACACGGTCAGCTACATTCTGAATCGTTCACTGGTGATGCTGTTTTTGCAGAAAAATGTTTTTGCTGAATGTGGGAAGAAAAATGATGATTTAATACTTCCACTGGGGATAATGAATGGCAACGCAGTGGGACCGTGATAGGATTCGACCACATGATCAATGGTTAATTTCTCTAGCTTGTCACAACGTTTAAATAGTAAGGAGTAATTTTATGAACCAATTTGAAATGGGTCGAAAATGAAGGAAATATTGTAGTAGGATAGGCGAAATGATCACTTCGATTTGTTGAAAGGGTTCCAAGGCAGTGCACTGCTTCTGCAAAAGCAGTCACGTGTAATTTATCGGTGCGACAAAATCTGGTGCACTGTTCCAGTTTGTCGATTCGTTATCAAGCAGGAAAGGAAACATGCATACTTCAGAGGCGCTGCTAGCTTAACAGGAATACGATATCTAATTACTAAGGTGACTATATCTTGAAATACTGCTAGGTAAATTCATAGAATTAGTAATGGATGACGGCCTTGCAGTAGTTGTCATAAAATACATTCCTTGCAAGGTGTGCCCTAGTAAAACCGACAAAATTTCGTCCAGAAGTATTTTGCTGTACGAGATGCGTGATCACAGTGGCTCGTTGAAGAGTAATTTCATTACAACAATACTGTTTCAATTTCATTGAATGTTGAGATTTGTGGCTGTGAAGCTTATTATTTAATACTGTACATGCAGCAACCATCACCTATTAAATGCATTTTTATTGTTCGAAATCCATTTAGGACTTTCGTTTATATTCTTCGCGTGATGCGTTTTTAAAGCTTCAGTGAGTACAATGGATGCATTGCCAGCATTTTACATTCTGGAACTGCTCTGTGGAAAACTTAATTTCGTTTAATTACTACAGTTCACTTCTGCTTGTTGAAGCTTGTGCGCGCACACACACACACACACACACACACACACACACACACAAACGCGCGCGCGCACGCGGCAATCTTTTTCACTTTCATTTTGCACAGTAATCACGCAGTATCTACCGTCTTACCCACTGACAAGTTTCTTTACGTCACATAATTATACCGGTTGTTAAGCGTATTTTAATTATAGGTTCTGAAGATTCTACTTTAACTTAAAGCTTCGGTACGACTAAATGGAAAGGAAAATTAAACTAATTTAGGGCTTCATTGTCCGTGTTGAAATACTGTCAGAAATAAAGTATTATTATTGTAATTCCGTAGATTTTCCAGGCGCACCAGTCATACCTGAAGATGGCGGCCAGGTGGACCGCCGAAATATCGTATCAGCAGATCAACATAATCCAGCCGCAAACCCGTGAAGAACAACAAGCATTATTATTATTATTATTATTATTATTATTATATTATTTGCAATACAGACTGTGTGTGTGTGTGTGTGTGTGTGTGTGTGTGTGTGTGTGTGTGTTGGGACTAGGGTTGGGGTGGAGAAGGGTTACGGGAGTTACTTGGGGGGGAAAAAAAATTATATACAGGGTGTCCCAGCTATCTTGTCCACACAAAATGTCTCTGGAACAATAACAGCTATTGGAAAACGACTTTCACTGGTATCAATGTACGGCTGGGGTCCATGAATGTACATATTTGGAAACATTCTAAAACGAAACCAAATATGTTTTTAACACAAACTAGTTTTTTTAAATGGACACCCTATATATTTTCTTCAGCAATCCATAGCATTACAAATCACAAACAATGGCGTTGATTGCGTCGCAATATCTCGGAATGTAATTGGAATATTGCGATGCAATCAACGCCATTGTTAATGTGATTTGTCATGCTATGGATTGCTGAAGAAAAAATATAGGGTGTCCATTTAAAAAAACTAGTTTGTGTTAAAAACATATTTGGTTTCGTTTTAGAATGTTTCCAAATATGTACATTCATGGACCCCAGCCGTACATTGATAACGGTGAAAGTCGCTTTCAAATAGATGTTATTGTTATTGTGGACAAGATAGCTGGGACACCCTGTATATTGGGGAAACCCTGTTTGGTATTTTAGGTGTCATTAGATGACGCGCATTTTCAGAAACAAGTTTAATTTCTTTAAATTCTTTGTTGATCAGGTGGACTTCAGTTCTTAGTTATGTCTGTCGCTTTATGTCCATTTTCAGCTACTTGTAGGATAAATGTGGGAAGAAAAAGGATGATTTAAAAATTCCACTTGGGGTAACGAATGGTAACGCAGTGGGATTGTGATAGGATTCGACAAAATGATCAACGGTCAGTTTATGTAGCTTGTCAGAACATTTAAATAGCTAGGAGCAGTTTTACGAACTGATTTGAAATGGGTCGAAAACGAAGAAAAAAAACTAAGAGCATCTATGTGTTCCTGAAAGTATAATTTGCATATACACAAAAACTAAGCTGGCGAAGTATCTAGTTCCTCATGAACATGATACCCTCCGAACTGGGTCGCTGTTGTCACTGTAGCAAGGAGAGATAGGGGCATAATCATTACTGTAAACGCACACGCGTTGATAAACTTTTTTGTGCCTAAAAGGAAGAGGAAAAGTCTAGCAGTGATAGCGAATAGCGTGGCCGCGGCGGATTAGCCACGCGTGCTGGAGCGCCGTGTTGAGGTGCGCGCGGCAGTCCGCCGTCGGGTGTTCGAATCCCCCCCTCGGGCATGGATGTTTGTGTCATCTTTAGTATAAGCACAGAGTAACATATACAGAGGAGCAGCCACCCCTAAACCACTGTCCTACGCTCCCCTCGTAGTTCCGTAAGATGATAGCAGGTGTCAGGCGGATCGTTGGCTTAAAGTGCCTCTCGCACGTCAGAGGGTAGCGTGGAGGGGAGGCTGAGGGGAGAAAAAATGTTCAAATGTTTGTGAACCTTATGGGACTTAACTACGGGGTCATCAGTCCCTAAACTTACAAACTACTTATGAACTACTTACGAACTAGGACGGCACAAATATCCATGCCCGAGGGGGGATTCGAACCCCCGACCGTAGTGGCTGAGGGGAGAGCTTGTGCCGCCTGCCACGAGGCCACGGCTGTGTTTGAGGGGCGTTTGAGGGGAGGTGGTGGTGGGGAGAGCCGTCTGTGGTATACAGTAGTTCATAAGTAGTTTGTAAGTTTAGGAAATGATGACCCCGCAGTTAAGTCGCTTAAGCCATGAAAACATTTTCTTATAGCGTCAAGATAAGCTTCGCCAGTACATACCAGGCGGTAGTTCCCACTGACGCGGCGCAGGCCGTCTGTGCGGCACGTCTGTGAATCGTGACTTGCAGCAGACTTGCTTCTGCGCCGTCCAGGAAACTCTGGACTCTGGACAGATCCGTGAGGCAGTCTGAGGGCAACGCTCGCTGCCTCGACCGACATGAAAGCTGCATCCGTACGCAAAGCAATCGCACCCAAACTCCACATGGTTACCAGCGTCAGCGCTGGCTTCTGCTAGCGCTATTAAACCGATGCTGAAGATTAACTTTTCTACGCGATTCAGCGGCTTTCATTGGAAGGAAAGAAATTTTTGCTTGGGATATAAGAACTACTCTGTTCTACACAGTCTAACACGAACAGTCACAGAAGCTACGCTAGCGCTCCAAATGGCAGCACTGCAGTACCTGAAGACTGGCGTAATACGTACTGTTCACTCTTTCTGGCCTGGCAGAGAGTTCATGAACCAACTTTATACTTTTTTTTTCTCCCATTCCATTCTTGAATAGCGCGCGGGAAGAAAGAACACCTGAATCTCTCCGTTCGAGATCTGATTTCTTCTCGTATTTTATTCTTATGATCATTTCTACCTATGTAAGTGGCAATCAATATATTTTCGCATTCGAAGGAGAATGTCGGCGATTGGAGTTTCGTAAGTAGTCCACGCCGCAGTGATAAGCGCCGATGTAATGATTCCCATCCCAGCTCCTGTATCATTTCCGTAACGCTGTCTCCCCTGTATCGCGCAATACGAAACGAGCTGCCCTTCTTTGGACTCTTTCGATGTCCTCCGTCAAGCCCACCTGGGCAGCAATACTCCAAAAATGGACGGACAAACGTAGTGTATGCAGTTTCTTTTGTAGTTCTGTTGCATCTTGTAAGGGTTCTGCGAATAAAACGCAGTCTCTGGTTCGCCTTTCCCACGACATTATCTACGTGTTCTTTCCATTTTAAGTCTGAAGTAATAGTAATTCCTAGGTATTTTGCGGAGTTTACGACCTTCACTTTTGATTGATTTATCTTGTAAACGAAGTTTAACGGATTTCTTTTCTTATTCATATGGACGACTTCACACTTCTCATTATTTAGAGTCAATTGCCAATTTTTAGACCATACTGATCTTATTTAGATCGTTCTGCAGTTGGTTTTGATCTTCAGATGATTTTACTAGACGGTAAATAATGGCGTCATCTACAAACAACCTAAGAGATCTACTTAGATTTTTCCCTAAATCGTCTATGTAAATAAGGAACAGCAGAGGACCAATAACGCTACCCTGTGGAACGCCGATATCACCTCTGTTTTATGCATTACCATCGATTACTACCAACTGTGTCCTCTCTGACAGGAAAGCCCCTACCCAGCCGCAAATATGGACGACATACCATAACCACGCAATTTGATTAAAAGCCGTTTATCAGGTACGGTGTCAAAAGCCTTCTGGAAATCAAGAAATGTGTGTGCCAAAACTTATGAGAGGCACTGTATCCCCGGCAGCAAACAGGTAGGATGCCCCCTCGTGGTATATCGTTCAGCTGCGACGCGAGAAGGAATGCCAGCGGGCAGCCGTCCCCGGTTCGCGCACAATGGCCAGGAGCAACCTGTCCACGCGGGCGTGAAGCGGGGGTCGCGCCGACACAAGGAAACCTGTTCTGCAACCGCCAGATGCACGACTCGACAACCGCCGGGCCGCGCTGCACAGCGCTGCCCAGTGCCCGCTTCTATCACATTCCTACTCCTTTTAAAATACATTGCGAGCCAACACACGGAGCATGGCCGAGGATACCTTGTACCTCCTGTAGCACTTCCCGGTCCCACTCGCAAATGAATGGGGGGAATGTCTGCGTGCCTCCTTAGGAATACTAATTTGTCTTCGTGGACCTGGCGCGAAATTTATAACCCAAAGCCACATGGTGGTAGCCGAACGCATTCTGCCACCTTACGAACTATCCAGATGTAACCAGAAAAGACAAGTTTTGTCACGGAGTTGAAAATAACGTAAAGAAACTTGTTGCTTGCTGCCCTTGACAGTATACGACCATTTTACACGAACACCTCTCAACCCGAAACTCCCATTCTACATCTATATAAATTCTCCGCTAATCACACTGAAGTGCATAGCGGAAGGTTCATCGCGCCGCTTTAATGATATTTCTCTACAATTGGATCCTTTAATAGCAATATGGAAAAAGGAACATCTGAATGTTTCCGTTTTCGATCTGATTTCCTCTTATTTTATCATGATGATCATGTCTTCCTATACAGAAAGCTGCTAACAAAATATATTCGCATTCGGAAGAGAAAGTTCGTGACAGGAATTTTGCAAATAAATCTCTTCGCAACAAATAACGCCTTTCTCTTAATGATGTCCTCCCTAATCGTGCTCGTCCCCCTCTCCCCATATCGCGATAATACGAAACTAGCTGTCCTTCTCTGAACTTTCTCTAAATCGTCCGTCAGTCCCACTTGGTGGAGATCCCACAATGGGCAGCAATACTCCAAAATAGGACGCATAAGTGTAGTGTAGGCAGTTAATTCAGTATAACTGTTGCACCTTCTGTGTGTTCTGCCAAGGAAACGTAACCTTTGGTTCTCCTACCCTACAATGTATTCTGTGTGTTTTTTCCAATTTAAATTGGTCGTAACTAATTCACAGGTATTCAGTTCAATTTAAGGCCTATAAAAACTAACTGATTTATCGTACTCATATGGGTATCTTTACAGTTTTCATTGCTTAGGGTCAATTTTCAATTTTCGCATCATGCAGATATCTTTATGTCAACATCGAACTTCGGAAAAACCAGTTAACTTTTTTCCTCTTTCGAAGGCTCCACTAAATGTAACACGTATTGTAGGAATGTAGCTAAAAATATAAGGAAATAACGCAAAAAACTTAACTGACAGAAGGATAACGAAAAAGTGCTGAATTAAAGTAGATAGCATCAATCTTCACTTGCAAGTACTGAGAAGCAAACGATAAAGCTTTGTACGAAATATACAATAAAGAAATTATTCGAACAGTTTTGCTCAGAATGGCTTTTCATGATTTGTTATAGAACAGAAGCAGAGGCACTTAACCGAATATAAGACTCTGCACTGGTCTCTGCTCATAAAAATGTACCGTGTTAGTGTCCGATAAATTTAGAAAATGAGAACAAAATCTGATTGTCCAAAACATCCACTTTTATTCCCAAACTTGTGTCCCGTCTTCCAGCAGCAGGAGGTTTTTAAAAATAAAGCAATTTTGATCGTCAGAAAACATTTATTTACTACACTGTTTCGAAATACTGCCTATGTCAGTATTAAAGGAACAGAGTGACATTTGTTAAACATCAATGTACGAAAAATATTTTTACGCCCACAAAACCTTTTACATCGCGGAAAAAGTTTGTGTTAATATTAAAGCCAATTTTTGTAATAACAGTCTATGTTGCAAATTAATACTGTTTATTAACGCGTTTCGCGCTTTTGGCGCGTCTTCAGAATACTAACGGCCAGCAAGATCGCATTCCTTAGTAAAATACACGATGGTAAATATCGATGGTAAACATCGTTTATTTTACTAAGAAATGCAATCTTGCTGACCGTTAGTATTCTGAAGACACGCCAAAAGCGCGAAACGCGTTAATAAACAGTATTAATTTCCAACAGAGACTTATTATTACAAAAATGGATTTACTGTTGCTGCGCCAGGCCAGTCAAGAGTGAAGTAAATATATATTAAAGCCAATGTCTAATTGGAGTGTCATCTAACAACTGGTTCAAACAATACGAAGAATCAAGTGAAACTCGTCATGCCATTAGCCATTATCTGGGAAGTGACGTCAGAACGACATTTACTCGATGCCCCCATGCAGACAGACGTCATCTCCATTTCTAGTAATACTTACAGTTTTGTTATTGTAACTTGCATTAAGTCATTTCATGGGAACACTACATTAAAAATAAACGTCACCATCGGTCCAATTTCTTGAACTTGAGACGAAGTAACGACATCAATGATGTAGCTTGGCGGCAACTATTGAAGACTTGAGATCATATGGTCTGTAGCTTTAGTGTAGTGGTTAGTTCCCAGTCTATCAATTACAATAATACGATTTTTGGAACCACCTTTACGCATTTTTTTAATCTTACCGTTTGTAACACTTGTAGGTATTTGTTATGAATATCACAATGCGGGACATTCTTAATTTAACAGGAACATGTTGTGCAACTTTCAATGTTACGTATAAGAGAGCGCTCTCAGGAATAAGTAACATCCATTCTGCGAATTCTGTCTGATCAGATCGAAAACAAAGATTTAGGTGTTCCAATCTCAAATAGATCGCAGGAAAAACGAACTATAGAGAAATATCATAAAGTGGTTCAATGAACCCTGTGCCATGCACTTCAATGTGACTTGCTGAATATCCATGTAGATGTAGATGTAGATTAGAAAATTGAGAATGAAACTCATGCATATTGCGACTTTTGTTAAGAGTTACGTTCTTTTCAAATTTAAATACGTTAATTCGCCATTGAGTGACGTTTTAATTAAGGAAGCTGTCGATTTGCGACTCACTACAGAAAGAAATTTTAGTTTTAAATATCCTTGCAGCATATTTATTGATCAGAGATTTATCAACTGGAGATCTACTACAGGTCCATGTAAGTTTAGTTACTTTTATTACACAATAATTCAATTTCTCGAGACACTTTGTTTCATTGTGTCAAAGATATTGAATAGAAAGAGGTGTTGACTTAAAATTTTTGGCGCGGCCGGGCTAAAGCGTCTGTCTAGTAAACAAGAGGTCCCGGTTTCGAATCCCAGCCGCGGTACAAATACCAGCTACGTGAACGGGTTGCTTTTTCTTTCCGTGAAAAAGGAGTCATGGATGTACCGTTATAGAAATTCGGTGTTTAAAGCACTGTCGCATCATTTCACATGAAGTATTGCTAGAAGAATTCTAGAGTATTCACCTCGTCTTCTACTGGGAAGGATTTTTTTTTTTTTAATTTATGTCAAGCATGGTCATCCTGATTAGTATGTTGCGAACATTAAGGCTAATCGTGCAATACCGGCACGATTTCATATTGCGGAGCCTGCAGCTTGCCCTTGATTGGTAACAATGGGATTGGAAGTCCACATGATACCAGCCGAGAACATACTGGATGCGTCACCTTGCTGTACCCTAGGGAGGTTAGTCCTCTGGCGTGCAGTTTTACCAGCTTCCCTACGTAAATCTTGTCGATGTTCATTTGGTATCAGGCCTGCGGCATTAATATGCAAAGAGAACGTTGCCCCACTTATGCATAAACTGTTATTGGGGATACTGGGGCCACCTGTACCTCGCAGAATCTTGTTTGGGTCAGGAGTCACGCGTCTCCCTTGTCTAGAATACAGAGAGTAGTTGAGTCTGCTTTGACACCTGCCTCTCGGTGGCCCACGATTATCATGCTGGCAGTCCGGTCGGAGCGCCTTCGGGCGAGATGTCGCCGATCCTGTCGTCTGCCACAGTTTTAGCACTAGCGCGATCAGTACAGGGCACACACTCCACATCCTAAACAAGGCTGATTCATGACTATTCGCCTTGAATCTCCTCTTGATGAAAGCCCTTGTTGACAAAGCAACTATCCATGTGCGACCAATCGTTTTCTTCTTGCGATCGGACAACTTCCATACAAGGTCTACAAAAGCCCTATATGTTCCTACCACTGTGTATTGAGTTAAGGTACGAATGTTATTGCCTAACCTACATTTAACAAAATGGATATGCTTTGGTTAGATGTAGTTCTAGGAAAGGTTGTCTTACATTTTATAACAGTTCGAAGACCTGAGGGCTAGGAGGAACATGTTTAGGTATACACAGGTGACGCCAAACCTTTTCGGCATGTCCTCAGACGTGTATCCTAAATGTATACGTGTAGAGTAAATCGACGAGTGTGTGAACATGTAGAAATTGTTTGTTCAGAAATTGTTGACAGTGTAACAGGCGCAAAAAGGAAGCAGTATGCAATCGCCCAGGAAGGAGGAAATCCACCTTAAAAACCATCCTCAGGGTGATCGGCCTACAACCAACGTCGCTATCCGCTGGAACGATTCGAAACGGGGCAGGCACACCGGAGTTGGAATAGTTAGTTCCCCGGAGTGACACTTTCCCGGAGACCGGGGCTTCTGCCGGGCTAACCGTCCACAGCTAGAGGCGCACTAACAAGTCCAGCAGTTCAGCACAGCCGCTCCGGCGTGCTGGCTGGCGCTCACACCATTCCGGTTGAGCAAGCTTCGAGGTGGCTCACTAATGCGTTTCGGGGCAAATTTATTTTTAAAAGTAAAGCAGTCAACAATCCGAAGATTGGTATGAACAGTGCTTTTCTAGGCAAGGTCCTGGAGGTGGTATGCCGTTGCCTTCCTCCGACCTTCAAACTGACTTACCCAGCCAGTTATAGGGGGACCTACAGTTTAACATGGGTTCCGAACCACGGTGCTACTGGGTATTTTTCAATTAGCAATACTGCCAAAGGTGAAAAGTGGAAATTGACATAAAAATCCTAGGACCTTGCGGGGATCGAACCCGCGACCTTTGGATTTGCAGTCCTGCACTATCACTGTGCAACCGAGGCGCACTTTAAGACTTATATTTTGATCTTGCACAGGCAGGAGAACAGCAAAGTACGTAACATCATATTTCTTACGACTTATCGCCGTTTTAGTATGAAATTTAAATTGACAAATTTGTATTTCATCGTAATTTTATTTAAATATTAAACTTCAGAACACACAGAATATCAAGTCTAACATTTTTATTATGAAAATTAAAAAAAAAAAAAAAAAAAAAATAAATAAATAAATAAAAAAAAAAAAAAAAAAAAAAAATTGTGTTTGTTCTACAGGTTTATTTTGTGACTATTTTTGGGCTTATTAGGCCATCAGACATTAACTGAAGTTCAGTCAAAGAACTTGTCATTAAACCAGAAGATATGTTACATGCAGAAAAGTAAATAACTTCTTTGATGGAGCAGTTACAGTTTAAATAAATATTTGATTGAAATCTGTAAATCAATAGTATTGAACAAAGGAAGAAATACCATACATAGAGTAACAGTGCAAACAAATTCTTACAAAATGACTACAGTGAATTTAAAAAAAAAATTAAACAAGAATATAATGTTTTAAGGGTTGTTCAAAACACAAGGTGACAATTATTAGAAACCTGGCACACTATTGTAACTAAACAAATAAATAGACAAAAATATAAGGGTGGGATAGGAGGGTACAGGGGGTGCATTGGGGAATTGAGAAGCTTAACAAATCAGAGGAATACACTAACTGAAAAACGGTGAAACTGCTAACATATAATGATTTTCTTCCGTCATACCTCTTAAAAGCATCTTATAGCACTAAGCATATCAAGACTCCTTTGTACAGAATAAATATATTAGACATACGGAACCCCAAAATATTAACGTGTCTGACCACTTTGTAGTTATACAACCATCATGCTAACTTCAAATCTTTAAAACAGCTACTTTTCATTTTAACGGGAGAATCCACGCTAAAGCTTCAATTAAAAACATAAGACTGTTTCACATATTTTAAGTGTTTAATCTTAGATCCCAAAACGATGTCTGTATTCGAATCTTCTTTATATATAAAGAGTGTGTGTGTGTGTGTGTGTGTGTGTGTGTGTGTGTGTGTGTGTGTGTACACTGCATACAAATCTAGTTTTCTTCCAATCTTAATGAAATTTTTCACACATGACCTTGAGACCCAGAGGACAGTCCCCGTAAATGTAAGAATCACGTGCAACACACAGTTCAGCAGATATGACGTCATAAACAATGACATCCGCGAAAAACAGCTGCATCACGCGACAATGTTGCACCGATTTCAACCAAATTTGGTACACATTTCTTATCGTGTGGTAACAAGTAGAGGAAAACCTCCCAGTGATCCGGAAAGCGGCACTGCCAACCACGCGTCTAACAGCACGCGTAATAGCTGGGGTATTTGCAGAAAGCTGATACTACAACTGGCATATCTTAGCAAGAATACAATCACCCAGCCAAGCACATACAAAACCCAGCGCGAGACCAGCATGCTTGCGCGAGCGTGCTTAACCGTTAATAGGATACATTTCCTCAAGCATCAGGCGTGTTCAAGCGGTCTGATGCATGTTCTAACTTTGACTATGCATATCTGTGCAAGCGTTCGAGCTTGTGCATGCTTGGACGTGTCTGCCAACAGTAAGGTCTGTACATGCATTTTTCAGTTCTGAGTAATATAAGCGTTTTGTGTTTTCGACGCGTTCGTTCATAACAATGAGATCTGATAAACATAAATCGCAACCTCCTACAGCAATTTAGAAGATATAGATTACATATGTTTCAAAAATCTTCAAATGTTTGTACATCTATGGGATCAAACTATTGTGCCATCAGTCTCTAGACTTACAAACTACTTGAACTAAACTAAGGAAAAAACACAAGTACACACGTCCGAGGGAGGACTCTAACCTCCGGCGGAAGCAGCCTCTTAGTCCCTGACAAGGCGCCTAGAACAACTCGGCAATAGGTTTGAGGTTTGTGTCATCTAGTGGCTGGTGAAATTATGGTAGCGTACTTTAGGTCTTCATAACTACACCTTGACGTGAAAAAAGGCAAAGTTGCTGATAGTCTCATTTTGTGTTACAGACTTCCTCATAACTATACCCTACTTCTTGATCGAAGGCGTTACTGGCGACCAGTGAAAATACCTACAGTCACACAAAAATGTACCTACGTTTTCCCTACTTTCTCCCTACCACCTCAGTGACCCTACATCAGGTCGTAGCCAGGATTTGGGTCTGGGAGGAGCTGAATCCAGGAGTCCGGCCAGCAGACAACCAGTTGATTAATGTGCATGTTGCAACTTTGGAAAACTTTGAAATAAATATTTGGCATCATGCTTCACTTGCTAGATATGTTTTTCCAGTGACTGATCGTTACTGATGGAGTCAAGTGTAGATTATGCCGCGAATTCCAAGTGCTCTGTACCAAGAAGATTACTGATTTATCGATCGGACAAGGGTACATCAAGAACCTGGCAACCATAGAGAGGAACAGCATTAATTAGTTTCCCTAAATATGCCGCTAATTCCGAGTGCACTGTTACACGAGGATAACTGATTTACTGATCATCAAGACACTATCAACCATAGAATAGGAACAGTAGTAATTATTTAGTTCACAGTCAGCACAAAATAGGAAGTCCGCCACTCTACACAATTGGATTATCAAAGAGTAATGCTATGTTGACAACGAATGTCTAGCGCTTTGTTCATTATAACGTTGGCTGTCGCAAATCTTTTAGCGTTTTCTTGTCAGTATCTTCTCATTTACAAGTACTTACTAGTATATCGTCCTGTCGTAAATAAATAACAGTCTAGTGAAGGTAATAAAACCTGATTCGTTCATGGAAACAATGAATTTTTCTTGAGCTGACATTTTCTAACACTATTTCCAAACTGACTCTCCATTCCAATGATATACATTGAAATTATCGTAATTCGCATCAATTTTAATGTGTCAAATACATTTTTCAAATTAATAATGTTTACTATGAACAGAAAAATATGCCGTTAAAATATCATTAGCTACTTTAAACTTTGCCACAATTGGTCGGCTTCAGTCCTGCGTGCTAACTGTTCTGTTGCCAACATTACCCGCTAGGCCTGTGTCGGCGATTGTAAGATTTTACCGAAGTTCCTACGCGTTGAGGACTTTTGGACGAAAATTCCCTAGATGATTTTAATGCTTAAAAGTACCTACGTGTAGGGAAAATTCCCTACGTCTGGCAACACTGCTGGCGACAGTATATTCAAATACGTTTCTTCATTCATTCTAAGATATTTATGCCAAGAACTAGGCGCTATCATCAAAACAAAGTAAATTTGTGTGTGAAAAAGTTTTTCGTATTTTTATCCGCTGTATGCTGCCACAACCAACGCATCGCCTTCGGACATTTTGGATGTAAAAAAACTCACTTGCACAAGCATGCTTTAACTGTGTGGAGGCGCGATAAATTTGCGCATGTATGTGTGAGCATGCTTGCGCAAGCGTGCTAGTCAGGCATCTGGTTTCCTATATGGCCACGTTTACTGACTAGGCGCGGCGTCGAACGGTTCCGTTGTTTCTCTAACGCATACGACTTTACTGCAACCACGTCGAGCTAAAAATAGGGGAAAATCTGTGGCGAGTGCCGGGGTATCAGGTCTGCCGGATTATCGCCGTCTTACAGTAATAAATAATTCTCAATTTGATATGTAGTAACTGACGCAATTTTGAAGCGGGACTAGCCGAGCGGTCTGGAGCGCCACGTTGCGGATCGCGTCGGAGGCTCGAATCCTCCCTCGGGCATTGATGTGTGTGTTGTCCTTAGGTTAGTTTAACTACGGACTAATTACCACGCAATTGAGTCCAATAGATTTACAAACATTTGATTTCCAGAACCATCAACTTCGTCATCACAAAATTATGCATACCAGGAATTAGATTAGGTAATGAAGCAATGAAGGTGGTAGATGAGTTTTGTCACTTGGGTAGTAAAATAACATATGACGGTCGCAGTACAGAGGATATAAAACGCAGAATGGCAATGGAAAGAAAAGCATTTTTGAAAAAGAGAAATTTGCTAACATCGAATAATTTATGCGTAAGGAAATCCTTTCTGCCGGCCGCGATGGCCGAGGGGACTGAGACACTTCAGTCACGGTCTGCTCGGCCACTACGGTCGGGGGTTCGAATCCCCCCTCGGGCATGGATATTTGTGTCGTCCTTAGTTGTAGCTAGTTCATAAGTAGTTTGTAAGTTTAGGGACTGATAACCCCAGTTTGTAAGTTTAGGGACTGATAACCCCGTAGTTACGTCCCATAAGCTCTACAAACATTTGAACCTTTGAAGTCCTTTCTGAAGACATTTGTGTCGAGTGTTGCCATGTACGGGAGTGAAACGTGGACGATAAACAGTGCGGACAGGAAGAGGATTGAGGCTTTTGAAATATGGTGCTACAGAAGAATGCTGAAGGTTAGGTGGGTAGATCGCATAACTAATGAAGAGGTACTGATCAGAATTGGTGAGAAAAGGAATTTTTGGCATACCTTGACTAAAAGAAGGGATCGCTTGGTAGGACACATTCTTAGTCATCGGGGAATCGTAAAATTAGCATTGAAGGGAAGTGTGTGGGGTAAAAATCGCAGAGGGAGACAAAGAGACGCATATACTAAGCAGATTCAAATGGATGTGGTTTGCCGTTCTTATGAGTAGACTAGCTTAAACCCGCGGCTCCACTCGCGTGTTGGTTGATTATGATAGATAAGCTATCTTTCAGTACTGTGCTATGAGACTGGTAATGCGCGAAACGTCAAATCTATTTTTTTTAATAGCTGTATTAAAAGAAATTTCTTTCCTGCTTCATTTATTCTTATATTTCCTTATTCGTATGCTTATCCTTACAGAGAAAGAGCTGAAGACATTGTAGCACGCATAGACCAAAGATATGGTCTGTGACATCACGTTTCGCTGTATGTAACCTCCTTGCTATGGAGTCGCAAACGTCACTGCTGGCCTTCAGACCTAATTTTTTTTTATAATTTAACGACTTTCAACCACCACATCTTCCACCCGCTTTTAGCTATCTGCTTGGAACTGCTATGGTGTACAACGGGAGACTTCGGACAACAATTAAACACAGACCATTCGTTTGCGTTCTGTAGTTTTCGCTGCAGAGCGAAATATTAACACACACACACACACACACACACACACACACACACACACACACACACTTATTATTAACCCTTAAGCAACAATGCAAGCAATAATTCATTTTCAAAGAGTAATTATTCTTCCGCATTTCGCGTTATATTTTTCAAATTACTAAATATGTATCAGATCGCTGTAAAACCGTGCCTAAAACCTTCCGCAGGTATAAATTAGTAACTGTATAAATATTTAAGTCTTTGCGTCTTGTCGTTCGGACGTGATAAGCGTACACCGAACAGACATTCACATTAATATATGTTATATATAGATAAATAACTATCCGATCGCCATAAAACCATGCGTGAGGCCTTCCCCGGGAAGACATTAGTAACTGTACAAATTTTTAGCTCTTTATGTCTTGTGGTTCAGACGTCATATACGTACACCGAACAGACATTCACATTTATAGATATAGATGAAGAGGCTTGCTCAGGATAGAGTAGGGTGGAGAGCTGCATCAAAACAGTCTCCGGACTGAAGACCATAACACAACACTCCGGTAAACATGTGTCAATAAAATAACTTTTTACGTTACGTATTGCACATTGTAATCTGCCCATTGTCGCAGTTATCGGCGAGTTATGTACTTCCCTGATGTTTTACAACTTTTATCATATGTTGGTGGTCAATGACCGAAACTGGTAAATAAGCGTTTTACTAGAGGGGAGAGAGAGAGAGAGAGAGAGAGAGAGAGAGAGAGAGAGAGAGAGAGAGAGAGAGAGAGAGAGAGAGACCCTTCCCCCTCGATATCTAAAGGCGGCCGTAGACCATCAAGCCTGCTAGGCAAAAACGCTATCGGCGGAGCGCGTGCTTGACAAGCACATGCGTAGACGTTCAAGCAAGCCGTCAAGCTGTTATCGTGTACACGTTGCCCCGCTTGTGTGCCGACTATATCTTTAACTTCAATTGTAATCACAGTTTACTGTTAACAGTACAGTGAAAATGCTTACTGTTGCAGTTGAAGGTTGTATTGAATTGACTAACTCTGTGTATGAAAAGAATAAGACGAAGACGTCGATGAACCAAGGAATGGTTGAAATTACGAGAGAAGTACGCCCACGAAAATCTCCTGTCCGAAATGTTACCTACAGAACCAGACGATTACAGGAATTTCCTACGAATGGAATATGGAATTAATTCGCCTTCGTATTGAGAAGGATACAGTAATGCGAACTTTATATTCCAAAAATTTCAGTTCGTTATAGTACCACAGAGTTGGTACATAAACATTGTCTGTCGAAGAGCCTGAAACCTTTCTCTTCCACACTCTGCAATTTTCCCGTCTGAAAAAAGTACGCAAAATGTTAATTTTCTTCTTCACGTCGTCCTCTATAACCCTTGGGTTGCACAGACGTAGAGTATCATTTTCTGTATGGCAGACGACCTTTTATTTTTATCCGTGTATTCGCTGCTGCGTACCTTCCACAGCTCCGTAAATTCTCTGTACATAGACAAATAAATTGTGATGTTTATTCTCTTACGGCCACTAAGGCCATTTCTGAAATCTCTATTGTCCGCTACTTATTTACACAAAGGAAACACGCGCGCATACAAAACAAACCCATGCAGTGGTGACTGGTTAGTAAAAAGGCGAGGCACCAACCACAGCTATCAAGCAAGGCAGTCAATCCACTGGTCTGCCAAGCACAACAAGCACCCGGTGAGAGTGAAATCTCGTGAATGACAGTTACATTTCTCGTCATTCACGTGAGGTTTGCCAAGCATGTTTGGACGTTTACGGTCCACTTAAGATCCTGCTGAAGCTACACTTCACAGCGCCAGACCTCATGACGATCTACAGCGCAGAACTGAACCGGTAGTGTGCTGGTAATAAAGAGTTGTGATCCAGAAGATGATTGTTTATGTAATAATGAACGTCCACGTCGCGACCTTGGCGACCTACGGCGGGACAGACAGTGGTCGCGTGACGCCTGGCTGACGGGCGTCTGGAGCCGCATGCCAGTGCTCGCGGCCGCTCCTCTGTTCCGCAATCTCTCTGCGTTCACGCAGCACAAGCAGCGCTGATGCAGCCTTACGCAACGCAGTTTCCAGGAAGACGCTGTGCTGGCGAGACAGGGACGCCGTCTCGTCCTCTGCCTTCTGCCATTCGCTCCGCAACGTAACGACGCCTTAGCAATTTGGGCGGAGTTCGTGGCCTCCACTGTTCTCTAGACAAGGTCGAACGCGAACGATTCCGCGTTCCTGCCTAAGTGCTCCTAGCGAATTAACCCACTTCAACAGTTTCATTCTCGCGTTATATATCTATATTCTTTTCTTTTTTCTTTTTTCGGGTGGGGTTCTCCCCAAGTCGACCAGATAAGCTCCTCTAACAGTCTTTATTTCTTACTTTGCCTGTATTTTTCCCTTCCGTCCGTATTCTACATCGTACAAGATCTATTCAAAAAATTCCGCAAAATTTGTAACCTTGCGCGAATGAAGTGTAGGGGTGAAATGCGGTTGGCATCCCTGCACACGGCTCATGTCAGCAACGTCAACGAATTTGTTTATGTATAATTGAAGACTACTGTCCCAGAGATTGCAGCCTTGATAAGTCCAAATGTTCAAAATATTCAAATGTCTGTAAATCTATCGGACCAAACTGCGTGGTCATTAGTCCGTAGCTTACAAACTACTTAAACCTAGGTAAACTAACCTACGGACAAACGCACACACCCATGGCCCAGGGAGGACTCGAACCTCCGACGGCGAGCAACCGCGCGCTCCGCAGCGAGGTGCATTAGACCGCTCGGCTACTCCACCGCGGCTTGGTAAGTCCAACCGAAACATAATTTGCAACCTAATTCGGCTCCTCTTCCAGTTTCGGCAGAACCTAAAGCGTATCCGAAACTTGCTTAGTTAAAATTTCGCTGAATTTCCATTAAACTACAAATCACTAGTTTCTCCACATTTCACAAGAGCCCCTCCCTGTATCAAAAGCCTTTTGGGTGTGTAAGGCTAACCAGGAGTCCGTAAAAGATGGGAGGCGAGTAGGTTTACACAAATCGACGGTACTTCAATAAAAGTAATAACAAATCGGATTTTATTCTTCTCGTTGTGACATTTTATACCTGAAAAATTAAAGCAAATTAGAGAAGTAGTATATGAACTCGATACAGCGGAGACTCGATATTTCCAGTCTCGGAATTACGAGTTTCGCACAAATCCGAGCGTCATAAAAGAAAACAAAACATTGTCTTCACCGGAAAAGGCACTTCATTACATCGCGAAGTAAGCAGTTAAAAGACCTGTATACTGCCAAGGTAAATGCCAATTTAAACACTGTTTAAAAGAATATGTCAGAAAATGTTTTTTAAAGGTCAATTTACTTCTCTTTCGCGCATAAATTTCGACATTTCGAGGTGGTACCGGTCCAGTACACTGCGAATTAACGAGACTACTGTATAGCTACCACAAAAAATTCCTCAGTCCTGCATATCCCCTTGTAGGATGATACTCTGCAGGTACAAAACAGACATGCCAATTAAAAATTACGAAACGTTGGTGCCTGGACATGACTACCGCGATACAAAATCCGCAGGAAGTAATACATTATTGCCTTCATTAAGCATCCTGCTTACAATTTTTTTTTTCCTTGGGAGCGCTAGCATTCTATTGCCGTATTCATTTCCGTTTTTGCAATCGACAAACAACATATCTCCCATTCGGCATTCCTAAATACATAATGCATGTAAGTTACAGTCAGTAAATCAGCTTCAATGCGTGCTGTAGAAAGTATTTCAAAAAATAAGGGGACAGTTCGACTAACAGTATGGTGTCAGTATAACTTGACGCAAACTGGAAAAAGGAAAAGCTGTGTACCACATGATTGTTTCAAACCCATAATTATTAAAAAGCTTGTCCCGTTCAAGGAAACAGATTAATAAAACTTAAGCATAACAATATGACAACCGGTTTGATTACATACAACACTGAATAAGTTAAATTGTAACTTAGTGTAAGAATATCACTATAAGATAAGATTGCCTTATATTGCGCTTAACAACGAAATAACCACAATTTTTTCGCACGAGGATAGGCTCCTAGGAGTGAAACCGCGCGCCGTCAACTAAAGT
This sequence comes from Locusta migratoria, assembly GCA_026315105.1. NCBI lineage: Eukaryota > Metazoa > Arthropoda > Insecta > Orthoptera > Acrididae > Locusta > Locusta migratoria. The sequence goes on from CM048745.1 coordinate 628,367,745, forward strand.
GAAGCAATACTGTTGACTGACTCCATCGGGAACGCGATTTCATCAGTATGTCCAAGACAACTAATTTCGGCGAAGCCGAAGATTCGGCTGTTCTTGGCCGAAACAAACTGCGGCTGAAACCGAATAATCGGTCGGTCCTTGGTTGTTACATAATAGTGCGAAAAAATGGTTTGCGATTGTGACAACGGCCGCTTATGTTCACAGTTACTCGGGCCGCGTGTTCTACCAAAAAATTTCAAATGTTTGTATAGCTTATGGGACTTAACTACGGGGTCATTAGTCCCTAAGCTTACAAACTACTTATGAACTAGCTAAGACTAAGGACGGCACAAATATCCATGCCCGAGGGGGGATTCGAACCCCCGACCGTAGTGGCCGTGCAAACCGTGACTGGAGCGCCTCAGTCCCCTCGGCCACCGCGGCCGGCCCCGGTATATTGTCGGAACCATAGTCTTATAACAATCCCTTGGAGTTCCCCGAAATTACCTTCAAGACAGTTTCCTTTATGAATGACATGCTGTATTATTTTAGTAAGAAACTGATGTGACATTCCGTTCCCTCGAATTTTATCAACTGAGTGGCAGTGCGGAACAGCATCTAACGTCTTAATTCACGCAAAATAATCAAACAGGGCACCTGTATCTACTGTTTTCTGGGTTTCGTGAACCACTGGTTTACACGATAGTGTTTTTTTTTCTTTTTTCTTTTCTTTCTTTTTTTCGGGACGAATGTTGATTCCTACAGGGGAGATTTTTCTATCTGCAATGATGTCAAACCGCGAGTATAAACCACGTTCCAAAATTTTACAAAAGGGTCCAAGATACAGCGATATGATAGTTCCGAGTGCCTGGTCGTGACGATCCTCCTCGAAATCATCCTGCACGAAACCGCCCGCTCTCACAGTGGCAAACATGTGCTTCATCGATTTGGTTGGGAGACACTGGCTCGCCCTGCGGACAGCACAGGTCTTTCGTCGTGTGATTTCCAACGAAGACGAGAAGATGAAAATGTGGAGGCATTCGTGGATCCGTCAGTGATCGATTGCGTTCTACGAAATTTGTCTTCGTCTTCCAGTGGCATAAATGCCTAAAGGAGTGACGATTACCTTCGAATGGAACCATTCCTTGGCGGAAGCTTTATTTCCATTTGAATGCACCTCATTAAGGAGTTGTAGAGGGCACTTACTAAATACGATTTCGATAATAATGTCCAGAAATTTACTGTTCGACAGTAAAATTAGTCTGCTGGCCACAATACTCAAATTTCCAGCTTCACGATATGGACACGGCGAAGACATTGTGCATCCTTCCTTGTGTTCAACAATAACGCATGGCATTGGAAAATGTTTCAAGTAGGGCGTACTTTTAGTCTGGGTCTCTTCTACGTGCGTAGAGAGAGAGGGAGGGCTGAAGTACGTACAGTCCGGTCTCTTCTACAAGCCTGAAGAGATGCTGGATGGATGAGTCGGTTGGTTGTTGGGTGTATCGTACCTGCTACTAACTAACAACTTTCATAAGCTGAAGATACATAAACGTCACTCACGTAGCAAGATTACAATTACAAAATTATTAAGTTCAGCACATTACCAAAGTGTCGTAGGTTGGGTGTATCTTGAAGAATCTGCTTCGCTTGTAAAGTTCTTCAAATGCCTGAAATTCTGGTTAAGGTTGCGTGCTGGGTGATATCTTACAGACCTACATCACTCGAACTCAAAACACAAGTCGCACTTTTCATAAAACTGTATTCAAGAAAACATTACACTAGTTGGTATTAATGACCTAGTGGCTGCCCAAAGTCAGCCTTAATAATGACGCCCCCGAGTCTCTCTGTTCGGGTTTTCTATGAGTAAACAACAATAAAAACTATCTTTAGAAACAGGAAGTTGTACATTTATCATGAACAACGGATTTGTTACAAGATATACTTCATATTGGTAAGAAGAGCAATTAAGCAATATATGGTATTATATGAATACGAACAATAGAATGAATACAAGTCCTAACATGTACAGAGCTATGTTTTAGCAAGCTTTATTTTTGACAGTCTTTCCAGTTCTTTAGATATTATAGCTTTCAAGGAATGCTTAAATGCTGACAATGTGGTCATGTCTGCTTCAGATTAAGTCTTCTGAATTCATATAATAAATTTCCAGTATTGCATTAATTCATCAGATGGCATTTTAAGTCCATGTACTGAGTTTTATTTGACGTAAATCTAAAACCTATAATTGCTGCATATGCTCACTTTATATTCCGGAATACAGCTTTAATATGCAATAACTTTGCCTCCTACCAATAAATGAACATTAACCAAGCAGCTATTAGTTTTTGTGGTGGGTGTACAATCTGGTAACATTATTAAACCAAAGTTATCTGTAGTTCAGCATAGGGCTAATACACATGGCTTTTCTTACAAGAGTTACATACTGTATTAGAGTGTGGCCTATACGCAAATGTACAGTATTTAGGTGTTACGTCTCATAGGCACAGACGTACCTAACTGCCAAAGTCATCAGTTCTTCGGAGGGGACGGAAGGAGGAAGATCGAAAGAACGAAAGTTCGGAAGAACGAACGAAAGTTCGGAAGAACGAACGAAAGAAAGTTCGGAAGAACGAACGAAAGAAAGTTCGGAAGAACGAACGAAAGTTCGGAAGAACGAACGAAAGTTCGGAAGAACGAACGAAAGTTCGGAAGAACGAACGAAAGTTCGGAAGAACGAACGAAAGTTCGGAAGAACGAACGAAAGTTCGGAAGAACGAACGAAAGTTCGGAAGAACGAACGAAAGTTCGGAAGAACGAACGAAAGTTCGGAAGAACGAACGAAAGTTCGGAAGAACGAACGAAAGTTCGGAAGAACGAACGAAAGTTCGGAAGAACGAACGAAAGTTCGGAAGAACGAACGAAAGTTCGGAAGAACGAACGAAAGTTCGGAAGAACGAAAGTTCGGAAGAACGAAAGTTCGGAAGAACGAAAGTTCGGAAGAACGAAAGACTGCATTAGCTCAGCGCCCTGTGCACGCCACGCAGGTACACATGAACTGCGAGACCCCTGGGAAGAGGTGAGGGGGAAGAGAGGAGGGAGGGGTTAAGTACTCTTAGCACAGAGTAACATTGTCTGTGCTTTTAGTCAGGGTCTTCTCTACGTACGCGGGAAGATCCTCTTCGAGTGCAGCGCGTCCGTGGAATGCCAGTCAACGCTCCCCACATTTTCACAGCCGCTGTATTCGGACCAGTCTGGCAAATCTTAATTAGAACAGGAACTGATGGCAACGCTCTCTCAATTTCTATGCGTACAGAATGTAGGGAAATTAGAAAATTATCCTTTCTTTAAACTCGCTCACATCCAAACGGCACATTTGACGTTCCTTATGCCTTATAAAGATATCACTTTCCACGCACATTGAGTGGAATGTTCAAGAAAGTCTGCGAAATGAGTTACTAATAGCGATAGTATCGAATACAAACTTCAGCGTGATGAGGGATGTTTTTGTAATCAACATTCATTATGACTTATTTCAAGAACTGTGTGTCGTACTATATAATTTCGCAGGTTCATTCAGTGGTGCCTGTGCATACAGTCTGTAAAATGTCTTGTGAACACCATCAGAAGTAATGAACTGGAACGCCATGCTAAATGGCGTAGTTTTGCTGCATGAAAGGCGAGAAAGTGGGGCAGTTGACTGCTACCAACTCTCCAACAGGAAGGCGGCATCACGAATGCACTCTGCTGGGCCTCATACACTTTACAGAGCCGCGCAAATAATTATTTAGTAACACGTCATTGGTATGCATGTATACCGAAATAGAATAATATTGAATCACTCCTCTGGTTGCATAATATTTTTGTCAAGCAGTGTACATCTTCATGACTATACTGCAATTGACACTTTCGGGCATGGTAGGGGTTCGTGGAATCATTTTCACGTAATTTCTTTACCGTGCCACATACTTACAGCGCGCGGGAAAAACGAACACTTAATGCTTTCCGTTAGAGCTCTGCTAAATGTTTGTCTTGCAACATGCAGTGAAATCGGGAATCTTTTTTGCAGAACAGTCAAAGACGCGAAATAAATACAAGTAGCCACTAAAAAGACCTTCGATTTTTATAATGAGTATAATAGGTTTTTGCTTCAAAGCAGATATTTTAATATTCTATGCAAGACCATACCCACCACAAACTGCATCGCAAATTGGTAATTACTCTAACGCGAATCCTCTCTTATTGTTATTTTATTACGACGATCATTTGCCCTAAGTGCGTGGGGTCAACAAAATATTTTCCTATTCCAAGGAGAAACTCGTGATTGGAATTTCGTAAGCAGATCTCGTTGCAACGAATCACGCCTTTGTGGTGATGACTGCGTATCAAAATCGTGAGTGTGTCTACCTTATTGCGAGATCTGTAGCTCGTTGCTTCTTCGTTTGGTTGCCAACATGGTTAACATTATGCTACCAATCTCGTTGACTGAACAGATTAAACTTTCGTGATCGTCAAGTTTTATGTAAAAACTTGACTGTCTTTGAAACATTCTGCATCCTGAATGAAACTTTCACTCTGCAGCGGATTGTGCGCTGATATGAAACTTCCTGGCAGATTAAAATTGTGTGCCGGAACCGGGACTCGAACCTGGGACCTTTGCCTTTCGCGGGCGATTGCGAAACATGCAGGAGAGCTTCTGTGAAGTTTGGAAAGTAGGAGTCGAGGTACTGGCGGAAGTAAAGTTGTGAGGCGGCATCGTGAGTCGTGTCGGGATAGCTCAGTCGGTAGAGGGCTTGCCCGCGAAAAGCTAAGGTCCCAGGTTCGAGTCCCGGTTCCGGCACAATTTTAATCTACCAGAAAGTCTTATTCGGCATCCTACTTAGTCCAACAAACAAGCGGTACTGTGTCGCTAAAAGCCCATCTATTGATTTTGAGTGCAAATATATTGTAAACGAAGATATTGATATCAAAATGACTCCCAGAACTGGTTAAAATAGAAAAGCAGATTAAATGTAAGCTCCCCAAAACTGATCTGGATTAACAGACGTGTTTCCGAGAATGTATTTTGTCGATTAATTTTGCGTCACTTATAATTGTTTATATTTTATAGTGCAGAAACATAGCATGCCCAGGACAGTTCTATTTCGCCCCGACCAAACAACTCTTCTGTTATTCTCGTATTTAAAAGAATTTCTGGAGGATCTGTTTTACTTACCAAGACGTATGAAGGGCTCGGATCTAAAAAAACACCGGACAGGTAAACTAGACATACAGCACGTACTTTACGCTTGTGAACTAGTACTGTAAGAACGCGTAGTCATTCTGCACAAGTCAGTTGGACCGCCAAGCAAAGAGTCATCATTTGCACACAATATTATTACGTATTGTGTCGCATACTAGAAACTCATATGTCGTCCTCACAGTCAGCAACGCATTCATTAAAGGAAGGAAGGAAAATAATGGTTTTTACACCCCATCGATAGCGTCGTCATTAGAGCCGGGTGGACATTAAAGGTGAAGTACGAATCTCGGGGATACGACAGCCAAGGAAGTAGACTAATTCCACAAATGAACAACTTCGGGATTTTATTTACCGACAGAGGTGGTGCAGTAGTAACACACTGGACTCGCATCCGGGAGGACGGCACTTCAAACCTGCCTTCGGCCTTCCTGGTTTAGGCTTTTCTTGATTTCTAGGGGAAATGCTGGAATGGTTCATTTCATCGGACACGACCGATTTCTTTTCCCCTTCCTTGACAAAGAAGTATGCTCTGTCTTTAATGACCATACTGTCGGTGGGAGGTTTGATCATTCCATTCCGGTATTTAACAGATTTAAGGGCATCAAGTAAACCCTAAATACCCTAAATCTGGATGGTGGGGGCGCTAAATTGAGCCGCTGTCCTAAAAAATACATACGGCAAAATCCAGATTTGTAATTTTACCCCTTGAAAGAATCTCTGACGAAATGCAAAATACGGTTTTCCCTTTAAGCGGATACGTCATAATCCTCAGAATAGAAAAGGGCAAGGTGTATACTCTCTCTAGAATAAAGAGGATGAGAAGGCGATTCTGTCCTTGCGTCACACGGATTCCCAGAGAGAGGGTTACAACATCGACGCGACACGGTTCGGCTGACCACGTCAGCAGATGTCAACAAGACACAATGGCCTGTGGCCAAGCGAAGCTCTTGTCCCGGGCCCTCCCGTTAGCTTTGCAGGCAGTCGTCGTTTTTTCTTGGACAGCTCTCGGCAGCCAACGTCACAAGTAAGCTGAAGAACGAGACGGAACCGTTGTCGTGAGATTAGAAACTTGTCATACTACCAAACCGAGGGCATTTCCTCATTACTAGAGATGGGCTAGATCTTTTTAATGAAACTCCAGCTCCAGTTGCATTTATTGGTGCTTTATTTAAGCCCACACGACCGGTTTCGGCCTCTATGTTAGGCCATTTTCAAGTGCGACAGACCTGCATATAATGTGTAACAATAAGTTTACAAAAATTACATGGTACAAGATAGAATGTTATATATGTAAAAAGGTACTGTACAGAAGCAAAAGGAAACTTAAGTTATGCCATAGAGAAAGCAACGTCAAGTAATTACAACAATAGAACTCAGAGAATTTAAAACTTTTGGCGCCCAATGGCGACATGAGAAAAATGGGCGTGTCGTATTTAACATTCCAAAACATTATAATCGGCATGTTCTGATATAAACATTACATCATTGCAAGCATGAAATTCTAAACATTAGTTGATAAAATGTAAAGGTCAATAGTAAATTATTATTAATGTCAGTTAGGATAAAAACGGAACATATAGCGGCCAATGAGGCTATGTGAAAAGTGGGCGTGTCGTCAATTTAAAATTTTGATTCAGGAAGTATAATTATTTAGCTTAAGGCCAATTGCATTCAATTTAGTTTACAGCTGGTTTAGGTAAACTAAATTAAATACAATTGGCCTTACGCTAAATTATTATACTTCCTGTATCAAAATTTTAAATTGACGACACGCCCACTTTTCACATAGCCTCATTGGCCGCTATATGTTCCGTTTTTATCCTAACTGACATTAATAATAATTTACTATTGACCTTTACATTTTATCAACTAATGTTTAGAATTTCATGCTTGCAATGATGTAATGTTTATATCAGAACATGCCGATTATAATGTTTTGGAATGTTAAATACGACACGCCCATTTTTCTCATGTCGCCATTGGGCGCCAAAAGTTTTAAATTCTCTGAGTTCTATTGTTGTAATTACTTGACGTTGCTTTCTCTATGGCATAACGTAAGTTTCCTTCTGCTTCTGTACAGTACCTTTTTACATATATCACATTCTGTCTTGTACCATTAATTTTTATAAACTTATTGTTACACATATGCAGGTCTATCACACTTGAAAATGGCCTAACATAAAGGCCGAAACCGGTCGTGTGGGCTTAAAATATAAAGCACCAATAAATGCAACTGGAGCTGGAGTTTCATTAAAATTTGAACCACAGTTGCGGCAACAGCAAGCATCCAGTGATGGAGAAACTAATAAATCTTTTAATTTTATGGCCAATATCTTTGACGATATAGGTGCTAGTTCCATGCCAATTTGTTACATTTGTGCCAGATTTAGTGCACTACTTTTTCCATATTTTGTGTTACTTTTAGCAGAATCTGATGTTTGTTTCGCAAATTTTGCCTTTTTTTGGTCAGTTTTGGTGTTACAGGATTTTCTTCTTTCGGTGGTTTCGAAATTTTACTCTATTAGTCAATTCTCTGCTTTAGACAGATTTTTTGGTGTGTGTGTGTGTGTGTGTGTGTGTGTGTGTGTGTGTGTGTGTGTGTGTGTGTTGCTGTTATCACTGCTTTTCTTCTGTTTCGCCACAATCGCTTGCCTTTATTTTTGTGTTTCACCACAGCCAAAATCTGTTTCTTTATTCTGTTTCTTCTGCCACATTTTCAGCGTCTCTCCTGCCAAACCAATGCTTATTGCCAGTATCGGTGTGTTTAATGACTGTTTCACTACTCTTTTGACGTCTCATTTCATTATACGGGAAATGGACTGCCATTAAGTGTTTGTATAAGAATTTGAAGCTAGAGGGGAAGAGTTATATGGACACACAGCAAATATCAGTCCCGAATATTGGCTAACTTCCGTTCTCAAATTTGGGACATTTTATAGGAACCAATAAAGTTAGCTATATTTCGTAAATATGACCAATTTCGAGAATTTTCTCAAAAACAGCTAATTTCGTGGTATTTTTCACGGTACTGTTCTGGAATTTACGTCTCCTTTTCCATTACGGTTTCCGTACATGCCGGATGCGAATATCCCTGTATGACGAACTCTGTTGTCATACACTATTAAAATTCAACAACTTTTTCGCAGCCATATGGTACATTTTCTGCACTCACGTGGAACCGACTGGTGAAGAGCTACTGCGATCTCGTTTTTGTTGGGCTTCAGGCCTTCGTTTTTACGCAGAGTTCCGGATACATTAATAGGGGGTTTACTAGCTTCGCCCCGCCCATGTAACATGAGACTGATGTGTTAATGTAATGTCGCCCTACTCCATTAGGAAATTACTCCACCCGGAGAACTGCATCACTTCGCGGAACATTAGCCACCTACCGTTATTGACACAATGACTCAATATCCTTAACTAACGACGATACTGAATTCGACGAATAACAGCAGCTCCAATTATTGTGTAACTACCATATTTACAGTACGTCTAAACCGCTAACATTCGATGAATGTTTTTATAAAATTGGGGAAAAATGCATTTTTACGAAATGCACATTCGTCAGTAAGGCTGATGATTCAGTGTCTCGTAGCACAATACTGTTTAGTAACTTTCTTCTTTCAACTACAGTAATGCAATAATTATTTAAATAAAGCCTATTTCAATAAATTATTGAATTAATTTTAGTTATGTAAAGAAACCAACAAGGCCTTGGAGAAGGCAAAATTACTTGTCTGGGAAGCAGAAAGAATAAAAACTAGAAAGAATGCAGATAAGACTTCCTTTCTGAAAGCATTTGTCTGGAGTGTAGCATTGTATGGGAGTGAAACGTGGGCGATAAGAAATTCAGATAAAAAGATGATAGAAGCTTTTGAAATGTGGCGCTACAGACAAATGATTAAAATTAGATGGGTAGATCACGTAACTAATGAGGTGCTTAACCGAATCGGGGAGAAAAGGAGTTTCTGGCATATCCTGACTAAGAAGGGATAGACCACCATCACAACAACAACAACAACAACAACACTATAGTACCAGAAATGAATTAGAGTTCCAGATAGTGATGGATAATACTGCAAGGCGGGGATAGAATTCCGAATGGAAGTCATTTGGACTATTAATTTTATAAACAAAAGAGTAATGAAATGAGTGAGTGCGCCTCGAAAACTTCATGTCCCGCAAAAAGTGCAGAAACACGCTAATGGGGGGAGGGGGCGGCGGCGGCGGATGTCCCCGTGCCTCTCGTCCTTGGGGGGACTAGAAATTTTGAAAGCAACCTATTTTATTTCAATTTTTTTTATATCTATTTCCAAGGGGACAGGTGGCCTTATTTTCTTTCGCCGCCGGCCGCGGTGGCCGCGGGGACTGAGGCGCTCCAGTCACGGTCTGCACGGCCACTACGGTCGGGAGTTCCAATCCCCCCCCCCCCTCGGGCATGGATATTTGTGCCGTCCATAGTATAAGGTAGTTCATAAGTAGTTTGTAAGTTTAGGGACTGATGACCCTGTAGTTAAGTCCCATAAGCTTAACAAACATTTGAAGATTTGTTTCGCCGCCCAAAGCCTTCGAAATCCTTCGAAAGCCATTGCAAAAGTACGCACATAAGCCCCGCAGTGGAGTAGCCGAGCGGTTTAAGGCACCTCGCTGCAGAGCGCGCGGTTGCTCGCCGTCGGAGGTTCGAGTCCTCCCTGGGGCATGTGTGTGTGTGTTTTGTCCTTAGGTTAGTTTACCTTAGTTGAAGTAGTTTGTAAGCTACGGTCTGATGAGCATGCAATTTCGTCCGATAGATTTACAAACATTTTAACATTTTTTCGCACAGAAGCCACTCGCTTCTGGCGGTTAGCCCACTGCCGTTTCGGCCACCGCGACGGTCAGATAGTGCCGAAGCCCGGAATCAGAGCACCATACTTAATTATTATACAAGTAATTTTTACCTAACTCAGTTTTACTGTGTCTTGGGTAACTTTTGTCAATGATAAATCTGTTGTGTACGTATGTAGTGGCTTGTGTTTTGCTACTTTACTACGACAGAATTAATGTAGCTGGTATTACTAAAAACCAATTGCATTATCAGTTACAGACTCACTCCAAGTCAACGGATCTACGACCCGAGTCATCCATCTGCGTTGCGACATCTGAGAAGATATTAGGCTAGAGAAAACTTCACGAAAGAACTTTCGTCTATGCGATACAAGACAAAGACGTCCTCACGTGTTCTGCATTGCTAGTGCAAATAGCGACAGGTGCCTGTAGGTCATAGGGGAAACTTTAGAAGTGCCGACGTCACATCTCACTCCTGATTCTACTACCCTAGTAAAGTCTTACCGGCAATGAGTAGTAGCACGTGGGGGGAGGGGGACAGAAACCAATACCACCCCAAACCATAATTCCTGATGCAGAAAAAGTGTGACGATTCTTAAGGCACGAGTATCTCACCATGGTGCGTACAGACTAATCCGATCATCATGGCGACGCAGGCCTAATCTAGATTCGACGGTTAAAACAATTTCTTCCTATTTCCGATCCTGTCTCCAATGTTATACATGGCGAAGTACTTGATCTCTTAAAAATCACTGAACATTGGTAATTTCCCTCCAATGCAGAGTTGGAGCGAAACGCGGTTGGCATCCCTGCACACGGCTGTGTTCAAGCTGTGTTGAATGTGTAACGACTGAAAGTTTCGTTATTGTATGACTCAATTATTGTTCAGTGGTGCATTGAGTTGACACTTATGTCGGACATTGTGTTTTTCGAGATGGCAGAGCCAGAGGAATAACGTGCCTGCATGGAGTAAATTTAGCGATTTTTGCTTCCCCTTATACATTTCTTTCAAATTGTGATTACATTCATCTGTTCCATCGCATTCCTCATCTGAAGTTTACTTTGGTCAGCAGGTTAGACAATAGTATCATCCTTGTTTTACTCTGATAAATAGAAATTGTACTTCTCACGAAACTTACTTCATTCAGTAGTACCGGTATGCCTGAAATTAACATCTGTTACATATACATGGCATTCGAAATACGTTCGTGATTTATCAATACCTTTAAATTCATGTAAATTGTGTACCTATATGGCGGCTTCCGTCTTTCCAATCAATGGCTCTGCAGCGAGTTTTCATTGTTCTCCCCGGAGATTAACTGACGTGAAACGACGTTAGAAAGACGAGCAGGTCAGAATCTCTGGAGATGCCCTAATATTGAAAAAGTTAAGCCAGCAAACTGGGCATTCCGGCATTTGTTGTGCCCAAAACATTCGTCGTAATGAGTGAATATAGTAGTTCTAGTCCTTGAAATGTACGTCATAACTAATACTCCGCTGTGACTTAATGTAAATACATTCCGTAAAGAGGGCAATATTCACACAGGGTTTAAGTGAGAAATCTTTGTTTTGGGCACAAAGGTATGGCCCTTCTGGCTTCAACCAATCCTGTTGTCAGCATAGATAACGCCACCGTCCTTTTTATAACCTCCTTGGTTCGACACCAGTGATCTCTATACAGAATTAACTCTGGTGTCTGAGCATAGAACCCAGTGAGCTCAAATTGAGGTCACTGATAGAACTACAGTCTAACATATACAGTCGCGGCACTATCTGATGTAGTGGTTGCCAACTTACAGTTGCAACTAGACTAGCGCTGCTAGTGGTGGGTAAGCCGCCGTAAGAGTAGTGTCTGTTTATAATAACTTTCCTGTGTCATTAAGCAAATAGTATCTGTAAATTTTGTGTTCCAAGCATTATTAAAATTGCACGAGACATGCATAATCAGGAAATTAAAAACAGCCGAATTTGATTTAGTGGTATAAAGAATAACTTCGTCATGAACAAATACTTATGCTTAGCAGCGTATTCCGCTGAAAATACAATATAAACTTTAGAGAAATAGATTTACATTACGGTCTCTTCTTACTAAGACCGACGGTATTCCTTGTTTTCTTTTTTCCCTGCGTATCAGTTGGATACGGAGCCTAGCGATTCACGAGTTTTTAGACATCATTCGTCTTTATTACCCGCGCATAATCTGAAGTGCAATTACCTGAGCTTAAAATGTCTATGTTTGCAGATTCTTGCCGTTTGTGGTTCATCTGTAGCAATAATTGTGGAATTGGTGTGTGTTGGTAAACAGTTTGATAGCTTTTACCGTATTTTTGCCATGTATGTTTCGTTTTTCCTTCACTTACAGCTGTGATACTGACTAGGTACGTTGAATACTGTAGTTATTGCGTTCTATGTTTCCTACGTTCAGCATTCATTGATTCGACTGGAATTTTAGTGAAGCAACCTAACGTTCCTGAGTACAAAAGCGACGTCTTTCTGCCAAAGGGCAGGTCTTCTTGTGTTTGCAAGCCTTTTATATTTTTAATAGAAAATAAAATTCTGCAGTAGAAGCCTGTAAATTACAAGATAATTGTAAATAAACTGGCCTGAAAAATACCGTTTCGTACCTTGTAAGGGATCTTAGAAAGCCTATTTCTACGGTATTGCCTGTTTTTATAACACTGCATTCGCTTCCTAATGTAAAAATTATGATAAGATCAATATAAACAATACTGTTCGCACTCATCCAATTACGTATTGAGAAATGTAGCTTGCCGACCACTTTGAGCGCTGCTGTCTCAGTGTATAACGAAGATAGGAGTATCGTGACTGTATATGTTGTGAGGTAACTACAGCGTGCCTGCACCTTCGAATGTTTTCCGCGCGTTTTCGCGTTGTTCGCCATGTTTAAATTTGGCATACTTATTTCCACCAGTTATTACGTGACTAGAATTGCTTGCCTACCTCTTTATTTAAAATTTATGTCAATACGCGATCTAGTACGATAATATGGAAGCATAATCGAAACGTGTTTTCTTCCTGTTTTCTTTAAGCATACCATAGCAGCCATATCTGACTTTGGCAAGAAACTAAATATGAACAACTATGGCTGGCACGCTCAGACAATTGAAGTTAAACATCCACGTAGTATAGAGGTTAGACTGTGGTATAGAGATCAATGAACGACACGTATTTTTCAGACTCATTGCCCACGGCGTTATAATTTATGATAACGGAAAGACACTAAAAAGTCACAGTTCCATTCTGACAGTATTCTTTTGTTTTACAGAAAAATCCTTAGCCCCTGGACAGAATCTTCTGTCTGTTTCACGTGGCTGCGAAACGAGTCTCATTTCCAGTGCCTTATTTGGAAACTTGACACACAGCTCTGTGTATCTAAGCCGTTTCGTTCTTCGAAACCACTTTTCCTCGGGAAAGTAAGCAGCAGAATTTCAGGGTTGTTAGGACCTCGACGTCGTTTTGTGGTCTGTCTTGCTTCTTTCTTGTTATGAGTTTACTGTTAATACAGTTTTAACGTAACTTCTGAAAAGTAAAACTGTAACTTTAATTCCTTTGCTACACATAAATTTTGTTCTAAATGATCCATTTAAAAAATGAAGCAGTATAGTGCGTGACGTAATGAAACTAGTATCTTCTGCCGCCTTTGCAGTAGGGAATCGTGATTCAGAGTTAAATACAACGAAATTCTACTGATATTCTTCTAACCTGAATTAGTTAATAAAAATGTTATGAGTACCTGAACGGCAGCTATATGTTGTCCTAAGACGTTTCCCGTGTCAGTGTTATTAGTGTAATCAGTCTTTGAGATGGATACGGACAGCGAACATAGGCTGGACAAAAAGAGACACGGCGCAAGATGCATACTTGGAGAAAAAAAACGCGGTGTTGTGCTTGATCGTGAGAGGCACTTATGCAATGCCGTCAGTAAGTTGCAAGTGTCGGTCGTATTCGGAGCAGTGTTTTGGATAGTTATAAGTGCACAGAGCGTGCATAATACATTTTTAAATAAAAACAGAAAACTTAACTGATGTCAATGCTTCAACACTGACCAGAAATATTACTATTATGGATTGACCAAAATGGTCAATTTTCAATTTATTCTTTTATTAGTAGAACTCATGAACAATTAAATCCCAAAGTTTACAAAATAAAATCGCGTCGTAAGTACGTTACCATCCTGTCACTACCACTTTTTGGATCAACACTTCAGTACTATATGTAAACTTATTGGTAGCCACCCAATACCGCGTTAATAGGTTCCAACTGATCTTTCCATCATCAAAACTAAAAAACCAAAGGAGGACATCAGTTAAGCTGCGTCACAAATGCCCACAACCACCAAAAGCCGGCCGCGGTGGCCGAGCGTCCTGCGGCGCGTCAGTCACGGTCTGCACGGCCACTACGGTCGGGGGTTCGAATCCCCCTCGCGCAAGGATATTTGTGCCGTCCTTAGTATTAGCTAGTTCATAAGTAGTTTGTAAGTTTAGGGACTGATGACCCCGTAGTTCAGTCCCATAAGCTCTACTAACATTTGAACACCAAAAATCCTAGTTACGATCACAGTAAACTGCAATGTTAACACACATCTGGAAATCCTGCCTTAATACAGTACAAATCCATCGTTTGTATGTGCACGGTGTATTGTGGGAGTGTCAGATATTCAAAATCTCTCAATAACTCTATGAAACCTACTGCACCGCCTCCACAACGCACACCGATATTGACTAGCGTCTGCCAAAAATTCAGCTTCCTGCAATTTTTTTGGACCTAAACATACCTGACGACTGGCCTATACACCAATTTTTCCATGTTTTAGTTTTTTAACGATAAGTAGAAATCTACTGGGCCTATGGACTTCGTTCAGTACTTAGATTAAAGTTAAATAACTGCTCTATAACTTTGTTTTGTATGATATTCCCCGTGGGATGATCATTAGAGCCAATGTTCTAGCCGAAAGATGACTAAAATCGAAAATTTGAACTTTTTGGGGAAATAAGTCAATTTTTGAAGTCCAATATCTCGGGAACTATTGGACTTACAGAGCTGCGGTTGGGCTTAAATTTTAGAATATTTTATCTAAATTAATAAAGCTGTGAGTGATTTTTCGTCAAAAAACCACCCTTCACAAGTTATAAGCCAAAACCAGAAAAAAGTCCGAATATTTCGAGGTTTTTTGGCTGTTAAAAGTTACGCAAAAGGATTTCGAAGCTGCAAACTTGGTTTAATACTACTCTAACATGTACTAACAACATACCAAAAATTCAGCTTCCTGCAATTTTTTTTTTCGACCTAAACATACCTGACGACTGGCCTAGACAGCGAGGCCACATTAAATAAAACCGTGCGAGATCACGTCGGATTCACGGGAATTCGACGTGAGCTCGTGCAACTGCATTTGAGGCATCGATAGATAAAGGGAGGTAACTGCTCCACTTAATCCAAAGAAGCTTTGTCTTCTGTCGGCTTCCAAAGGGTCTGTCTCGCGGCAGTACGCACTTGGCTGCTCGGACGTTTAGCTGCCGGATATTTGTCACGTGACCAGCCAATTTGTTCCAAGATGTCTTCCTATTTCATAGTTCATACTGCTCTTTTCGGCCACACCGAGCGTTCCGTTTTAACTTCGTTACTGCTTATTCATTTCGTTGTTGGTGTTTTTCTATTATTTCGTTGTTGCTGTCTTTTGGTGATTCGCAAAAACCGTTCCAAAATTGCGAGGAATGCAGTTCCGAGTTCAATATACGTTAGAACCTCTACACTCACTATAAAGTTAATTTATCTGAGAACATTCGTGTGTCAAAAAATGGAAAAGGAAGTGTCCATCATGTGGAGTTGCATTATCAAGATGCAGTTCCTTAAAACGCCATCAAATATAATTTTAACCCATTATGCTCCATTCGAGTAACGTCCTACCCTGTAATTCTGTGACATCTATTTACTTGACGAAACTGTACTGAACACCGAAATACTGCCATTATTGTAGATAGCTTTGGTATAGTATTTGAATGTTTTTACTGCAGTGCATTGAGAACCAAATACGAAAAATTGGATGATTATGTCACGCAACGGAATTTCTGTGTAAAAACGAAGTACCGTACCGTAGTCTGATATTTTCAGTGTTTAACTATCACGTTTCTTATATCAAAATACTTAACGCAAATTATTTACTAACGTCTGTAATTTATAAGGATAACTACAGATTATTTATTATCACGCCTACAATACGTAAGTATTAAGATATCGTGTATACCGATTTTCCGACATGTTGATGACGTCATGGGTCTAAGCTGACAGATTGTATCCCAGTCTTCAGTTACGCCCAATTGTGTAATCTGAAGATAAGTTGCTGTACTTCATGAAGTTCAATAATTTGACCATTTTAGGCATATATGAAAAATCATTTAAGAATATTGCCTGTTTTGGCCAAATGTGACAGTGCATGGCCTACACTTGAAATCGTGAATGTATTGCCAGTCGTCCATAGTGTAGGTTATGTTGAACAGTGACACCTATTTTGAATTGGCGAAGCCAACAAATGTGCATGCGAAATAAGTCTTAGTGGTAAGCTGGTCTGCAGTGTAGGACATTTCGCCACATTTATTTTGAAATGTTAATCACATTTCATTATAAGAATTAAAAGTTCCAGATAATCACGGGGAAAAATAAAACTCGTTTCCGTTGAGTATTTTTGGCATCCTCAGCAAATGTAATATAAACTAAGAAAACCTCACAGCTCACGTTTAACTGAATTGCTTGCCCGCGAATGGCAAAGGTCCCAGTTCGAGTCCCGGTTCCGGCATACAATTTTTATCTGCCAGGAAGTTTGAATTCTTCAATAGTTTCAACAACAAATTCCGTTCGGAGCACGACTGCAGCCAAATATTCTAACAACCTTGACTGCAGCCTTGTGTTTGCGTATGGGACAGTCACGAGACAAATTTCCGGTAGCTAAAAGCCCGAACAGCCAAGTGCGTACTGCCGTGAGACAGACCCGGCTTTTCCAAAGACACTGTTTCCCTTTGTGTATTAACTTGTTGTCACTAGCTAACATCACCTGTCGAATTCTCATGTATATCCTTCGGCCATAATATTTAAGTGTATCGTATGTTTCTGAACTTATTTTTTAAAAGTGTACTTTCCTGCCTTGGTCTTTCAAGTTCTCATTTGATGGGGGCTTGGTTATAGCACGCCAAGTTGGCGTGGGTAAATAGCTTTGTGCCTTGTGAGAGCGATGCAATAGTTTGCATCGAGTAATTAACAGATTTTGTATATTTGACGAATCCGCAATACGCCCTGCAGATATAAGAGACGCCTTCACTGTATTTGGGCAATAATTATTTCCTGGGTAGATTTCCACAGCTATAGAAACATCGCAAATAGACGTATCCAAAGACTAGGATTTTCAGTGTTCGTGCACATTAGCGATGCAAGCACATATTATCCTATTTCTTCAATTCTATCGATGGCGGCAAGATCCGCCGAAACTGATTAACAAATTTACAGCAAGTACAGATCATTCCCGGCAACGAGGGTACAGCGTTTTCTTCAGTATTAACTCTGTGACCAAAGATTCCGCGAATTTCTTGCAAGCGAACGTGCACAGGATGCACCTAAAGGGCTGTGATGTATATATGTAATTCTTTGCTTTTATAGATCTGTGACCCTACTCCGCATCGTAAATACAGTAACAACCTAACTGGTTTATTTTGCATTTTGCTACTCACTAAATTTACCTGCGTCACATCTTCCGGAAGACTAAAGCCGAATTTCTTTTTCCACTGTCGTGTTCACGTGTTAAGGCCAGAAGTGAAATTATCCCAATCAAATGTGGGATATTGAAAACAACTGCTTAAGTTCTTGACTAAGTAAATACAATCTATGTTCCTCTTTAATTACATAGATTCACGCACGGTTTAATATTTATAATTAACTTTCATTGCAGAAAATGTCACTATGTCCATATGAGACAAAAATCTGACAAACCAAGAACGTTTCAAATTGGTTGCCTTTGCATGAGCATGAATATCGATTGTAGTAGGAGAAAACCGCTTCCAGAATTTTGCAACGCGTTTACATGGCAAACCAAAAGTGGAATTGGGAAACCGGTTTACAAAATTCGGTTCTGGGGTAATTGTGTAGAACGCTTACATGGTCGTACTTTTCGATAAATCTCGAACACGCGACCACACTTCGATATATGGTGCATTTCGATATATTCCAAGCAGGCGAGAGAATGTGATTTGTTGATGTACGAAACAGTGATCATTTTAAGTGGAAGTTAGGTGTAAACCGAATCTCCTGTTCAGAAACACTAACTTGCCAACATACGCGCCATGCTAATAAAATGGGCAACAGACTTCGCAATTCTACCATCCCGAACCGGAGATTCGATCGCTACGCGCCCTCACATACTTAAAAACTTCTTGTTTAACCTGTACCTCACCTAACTTTCTCTTAAAATGATTTCGTACATCAACAAATCAGATTCTCCCGCCTGCTTGGAACATATGAAAATGCATCATATATCGAAGTGTAATCGCACGTTCGAGATTTATCGAAACGGGCGTCCGTGCAAGCGTTCTTCACAATTACCAGTTTTGGGAGTCCATGTAAACGTGCAGATTGACGGAGATTCACAGAAATGTTCGATTATTTTATCAATCAATAACGCCTCCGTCACAAACTAGTGTAGAAAACTACGCTTGCAGCATTTAATGAATGCAAGACATGAGAAAGCAGACACATTGGCTAGCGTAAATTTCTATTCTGCAAAAGGATAACAAACCCTACATTCAAGTCCAGTTAAATGGTAAAATTTTACGACGCTTCTCGCCAGGCTCCAGTACTTATGTCGCCAACAGATGAACAATGAAGTGTAGAATATTTTTCACGAGCTACAGAGTAAATGTTATTGCTGCTCGTTTCACTCGCAGCAAAATTAATACTGTGCCTGTTCTATGGTTGACAGGTACTTGTACGTACCCTTGTCCGTTCAGAAAAAAAATTCTGTTTTAATTAAAGTTGTCAAGAAAAAACATTTATTGGTCATCTGAGTTGCCGACATTACCATTGGTGCCAACATCATCTGAGTTGCCGACATTACCATTGGTGCCAACATAACACTGCAGCCCGGTGAGAAGCGTCGTACAATTTAACCAAACTTCCTATCTTAAAACCTATTCTCTCCGATGCTTTAGTAATGGGAACGTAAGGAGTACAAAACACAAAAACTGGATCATAAATTGCAATTTCGACAACTAAAGCAAATAATTGTTTTATAGTATCGTTTCCTTAAAAGTGAATTTAGAGATTCTGTTTTTCCCCATGACATACTTTTTGAAAAGTTCAGGTTCGGCCAGATACCTGTAACTGGGTTATGTTGGCACCAATGGTAAAGACGGCAACTCAGATGACCTATAAATGTTTTCTTCGTGACAGCTTCAATTAAAACGAAAATTATTTTTTCTGAACGGACAAGGTTTCACACAAGAACCTGCCAACCATAAACCAGGTACGGTATTAATTTTGCTGCGAGAGAAATATATTAACGCAATTCTACACTTCATTGTTCATCTGTTGCCAACATAAGCAGGGGAGCCCGGCGAGAAGCGTCGTAAAATTTTTCCCAGATTTTCAAATTGATATCTTTTATTACCCGTTCTACAGTAGTTATCAAGCTATCTGTGGACAAATACATTCCATTAACAGTTGCAAAATTATAACTAATAATAAATTTGTATATTGTTACTTACATCCATGTTACACTGTGCTGCTGACGTAGCCTTGTCATTATACTGCTGAATCATTAACTTCTAAATGCAGCTTAAATTTATTTTTAGTCGTTTAATACAATTTTCACTCAAGATTGCTGCTGGTAATGTCATTTTATATTTTATCGGTGGTATCGTTTTGACAACTAATTGATAGCTTCTCCAGAGAAGGGTGGTTACACATTACGAAAACTTTAAAGTATACTTCTATGCCATAGATCATTACAATACATAAATTACACAGACATGCATTATCGTTGGAGGGGTTATCAATTATCTGTAGAGATCAGTGGTTAATACTTATCTGTCAAAACCAAGGGGATTAGAATAGTCAAAACCGACATTCAAATAACTAGACTGAATCATGGAGGTACAAGGAATAGAGACGAGACGGCAGACGTTTAAAATACCAGTGCTTACGTGTTAAATATAACGTCATTGCCCTTTCAAACGCTTTCGGGTCTTGAATGACAATTGATACAATACTACAACAAATTTGGCTTCATTAATGTGATTACTGTTCTATATAATTTGAATAAAGAAGAAGAGACGTGTGTGATGTAAATAAGTTTCGTAATTCTTTTGTTTTAATGAATCTGTGTTGATTGATGATGGAGCTGGAATTACGAAAGATGGGCTTGCTTGGTTACTGGTAATTCTTATTTGTTATGTTTTCAACTGTAAGTTCATACGAAAAACATTTTAGTGTTGTTTTCAAAATACTTAACTATTTTCTTTGCTAGCCTATAAATATGTAGAATGAGGAAAGAAGCAGGGCATGCTGTAATGATTTGTGAATATCTACTCCACTTACCAACCATAACAACAGTCATTTTTAATAAAAGAACGGTGCTAGGAACTAAATCCTTTTCACATCACATACCGTACTTTTTTCGAAATGCATGAACAGAAAGTCCCTTTAAATAAGCCAAACGAGTTATTACTGGTTCAAAACCGCATTCGAGACCAGAAAAACTAAGAATCTGCCTTTCTGACTGATGGTACTCATAAGCTTTTTAACATCAGAACAGCTGTTATAAATGAGCTCACGTCATTAGAATCAAAAGCAATCGCAACCGTAGTCTGCTAATGTTTTGGGTCAACTAAGATGGCAGATGCAGGCTTCAATTTTCTGATGTCTTCTCCCCTCTATACCTTCATGCTGACAATATCATAGATTTATACGTCCTTGGACAATACCGTTAATGCCCATTGAACTCTCTCACAGTACCCTATGTTTTATCATTGGTTCAAATGTTCAAATGTTTGTATAGTCTATGGGACTTAACTACGGGGTCATCAGTCCCTAAACTTACAAACTACTTATGAACTAGCTAATCCTAAGGACGGCACAAATATCCATGCCCGAGGGGGGATTCGAACCCCCCGACCGTAGTGGCCGTGCAGACCGTGACTGGAGCGCCTCAGTCCCCTCGGCCACCGCGGCCGGCTTATCATTGGTGTCACTGATGTTATTTTGCAATCGTCGCGATATTACCACCCTAAAGCGTGTGTAACTAACTAGTGTCGTGAAACTTCCTGGTAGATTAAAATTGTGTGCCGGGACCGGGACTCGAACCTGGGACCTTTGCCTTTCGCGGGCAAGCGCACTACCCACTGTGCTATCCTGACACGAAGTTTGGAAAGTAGGAGGCAAGATACTGGCGGAAGTAAAGTTGTGAGGCGGCATTGTAAGTCGTGTCGGGATAGCACAGTCGGTAGTGCGCTTGCCCGCGAAAGAGCGCCAGTACTAAGATGTAATGTGGATGTAAGTTCCAATATATAAACCAGATTGTAATAATGTTACGACTTGTACCGTATTTAGCAGCTGAAAACATCTTAAAAAAGGCTGAAAACAAGAAACCAAAAGAGCCTTTAAGGGAAAGAAGACCATAAATACAAGACCTTCTGAAGAAGCGATATAAGAAAAATGGTGTAAATTTTAAGGCTATTTATGAAATTTTATTCTCATTTCTATAAACCCAATAATCGTTGTCAAGAGTAAATTTCGAATGTCAGCTGAGATTTGGGGGCTAAGTGCTTGGATTTTGCAAGAATTTTATATTCTACTTATACTACTGAACGAGAAACCATCATGGCACAATAGAATAAACGAATTGATTAAAACGCATGTTATCAAGAACACACCAAAAATGCATCTCAATAACCACAAAACTGAAGCATTACCAAAGTCACACAAGCGCATATCATATGATAGTCCAACGCTATTCTAAACAACCAACAATGCAGCAATGGATACTCAAAGTAGAAAGGAGGATAGAACACGCGCGGGGGCTTGGAGAAAAGCTTCAAATGAAACCGTTTACTAAAGACGTAGAACGACTGACAAGTGCAATGGAAAAAGAAAAGAAAAACAAAACACCCGGATTTCTTTTCTAGCACATTTGATGAGGACGAAAATAGGATTAACATGAGGATAATTGAGAATTCTGGAACAGTACAGCAGTAAAAAGATGGATCACAGATCAGTTCAATTAAATTCCTTGATACGACCCGTCAGCTTTGACAAATGGGTCATGTCTGAGTTAAAGACGATAGTTCGTTTAGATACAGAACATATAGGTTACGATTTTGTGTTTAAATTTTTTTTTTTTTTTTTTTTTTTTTTTTTTGTGGTTTTTAGGGCGCACAACTTCTATGGTCATTAGCGCCCAGCCAAGAACATTGATTCGCTATGATCTCAAAAAAAATGGTGACTGTCAGAACATCAACAAGAGGCTAAAAACGAAAGATAAAAGACAATTAAAAGGGTTAAATATCCTTGGATAGGTTGGCCAAGTTCATAAAACGCAAAACCCGAGCAGCTGCTCGTGTGTCATCAGCTAAAATTTCCTCCAGAGTAGACGGAAAGTGAAGGGCTACACGGAGATGATTAAAATTAACACAAGTCAGTAAAACATGTCGCACTGTCAGCAGTTCACCGCAGGAGCATAGCGGTGCAGGTTCGGCGGATAGCAAGTGACGGTGGCTGAAACGGCAATGACCGATCCGCAACCGAGCCAGGATGACCTCCTCCCGCCGAGAGGGGCGTGAGGATGTCCTCCAAGCGGTCGGGATCGGTTTGACAGTTCGCAATTTATTGTTGTACAGTGAAAGCCACACACTGTGCCATTGCGACACGATACTCCGGCGAAGAGCCCGTTGAACATCGTCCGATGGGACGCAAAAGGTAGCCATGCGAGGCAAAAGAGCTGCTGCCTTGGCTGCTGTGTCGGCGGCCTCATTCCCGGGCACACCCACATGGCCAGGGACCCACAGGAAAGAAACGTGACAGCTGTCATCCGCCAGCAACTGGAGGGAGCGTTGGATCCGATACACGAGAGGATGGTTCGAGAAAGGGTCCTTAAGACTCTGCAGGGCACTAAGGCAGTCAGAACATATGGCATAGAAAGGTTGGCGGTGGCGGCAGGTATACAAAACGGCCTGGTGGAGGGCGAAAAGCTCAGCCGTGAAGGTCGAGCACCGGTCAGGGAGCTTGTATTGGTACCGGTTGTCCCCGACGACGAAGGCAGATCCGACACCGGCAGTGCTCTTGGAACCATCAGTGTAAATAAATACGGCATTATCGAACCGCGAACGGAGTTCGACAAGCCTCGAGCGGAATACCAAATCCGGAGTGCTCTCCTTGGGGAGCGAACTAAGTTCGAGGTGTGTGTGAACCTGGGCCACGGTGGCAATGGGCTTTCGCTCAACCGAAGGGTGGAAGGAAGGGTAAAATCGAGCCGTTGTAGCAGGCGGCGAAACCGAACTCCCGGTGGAAGCAAGGCAATCGCAGACAACTGATATTGGCGGTCGAGTGAGTCGTCAAAAAATAATCTGTAAGATGGATGGTTGGGCATCGACCGTAGGCGGCATGCATACCGACACAAGAGTATGTCACGCCGAGTGGTCAAGGGTAATACAGCAGCCTCGGCATACAGACTTTCAACAGGGCTGGTATAAAATGCACCGGTCGCCAGACGTAATCCACGATGGTGGATAGAGTTGAGACGGCGGAGAATCGACGGCCGTGCTGAAGAGTACACAAGGCTTCCATAGTCGAGCTTCGACTGAACAATGGCCTGGTAAAGGTGAAGCAGGACGGTACGATCCGCTCCCCATGACGTGCCACTGAGGACACGAAGAACGTTAAGGGATCGGGCACAACGGGCAGCCAGGTAGGACACGTGTGTGGACCAGCAAAGTTTACGATCCAACGCGAGTCCCAAGAATTTCGTAGTCTCCACGAAAGGGAGAGCAACAGGGCCGAGACGTAGAGAAGGTGGAAGGAATTCCTTGTATCTCCAAAAATTGATACACACAGTTTTCTCAGTGGAGAATCTGAAGCCGTTTGCGATGCTCCAGGAATATAGACGGTCAAGACAGCGTTGGAGAGAACGCTCCAAGAGACACGTCCGCTGGGCGCTACAATAAATTGCGAAATCGTCAACAAAAAGAGATCCGGAGACGTCGGCTGAAAGGCAGTCCACGATCGGATTGATTGCAATGGCAAAGAGCGCCACACTCAAGACGGAGCCCTGTGGTACCCCATTCTCCTGGCAAAAGGTATCTGACAAAACAGAGCCCACCCGTACCCGGAACTTGCGATCCGCCAAAAACGCTTGAATGAAAAGAGGAAGGCGGCCCCGAAGGCCCCATGTGTGCAATGTGCGGAGAATGCCCGCTCTCCAACAGGTATCGTATGCCTTCTCCAAGTCGAAGAACACGGCTACTGTTTGACGCTTCTTTAGAAAGTTGTTCATAATGAAGGTCGACAACGTAACGAGGTGGTCAGCAGCAGAGCGGTGTCGACGAAAACCGCATTGGATATTAGTCAGGAGGCGGCGAGATTCGAGGAGCCAGACCAACCGAGCGTTAACCATGCGTTCCATCACCTTACAGACGCAGCTCGTCAGAGAAATGGGACGATAACTGGAAGGAAGGTGTTTGTCCTTCCCTGGTTTGGGGATGGGGACAACAATGGCTTCACGCCAACTTGTGGGAACATGACCTTCAGTCCATATGCGATTGTAGGTACTAAGAAGAAAGCACTTGCCCGCAGGAGAGAGGTTCTTCAGCATCTCAATATGAATGGAATCGGGCCCGGGAGCAGAAGACCGAGACAGGGCGAGAGCACGATCTAGCTCCTGCATGGTAAAGGCGACGTTATAATTTTCACGATTAAAAGAGCGGAAAGAAGGCGGCCGTGCCTCCTCTACCTGTTTGCGAGGGAGAAAGGCAGGGTGGTAATGGGCAGAGCTCGAAACCTCCGCAAAAAAACGACCCAATGCGTTTGAAACATCAGCTGGGTCCACGAGGACCGCGTTCTCCACGGTCAGGCCAGGAATCGGGGAGTGGACCTTGATGCCGGACAAACGGCGTAGGCCACCCCAGACAACCATGGAGGGAGTAAAACGGTTAAAAGAACTAGTAAAAGCTGTCCAGCAAGCTTTCTTGCTGTCGTTTATGATACGACGGCACTGCGCTCTCATACGTTTGTAATTGATGCAATTCTCCAAAGTTGGGTGGCGGCGGAAGGTGCGTAAGGCACGGCGTCGGGCTCGAAGCGCGTCGCGGCAGGCTGCAGTCCACCAAGGGACCTGGACACGACGTGGAGAAGAGGATGTACGAGGTATGGAACGTTCAGCAGCAGTGAGAATAACCTCTGTGAGGTATTCGACCTGACTGTCACAGTTGGGAAAATTCTGATTGTGAAAAACAGCCATGGAAGAATAAAGCCCCCAGTCGGCTTTAGAAATGTTCCAACTGGTGGGACGTGGAGATGGGGAATGATGTAGGAAGTGGATGATACAAGGGAAATGGTCACTCGAGTACGTGTCAGAAAGTGCATACCACTCAAACCGACCGGCAAGCTGAGGAGTGCATATTGCGAGGTCTATATGGGAATAAGTGTGTGTTGTGTCAGAAAGGAAGGTCGGTGCACCGGTGTTGAGGCAAACAAGATCGAGGTGGTGGAGAAGGTCCACCAAAAGGGAGCCTCTCGGACAAGGTGCCGGAGAGCCCCATAGGGGGTGGTGGGCATTAAAGTCGCCTACCAACACGAAAGGTGAAGGGAGCTGGTCAACAAGGTTTAGCACATCTGCCCTAGTAAGGGCAGATGACGATGGCGAATATATATTACAGAGGGAGAAGGTAAATGTGGATAAGGTGATGCGGACGGCAACTGCCTGTAGGTGAGTGTGCAAGGAAATGGGATGGAAATAGACGTCGTCTCGAAGGAGCATCAGAACCCCTCCATGGGCTGGGACACCTTCCACGGGTGGCAGGTCGAACCGCACAGAGGTGTAGTGTGGAAAGTCTGCACGATCACGTGGACGCAACTTAGTTTCCTGGAGGCAGACTAGAAGCGGGCAGTGCAATCGAAGGAGTAGTTTCAACTCCTCCCGATTAGAACGAATGCCGCGAATGTTCCATTGAAGGAGCGCCATGATAAAAATGAGAGAAGAAATAAGGATAAAAACCAAGTAGCGAGCGGGGTCACCTCGACGGCCGCTGAGGACCGGATTTCGAGGGAGCACTGCTATCGCTGTCTGGGGGCAAAGGGTCATGTTCCATTGGTTCGACCGACGCGCCTGCCACCTCCATGAGTTGATCAGGAGGGGCAGTTTCCACCGTCGGTAAAGGGCCGGGCGCCCGGCAAACGGAGCGTCCCGGTGAAACAGAAGACGGCCGAGGCCGGCAACTGTTGGACGGCGCGACAGATGGGTCACGCCTCGGCGGGGAAGGAGAGGAACTCTTTTTCTTGTCAGCTCTTCTGGAAGAGTGACGGCGGGAAGAGGCATTTGACGGTTGGGAAGCCTGAGAACGCAGAAAATCCTCACGGACGGGTTCCTTTTTCAAGGTCCGGGCATCTTGTTTAGGTGCCCGCGGTTTACTAGAGTTTGGCGAAGACTGTACCCTAGAAGCAGGAGGAGGAAGCGGGGACGTGGAACGGGCAATCTTCGGGCTGGCGGATCGCACAACTGTGTCAGCGAAAGTCAAGTCATATGTCTGGGTACTGGAATCCTTGGTAGGTCGAGTTGAGGTGAGTACCTTACTGTATGTACCCGCTGGGAGGACAGTGGGCTTTCGACTCGCCAACAACTTTCGAGCGGCAGATGTTGATACCTTCTCCGTAACCCGAATTTGCTGGATTACCTTCTCATCCTTGTATACAGGGCAGTCGCGAGAGGAAGCCGCATGGTCACCGTTGCAGTTTAGGCAGTGAGGGGACGGAGGTGGGCAATACCCCTCATAGGCGTCCCTACCACAAGTGACACTTTGCTGCATTTGGGCAATGTTCACGGGTATGGTTGTACCTGTGGCACTGAAAACAGCGCGTTGGGTTAGGTACATAAGGTTGGACGGAGATGACTTCATACCCTGCTTTGACCTTCGACGGGAGGTCAACTCTGTCGAACGTCAAAAACACAGTACGAGTCGGTGTCAATTGGTTATCGACCTTTTTCATCACCCTGTGGACGGCTGTCACACCCTGATCGGACATATACGATTGGATGTCTTCATCAGACAACCCGTCAAGGGATCTCGTAAAAACTACCCCCCGTGACGAGTTGAGTGTGCGGTGCGCTTCTACCTTAACTGGAAACGTGTGCAACAACGTAGTACGTATCAGTTTTTGGGCTTGGAAGGCACTTTCCACTTCCAGCAACAATGTGCCATTGCGCTGACGTGAACAGGTTTTAACAGGGCCAGCAATTGCATCTACACCTTTCTGTATAACGAAAGGATTGACAGAATTGAAATCCTTTCCGTCGGTGCGAGAGACAACCAGAAATTTAGGTACATTAGGCAGAGTCTTTTTAGGCTGAGGCGAGTCTAACTTACGTTTGTGGGTCAACGTCACGAAAGAAGATAAGGAAGTCATCGCGGAAGTGTCCCCCGTGATTACCGGCGTCTCCGATGGCGCGCTCCTTCCTAGTGGGGGCCCTCTCCGAGGGCTTACCCGCCTTAGGTGATTGTTCACACCTCAGGTCACACCTCCCGAGAACTGACGGAGGGACCAATCGGCACGTTCGGAAGGTACCAGCTCGGGTAATCACCCCTCCCTGGGCCTGGCCTTTACCAGGGGGTACGTACGTGCCCTACTTGTCTACCCGGGGCGGGGAATTACGCGTTACCCCGTCACCTGCTACGCACGATAATGCGTGGGTCGGCCTTCAGACACGCACAGGGAGGAAAGAAGAAGAGGATAGGAAATGAAGAGAAAGAAGGAAGAAGTGTCTCAAACGCCGAAGCGGAGACTAATGAGGAGAAGAAGGCTAGGAGAGTACAAGGAGAGAAAGACCGAAAACAAAGGGTAAGAAAGGAAGGAACGAAGGAAGAAAAACCACAACAAGAACCACCGTAGCTTACGAAATATGCCCGTCTCCGGGCGAAGGCATAAACCGGGAGGGACAGTGAAGCAGCCTGGGGCAGAAGAAAGGCTGCTCCGGCTCGGGGCCCCGTGCGCGCCACACACGTACCCACAAAAGAACTGTGGGCCCCCTGGGGGGGGTGTTTAAAAAGTGATCTGCAGATAGTTGGATATGATTAAAAGAGATTTTTTAAGTGAGCGCCTAAGGCGAGAATTTTTTGGGCTGAGACCTGTATTCGATGGTACATTCTGTTGTGGTGATCTGTAATTTACGAGTATAACCATATATTATTTATTATCTACAATACGTAAGTATTGCCAGTCTGCACGGCCGCTACGGTCGGGGGTTCGAATCCCCTCTTCGGGCATGGATGCTTGCGTTGTCTTTAGTATAAGGTAGTTCATAAGTTTAGGGACTGATGACCCCACTGTTAAGTCCCTTAAGCTTAAACTTTTATATAGTTAAAAGGAATTGCGATATTATCCCGTATGTTTATATTCGTTAATAGTGTTTGTTTTGCTAGTTGGTATATCTACGTAGAGTATCTTGTTAGATATTACGGCATTGGTCAAAGCCGACGGGGTGTATTGCAGGCTTCAGTTATGTCCAGAGATCCAGATGGATATGATGAAATTACAGATAACAATGGTAAACTTCAAAGGTGAGATAGAAGCGCTCAAGATACATCAGGACACTGCCAATAAAAATTTAACAGATTGTGAAGGATGATTCCGGGTGAGAAGAGAAAGGCACGATCTGAAAGAATTAAAAAGTATTATGCCAACAGAAAAAACTAAGATTATAATTAAAATCATCCTGTTCGACACATTAAAAAAGGTAATCCACGTGGAGATTTTTTCGCCGTGTACGAACTCAAGGGATTGATCGAGGAGATGATACGGAACAAAGAATAATGAACGTATGCCCGGAAATGCCAGAAACCATTTATTCAAACTTCCTTTGTTACAGCCATGGAGGTTAGAATAAAGGGCGGTGGCATTACCTGTAACGAGTACAGACATTGGTTGAAGCCAGAGGGTGCATGCTTTTGCGCCCAAACAAAGACTTCCCGCTTAAAATCCGGTGTGAATATTACTCTCTCTACGTAAACTCACTAAATTGACAGTCACATATACTTAGATATAACGTGTCTTTCAACGACTAGACCTACTATAAACTTGCACTACGACAAATCATTTGGGCACAAACAAATGCCGGAATGCACATTTTGCTGGTTATACATATTCGGTAGTGCGCCTCGGTTGCACAGTGGTAGAGTGCCAGACTACAAATCCAAAGGTCGCGGGTTCGATCCCCGCCAGTTCCTAGGATTTTGATCTGTCACTTTCCACTTATTTCACCTCTGGCAGTACTGCTCATGTGAAAAATACCGAGTAGCACCGTGGTTCGTAACCCACGTTAAACTGTAGGTCCCCCTATAACTGGCTGGGTAAGTCAGTTCGAATGTCGGAGGAAGGTAACGGCATACCACCTCCAAACAGGACCATGCCTAGTAAAGCACTGTGGTGTTCAAACCAATCTTCGGATTGTTGACTGCTTTACCTTTTTTTTTTTTCGGTATCAGGGCATCTCCAGAGATTCTAACCTCCTGTTCTAACCGACTGCTGTCTAATATGCGCTGTAGCCTATAATGCAGCCACAGTTCCAGTATGTGTTGAAAACGGTTTCCGCGTGCATGTGCATGCGTATTCAAGCTGCCTTTGACAAACCAGCGCTAAAATCGCAGTGGATATAATGCTGCATGAATACGCTTCTCCAGTATCTCCACATCTGGAATAGGCTCCATTATCAGAAATTGCACTGCAGAGCGATATGAAATGGAACGAACATGTAAGGACAGTTGTAAGGCGGACAGCCGACTTCGGTTTATTGGAGGAACTTTGGGAAGATGTATTTCATCTGTAAAGGAGACCGCGTATAAAACGCTTGTACGACCACGTCTTGAGTTTTGCTGAAGTGTTTGGGACCCGCAGCCGATGAATTTCAAGGAAGACATTGAAGCAGTTCAGAAGCGGGCAGCAAGGTTCGTTACTGGTAGGTTTGACCAATGCGTGTCACGGAAATGCTCCGGGAACTCAAATGGGAATCGCTGGAGGAAAGACTACATTCTTTTCGAGAAATTCTGTTGAGGAAATTAAGAGGCTTTGGAATTTGAAGCTGTTTGTTTGTAAATCTATCGGACCAAACTGCGTGGTCATCAGTCCGTAGCTTACAAACTACTTACACCTAAGTAAACTAACCTAAGGTCACCACACACACCCATGCCCCAGGGAGGACTCGAACCTCCACGGCGAGCAACCGCGCGCACCGCAGCGAAACGCTTTAGACCGCTCGGCTACTCCACCGCGGCGGAATTTGAAGCTGACTGCAGAACAATTTGCTACCGCCTAGAATTCCCGTAACGATCACAAAGACATGAGAAATTAGGGCTCGTACAGAGGTATATATATATATATATATATATATATATATATATATATATATATATATATACACTTTTCTCCCTCGTTCTATTTGGAAGTGGAACAGGAAAGGGAGTGCCTAGCGGTGGTACAGTACACCTTCCGCCGCGCACCTTTCGGAGTATATATGTAGATGCAGAAGTGAACTGAAGCACTATCATGTAGCAGCCCCTAATTTGGACATTATTGACTGGTGGAACAGCGATCATATTTCTAGGTTTCGACCAAAACATAGACCGCAGGAACTTCCACAAACTCTGAATAAATGTGTAGCATGGAAACCATGCATTTCCGGACGTAAGTTCATTTTTGTTCCGTATCATCTCTTCGATAAATCCCTGCAGTTTGATCACTTTGGAAAAATTACTTTGTACGTGCCAAGAACTGAAACAAAATTCTGTAAAAATATTTTAACACTTTGAGAGAATGGTACTTTATACACTTATTTTTTAACTGTTTCTTAAAGTTATATAAAATCCAAGGAACATAACAGAAACGCTTTAATTTTGTCTAAAGCGTGCTAAAGAATATCATTACCTATGTTTAAAATTGTGCATTTGGTTCGTCTTTTAAATGGTGTGTTTTTCATTGACGCCATCCCATACAGAAGGCAGTTTTGGCGCGTTTAAGTGTGTGTCACGTCATCTCTCTTTAACTAACCCCCCTCCTAAGGCTCCTATAAACCCGACCTGAACTATCCGCCATTTTTTCCCCACGCTGTAGGAGTTACCTCGTTCCGGACGAAGGTCACGCGTTACCTCGCGCTTCATTCAACTCGCTCACACTCGCAAACTACTCACTTTATCAACGTGAAACTTTCATCAATGTGTTCGTTACTGCATTTTCATTGTAGTTTTATTTATGGCAATAATTTATAAACAGCATATACTGATAGTTTACGACCATGTACTTTCTGACGACGTTACGGAATTTTCGACATGGGAACTTTTTTTTGTGTTGAAGTTAGGTGAATCCATTAAGTGAATGAAATGTTCAAAATACATCAAATTTTCATTCTCTCCAAACAAAGTCTGAGTGACGTATAACTTGAGATGTCAGTTAAATATGAGCTAATAATTAGGCACATGTTGTTACTGCATAACATCCATACTTTAAGATGCTGGTACTGACTTCTTTCAACCAATTAAATTTAATAGTTGCACACTACAAAAGTGCTGTGTCTATGTAATATGCAATTTCAATTTTTCAGTTATATGAAAAGGATATTCTAAATATCTCAATACAGAGTGCTTTATTATATGACGAAATGAGAACAAATCAATTTGTTAGTGAAGAGATCCTTGCTATCTGTCATTTTCAAGTATTCTCTGGCCTTATCGCCATATGAAATGAGTGCGCTAAATGAAGTTTAGCGGTATGAATGAAAGGTAAAGACCTCCTAAGTCGAAAATAAATTTCAATCCATTAGGAAAATTTCATCCGCAGCAACATATGGTGCAACAAGCACCAAACGGAATATCATAGCAGCCTCTATTTTTTACTGCAAACTTTTCCTAATGTAGCGCAGTCTCTTGACGTCCTTTTATTTGATACTAGCTGCTCCCCGCGGTGTTACCCGCGGTTCAATATTCAGACATTAAAGTGTCAAGAAAGGGCATAAATAACTACATGACTGTTCGCGACATTGTTAGCACGGAATATATAATTGTCTTGAAACGGATAAAGAGCCAGAAATCTATTGCAATACGTCCCTGTAAACGACTTTTCGAGACTTCTTGTTCTCCGAGTATACGTAGAGATTTCTAGCTCTCGAGACACGGGAGCAGCCTACGTAGAGCTGTACGTGCGAGAAACATGGGGTGGCCAGATGAATACCTGCCACTTTTAATGTTTGTACTTGACTCTTGTTTATAGTAATGGAGATGTCACAATTGAATAATTATACATCCTGAGAAATATTGACATGAGTGTTATACTGCCTGCCATCTGTTGAGTGCATTTGCTACTACTTTCGTTGCAGTTTACGTACGCTATTTATACGTGGCAGTTCGCGCTTTGTACACAAAATAGGACTTGGTATCTAGATCCCATTCTACACAAAAGTCAATGTTTTTTTCTTGCCATGGTACTTAGAGCATATTTGATTTAAATTCTATTTATATACATACTTCATTTGTTACAACAAATGAAAATGAATGTGGCATAAACGCCAACATTCAGATTTCTTGTGTATTTAATTATATGTCAGTTAAGCCGTTTTGGTAGTATCACAGAATCTTTTTGCATATTCGAAAGAAAAAAAGATAACAACAAAGAAAAAAATTGGCACTATAGCAGGACACGAACCATTGCCCAAAATAACATGTTTATGACATGACGCGTTAACTCTAGCGGCTAGACATGACCCAGACTGCATAGCACACCTGATGTATTAGAAGCTTCTTACAACCGTTACGTATTTCTATGGATATATTTCAAATAATTAACTTGTAATCACTTTGAAAAGTAGCCTATGTCCTAATCCAAGACATAAGAAATCTCTATATGAAATTTCATCTAAATCAATGTTGCAGTTTTAGCGTGATGCGGTAACAAACATACAAACTTTCGCATTTATAATATGTATAGGATTTTGGTTGGTGGTGGAAATTTTTGTTTTGTTTGTTGTAGTGCTTCGGTATGATAGAAGTGACGTCAGCGGTAGTGCAAGCTTTCGTCGTCTTCACATACAGATTCAGTAGGCATGTAAATTTTTTATTTGAGGCATAAGTTCGTTATTTAAGTTGGTACACCTGATAATATTTCATATATTCAGTTACGGATGCCACTGGTTTAACTTTCCGTAGCCTAACACAGTTTATGGATTTAACTGATGAACATGGACTCTGTAATTAATTCTTTTTCTAATTTAATCTTTTCTTTCCCGCCAGTTCCATTTAACGAAGCACGTCACAAACATTCACTAGTCTTTACCTATAAAAGGCATATATTGATTTTAAGTTTTTTTAGTCACTTTGATTCACAGATAATTCGAAGATGTAATTTTTAAAAGTTCAATTATTAAGGTGAAGGTCAGGTGCTAACTACTATTGATGTGGTCGACACAAAATTTTAAATTAACATTTCTCCTATATGTCACCTTAAGCACATATTTACAAAACACTGTCAAAGTCACACAACATATTTGAAATAAGCAGTTTTCTATAGTTCATTTCACAAAATCGCAGTTTGGTATTCTTGGCAAAGTCAATTGTAAAAAAAAAAAAAAAAAAAAAAAAAAAAAAAAAAAAAAAAAAAAAAAAAAATTTTTTTTTTGAACAAGTTAAAGTTATTTGTTGTAATGTTTGTCAATGAAGAAAACCTTTTTAAGCGATGATTGACATTTTCTTTACTATTACGTTCCCATCGGGAAGCAGAATTTTTCTAAGTCCATAGCCTACCCCGAATTAAAGTCCACAGATATTATTTACGCACTCGCGTATAAGTTCGATTTAATTAAGCCCTTCAAATAAATTCATAGTAAACCAACAAATTCTGAGAGCTGTTAACGTTGGGAGAAAGAAAAGAGCGACTAGCTATACTGCTGAACTATTTATACTACTATTGCGACTAAAGATTACTCTGATTTACGGTGTTTAGACGCGGTTACTCCGAGACTGTACTGCTTCGATACTTCAAAGATATATTGACTGTTACTGAAATTTTGACAAATACATAAAAAAAATTCTGCCTTTTACAAATTATTAGAATTGAATCAGGATGAAAATGGCTAGTTTTTGCTGTGATTGCGATGTAGTGTTACATCTCTTATTTCGAAGCCAATATCTTATTAACTATGACTATTAACGAAATGCCGAGCATTTCGTCACAATGCTGACAGATTTAAGTAGCGGAAAAATTAAATCTTTCTACCAAACAGTTTTTGTGAAATCTGTTTGTGTAAGAAGGAGGGGCATGCGCCTCTATACTGTTAGCGCAGAGCGATTCCAACCATGTTGGGGAAAAAATGGCGGACGATTTAGCCCGGGATTTTAGGAGCTGTACCCCCTCCCCTTGTAATTTGAAAGCCAATGCCGCCGTCAACTAATCGCTGCCAGTACGGCAGCCGAGCTCACGTGGAGGCGCAACAGGTTTGTGACCGGCTGTTGGGGTGAACAGCTGACGGGCGGCGTGTACCCACCGGCGCTAATAACGGCTGCAAACCAGTCCGCCTGGGAGCAGCGGGCTGCCGTGCCGAGGATCCGGTTTCGATTCCCGGTACGCCAGGGAGTTTCCCTCCGTGGGAGGACCGGACCGCAATGCGCTCAACCTCATGGCGCCAACTGAGAAGCAGCGGCTACACGTCACGGAAACCGACAACGGCCGCCACAAACACTTGTGCTGACCTGAAGCCCTTCTCACCGCATTCAGCCACTGAATTGGAAAAGGATGACATGGCGGTCGGTAGGTACCGAGGGAGCCTGTAAACGCTCTCTGAAGCCTCCATATGACGCAAAGGGTCCCCCTGTCCAGCATTGTAGATCAGTGTTATTAAGCCCCGTTTCCACCGAAGCGAACACAGGCGAATGCGCATTCGTCGGGAATTCGCCTGCGCGCGCATTGGCTTGTACCTGCGAATAAGCGTTTACACCGAAGCGAACGGAACAGAAAGCAGCACACTGCCGCAATACGCAGTTTGTTGCATACGCTACCGCTGAAGTGGAGAGGACGCGAACTTCCTTTGATGGTACGCCCTGAAACCGACACCCAGCGGATCGCAAGCGAGCACTTGCGAATGCGAGCCGAGCGTGACCGAACAGCGCGTGCATAGC
Organism: Locusta migratoria; assembly: GCA_026315105.1. Taxonomy (NCBI): domain Eukaryota; kingdom Metazoa; phylum Arthropoda; class Insecta; order Orthoptera; family Acrididae; genus Locusta; species Locusta migratoria. The sequence goes on from CM048745.1 coordinate 628,403,208, forward strand.
GTTTACACCAGAGCGAATGCACGTTCGCTGCTGCTCGTTCGCATGTGTTCGCTTCAATGTGAACGGGGCTTTAAACCTCTTCTAACAAGCAACACACTTCCGAGTAAAAATTTTCTACATAGTAGTCGTAAACGGTATCCACAGCCGTTAATTATTTCGGAAAACTAAAATTCTCACAATAGTTGTACAGTTTATTTATTGTCGACCGGTTTCGATACTATCATCAAGAGGAACATTTACACTATAAATATATTGACCCAAAAATATATTTTCACCAAACATGGCCTCACGAAGTATAAAATGCAGAAGGACATTTTGTGGATACTCTTAGAAAAATGCCTTGTCATAAAATATTAAGATACTGTGCGCCTCGGTTGCACAGTGGTAGAGTGCCATACTACAAATCCAAAGGTCGCGGGTTCGATCCCCGCCAGGTCCTAGGATTTTATGTCACTTTCCACTTCTTTCACCTCTGGCAGTTTTGCTCAAGTGAAAAATACCGAGTGGTACCGTGGTTCGGAACCCACGTTAAACTGTAGGTCCTCCTATAACTGGCTGGGTAAGTCAGTTCGAAGGTCTGAGGAAGGCAACGGCACACTTCCTCCAAACAGGACCATGCCTAGTAAAGCAATGTGGTGTTCAATCTTCGGATTGTAGACTACTTTACGTTACCTTTTTTACCTCAACCATAAACTAATAGATTACAGATATGGGCCAGGACGTCGAGCTATCCTCCTCCTCTCCCCCCCCCCCCGGTCCATAATTGTAATTATTACTTGCAGGTTGTTGCCTCGATTTATGTTTGATTAGAGGATCTACAAAACATATGTTTTAATTTTAAACTTGCCACATTTGTCGAGAATGTATTTTGGGACCAATTAATGTACAGTGTATAATACTGTTGATGATAGTACCGAAACTGGTCGAGAATAAATCAACTGTACAATTATTGCAGGATTCTTACTTCTAAAATACGTATTCTGGCGATCCCCCTTCCACTTTTTTTTCCTTACACCAAGAATACACTCAGAGGCAACTTTATTTTCTTTATGTTGGCGTACTGTTTTCTTGTAAATTCTTAAACAAAACAAATAAAAAAAATCGTTTATTTTCGGAATAGGAAGGAAGAATAGGGTTTCACGTTCCGATCGACTGAGTCGTCATTGGAGATGGAGCAAAGATTGAAAAATACTGCAATAGGTAACCCTTTTTCCATTCACAACGGCAGAGCCTGCACATTGTTATGAGCTGCACGTATCGATATGATGCAACCTTCTTATCAAATGTTCAAATATTTGTAAACCCATTGGACCGAACTGATATGTTCACAGTTCGTAGAGCTATGAACTACTTTAAATCACAGTAAGGACAGAACATGCACACGCGCGGTCGCAAACGCACGCGTACAAACACGTGCCCGAGAGAGGACTCTAACCTCCGACGGGAACGGCCGCCCAATCCGTAGCATGAAGCCTTATACCACGCAGCGACTCCGCGCGGCAGTCTTATTCTTAAAGGAAGCATACGTGGGATAGACTGTTTCCACAACCTACGAAATTCTTTCTTACAGAATTATATTATCAGTCTACAGCGGAGTGTGCTGTGATGGGATTCGAACCCAGGACCTTTGTCTTCCAGGAGTGCTTGTCGTGCAAGGTTCGCTGCAGAATTTCTGCCAAGTCTGAAATGTAGAGGCGAGGTACTGGCGGAAGAAACTAAGGACGGGCGATGAGGCGTGCCAGTGTAGCTCAGCTGGTAGAGAGCTTGCCCGCCAAGGGCGAAGATCCCAAATTCTGGTCCTCTACACAGTTTTAATCTCCCAGGTGGTTTCCTCCTTACAGTTTCAAAAAATAACTTTTTACCTTAGAGAGCTCTCTGTTGTATAGCTACAAATTTACATTGGCGTGTTATGTAAAACTGAGATAAATCACGGTTATAGATAATGTCACATTGCTTCACTTCTGACGTCAGTTCTATGCACGTGGAATTCCAAAACACGTGGTGGAAAGACTACGTTATCAGGCCTTGTTAGTCCTGCCTGCCGTCTAATGACCACGATGTGGACGGGACTTTAATCTTTATTTCAGTCGTGCTTGGCATGAAATTACGTTGTTTATACCTAAGGTATTGCGCCGAGTATCTAGGATGGTTCGTTAGTTCTTCGTTTACTTTAGGCCTTGAGCCCGTTTCACAAGAAAGTTTCTGGTAAATATCGACTAATCTAAGTGTGCAACGCCTTTAAAGCCTGAGTATACACGAGCAGCTCTCTAGAGAGAGAGAGAGAGAGAGAGAGAGAGAGAGAGAGAGAGAGAGAGAGAGAGAGAGAGAGAGAGAGAGAGAGAGGGGGGGGGGGGGTCAATGATCGCATTGTGCTGAGCGTGCAGCTCTGTTTCAAAGTATGTTGCACTCTGCACAAGCGCAGAAACGCGGGACTGTAGGTTAACTTCTTTTGGCTCAGCACTTTCCCGTTACAGAACTTAATTCTGTGATTTAGTGTCTTCTTAATCTTCATTATGCTGTTTGCTTTTTCTTCGTTACCTGGTATTTTTCTCCCTCTAGTGTTCTCATGTAAAGTTCACACACAAAACCATGCAAATTCTACAGAGAATGAGCTTATATTATCCATAGATAGGGAAATAATCAGAAAAATCTTCAATAAAAAATAGTCCAGCAGTGATGAACAATTTACGAGAAAAATAATTTGCGATATTAATCGCCACTTTGCAAGAAAATAAGATACATACGACAAAAAGGCGCTGGTTGATGTGAGTGCAGGTGTATGTCTTTAAAATTTTGAAAGGCATTTTCTATTCTATCATTTCAGCAGTGTGGAGAACTGGCAACACGATTCTTGAGGAAACTATATTTTTTCCATCAATAAAAAGTTATTCCTAGTTCCTATTTTTGTTTACAAGTATAGATTTTTTCTGTAAAAAGGTATAGTTGGAACCAGAAATGACGGCTGGCGAGTTTGGGCACGGTCTGGTCATCTACGTCACGCTTTCTCCGCCAGCTAATAAGCTTCCAGTATTGTTCTGACCAATCTGCTAATACTGTCTTAGGCGACGTAGGCATTGCCGAAATGGAACTTTACTTTAGGGAGTTTTTGATGGATTTTTTTTTTTCTATTCGTGACAAGTGTTCGTCGCTGCAGCAGGTTCTACCTAGCAAGCGAGGCACGTTATTTGCCGGCTATAAGGTTTCAAAAAACTTAGAGCACTTAAGTACTTCAACTGTGGCGGCAAAAATCCTTTTCATAGTCATGCGTGACCCGCCATCGTTTGCGAGTCGAACTATGGTCTGTGTCACAGCCCACTTTTAAGTTTCAAGTGCGAAAATGCACAGCAAACTGATTTCAATATGCGCAATTCTGGTGTTAACGTATAAAATAATAATAATAATAATAATAATAATAATAATAAAGTCAACAGACAACGCTGTATTAGACCCACTTGTCTCGACTAGTCAATTGAGGCAGAAAAGTCTTAAATGTCGGCGAGATACGTGCGTGATTTCAGGGAGCCCTTGGAAATGAAAGCGGGAGCGAAACATCGTTCTCACTGCGCGTGATATTTATCGAACGAGTGACTATCGCGGTATGGAGAACTTTTTCGACAAAATACGAACGGAACGAATTTACCATTGGCGAAGACTAAGAATTAGTAATAGATTTCTACTGTCATATACCTCAGTCGGCAATGTCGTCTTCGTTGACGGTAGCGCATACACCACGAAAGATAACTACACGTCGACATCCCAACACAATCACTCCGTTGTAAAATGGATTTCCGATAATGAAAAATTTCTACACATGCAGTCTTAACTGATAACGAATTAGCACAATGCCACGAGAAATAAATATATAATGTTCTACATTCCCTTGTCTCCGTGCAAAATAATATCAATTTCGCCCCCGCGAGGCACTACTTCGATATATATCGCAGTGAGAACGATATTATCGCTCCCACTTAGATTCTCAACCGTTCTTGGTACTTGCCCGCAGCGATCCAAACACTTTCTAAAAACGTGATGCACGTTTGTGCGTGCACCGGTTCAGTCCCGTATCTACAGGAGGTCAAATAGGGGAGTATGTACCAGGCGGAACTTTCAGAGGGGCGCCAGATGTTCGCCCAACAAGGTTACGTGCCCGCGAGGGGGGGGGGAGGGGCCGGGGGAAGGGGGGAGAGGGAAGGAGGTGCCAAAAACGGACGCCGAGCGGAGGAAGGGCTTGCAAAATGGACACCGAGTGGGGAAGTCAAAAGGTACAACAAGTGCCAACTGCCCCGGCTACCTCCTATGCTCGGTGCTTGACAAATGTAGTAGATCCGACCTGTTACGGGTTAAGCCGTTGGCACACGGAGCGTGCATCTGAACGTGTGCGATCAAGGTGCCGCGTTCACCATGCAGCTCAACGATCAGAAACGGTGCGACTTATGCATACATACGAGTTGTGTGCCCCAATGTGCCATGCGCGATCACAGCGCGCTCCAGCGACAGATCGCAGCACCATGTTTTGAAATCACACTTTACTAAAGGACCAATGTGAAATTCCTGCTTTACTTCTATCAAACCGCACATTTCCGCTGTTGTGTGTATCTTGTCTGTGTGACAAAACTAATGTAAGTCATAACCTCAATATCTATGAACTTGAGACACTGCATGTTCAATCAAGAAGCGTTGCGACTTATAAAAGTGCGATGTAAAATTAGAATTGGCCTTCACACAAGACAGACTAACTACTGCACCAGTCTTTTTAGTAAAACTTAAATTTCTATCACTTATTAGTAGTACAATCTTTCAGAACGTGTAGAATACAAGACTTTATACGGTGCATATTTTACTCCAAGGTGCAAACTGTCTTGTTTATAAAACCATTCGAACAAACTCACGCACTCTTATTTATATAGAATATTATACAGCAAACTTCTATTAAATTAATAAGAAAGTCTTTGAACCTTTCGGAAAAAGCGAAAATGGGTAAAAAACATTTAAATTCGTCGAACCTCTAAGTGGTGCCATCCAACAGATTGTTTCGTAGCCCATAAAACTAGTACCTGCGTAACACCAGTCAGCCAGACGACTCCTTATTTCGACACGCAGAATGTCTTCAGCCAATGAAAACTCGCTAGCTGTCAGCCAATGAGATGCTGCGTGTTTCTTAATCGGAGATTCGGGCGCTACGCACCCTCACGTACTAACAAAACTTTTGTTCCTATACCTAACCTTCTTAAGGCTATGCTACAGATAATTTTTTTAAACTTAAAGTTAGGTTAGGTATAGGTTAAACAAGAAGTTTTTGTTAGTACGTGAGGGCGCGTATCGCCCTATTCTCCGGTTAAGAAATACGCAGCATCTCATTGGCTGACAGCTAGCGAGTTAACAATGGCCGCAGACAATTTCTGCGTGTCAAAATAATGATTCCTGTTAGCCAGTATGTTGGTCCTCATGTAACTTCTTACTAGCTGCGTATTTCTTAACCGGAGAATAGGGCGATACGCGCCCTCACGTACTAACAAAAACACTACTCAGATACATTGTTTACCGACATGAAATTATAACAACTCGTAAAAAGAACACTATTTCGAAGGATCTTCTGTGGGCTGTTGCCTCGAAACGGCAAAATTCCATAATACGGAAATTCTTTAACCACAGATAAGACGTTAGCAGCCATTTTATACCAACTATAGCCACAGTTTTTCGAGGGAGTCTCTGTATACTCCGTTGCTAGGTACCTGCAGGACAAAAGCGATTTATGGATCTATAAACCCGTTTTACACAGTCGACAACTCGAGATAAGCGAATATACTTTCTGCCCTCCATGGAGTATTACTCAAATGTTACGTTCACAATTATGGCAGTGAGTCATCATTGGCAGCTAATATTTTTGCTATGTTCAGCAGGAGGGAGAGAATCTCTGGGAGGTGTAGAGAGTAACCTATGATGTGTGAATTACACTTCACTATCTGGTCACCATACAAGAAATATTCAAAACAAACCGCTAATTTGCACCATGAACGCCAAATAAAAAAAAATAAAAAACGTGCGACAGAGTAATCGAGATCGAAGAACTCCTTGGGAGTTACGGCGCAGGTATGTCTGCTAGGTACCCACTGTTAAAGAATGACTATAGAAACATATTGGTGTAACGAGACAACAGAACTGATGGAACGTTATCAGGAACGCCCCCAAGTTTTTATCCCCTAAATGTTTCGCCCATACATTGGACTTAAAAATATTGACGTAATTGTTATATTTTACACTATTTTAAGTCCTATCGATATTTTGCAGTTCCTTCTCTGGAAATTTTCTGGGTATATCAGCTCAGAAAATACAAGGCCCTTTTTCACATTCGTAAACGAAAGCTCATTGGGTACTTGCCCCCCTGAATACGATGGCATACAGGCAGGATCACCGGTTTCACGATAAGCTACACGACAGACATTTTCATTCGGTAGCATGTCTAGAAAATAGCACTTATTTTACCCATTCTGAGCGGTATTGTAAATGCAAAATAACATGAAAAATTATTTTTCTATGGAAATACATGTCAACAACCGGTTGATCGAAAAACATCTAAGTAGGGTCTCAGTTTTGCCATCACAGTGTGATTTTGGAGGAAAAAAGCTTCTTGCCGTGTATTTTAATAGTAATTCGACCATCCCAAGTCTTATACTCCAATGCCTATGATATCAAATACCGTCTATTTGTCTCGTCAAATAATTGTATATTCACTACTGAAAAGTTTTTATCATATAAATTTACGTTCTTATTCCCAGTGTACGCTATTCTTTGTAAAATTTAAACAGATTTTGCTTTCAGATGTCTCCTTTTGTTTTATCGCGATATAGGCGAGAAAGTCACGGAAATTATGCACGAGTTGGGGTGGAAATCATTAAAAGAAAGGCACAATGAAACTTTCACTCTGCAGCGGAGTGTGCGCCGATATGAAACTTCCTGGCAGATTAAAACTGTGTGCCGGAACCGGGACTCTAACTAGGGACCTTTGCCTTTCGCGGGCAAAGGTCCCAGATTCGAGTCCCGGTTCCTGCACACAGTTTTAATCTGCCAGGAAGTTTCAAAAGAAAGGCATTATTGCGGCGAGAGCTACGCGCGAAATTTTTCACCAACTTTCTCTTCAGAATGCTAATATTTATTCTTAGCACTCAGCTGCACAGAGACATGATCATGATCATAAGAAAAATCAGATCGAAAACAAAGATTTCGGTGTTCCTTTTTACCACGAGCTATTAGAGAATGGAACTATAGAGACATCATAAAAATGATTCGATGAACCCTCTGCCATGCACTTCAATGTTACTTGCAGAGCATCCATGTAGATGTATCTTTTATGGAAGAAATCTTAAGAAAGCAACTTTAACAATGTGTCACGAAAACAAACATCTAAAAAGTCTACATGTTCCTTTCATTTTCTCGTTTTCCTTTATTATTGGATTGGGATAGGGGGACTTCACTACTAAGGTTATTAGTGCCCCGGTGGGGAGGGGAAGGCGTGAGGGTAGGAAATGAGGGGAGCGAAAAAGGAAATGCAGTCAGGGAAGTAAAGAAGGAAGACTGCATTAGCTCGGAGCCCCGTGCTCGCCACACGTACTCACGAAAAAACCGTGAGCCCCTGGGGAGGGGGGCTTTATTATTCGTGTTAAATATTTCTAAATGTTTCCTTATATCCTAATTTCTGATACGAACTTTACACGCACACATTTTCCATTCTCCTTAGAAAGTTTTCTGAGCTATTTGGCGCCAAGGCTTTTTACCATACTTCAGTAGGCCTAAATAAATTTAATTTTTGGTCGATCTCATATTCTAAGCATTTAAAATTGTTAATTTTTCCAACATTTCATTATTCGAAACAATTTAAATCTTAGTCTTTGTATACCCTGAAATACCTTTACTTTCGCTTTACCTGAAATTAGAATTACAAAACAATTGCCAATCTAGAAGCATAATTAATGCTCCTACAAACCTCTTATAAAATACCAATTATGTACCGGTATGTAAAATTAAACACCTTGATTTGAATAGAGAATCTTAGTAATATAGAAGTGGAACCTCTTCATAGCTGTAAGTCTGAGTTGTTATTCCATGATGTACTTCTAGATTTGAAGTGTTTGTATTGATGATGTTCTCCAGGACTCAATTATACTGCACTACACTTATCTCTGCACCACTTTTTAATAAGTTACGTCTATTGTTAAATTACTTTAATTATAAGAACCTGATTAAAAGTTTTCCACATTGTTACAACCCATGTTTTGATCTCAAAAGGCCCAGGCCTTTAAATATGTGGGGGGGGGGGGGGGATAATTGGCTGCACCTGATTAGCCCTCAGGGCTTTAATTCCATTGTGTACAATAAAACAATTTTGTGCCTGAATGCGAGTTCAATTTAACTTCCGTAAAACAGTTACAGAAGTATCACTGATAATAATGGACAAGTTATGTTCAATGTTGCAAAGTGTGCTTACTTGCAGGAATTAACAGGCCCCATTCAAATAACTTTTAACGTTACATTTTCTCATGTGACAAAACACTTCAAGAAATACAATGCTCTTGAAAATGCGAAAACGTCTATGAAACTTAATGCGTTGCTTGTAGTGGCCATTTGAGCAGCAGCTGAAGACTATGTATTTTCATTGTACTGTTTATAAAGAAACGCCTTTTGCTACTGCAAATGAAGGTTTTTATTTCTATAATACACCCATACGCGTTTCGCTTTTGTCAGTGGGTTGTCCTGAAATATTTCCATGTTTCTGCTCACACAAAGTTTAGGTTTTTTATATATGTACAAAACTATTCGTTTGGGTTCAAAACAGTTCGTTGATTGCTATAAAATGGTGTAGTTACAGCACTTGCTACTCGATATCAGTGTCTTTCCGGAAACCAGGTCGAAATGTTCCACTGTTTTCTGAAAAACTTCGCATCTTTCTGGTTCAACTATCATCTGCTGCCATACTGTGTCCACTGTAGTTTGTTTTGTAGTGTTGCCAACTTTCTCAGCTTATTTGAATTTCAACTATTTCATTGAACGTGTGTTGAGGTATGTGTGTGTGTGTATGTGTGTGTGTGTGTGTGTGTGTGTGTGTGTGTGTGTCAAAAATTATAATTATCAACCAAGACACTACAATTTTACCCAAGACTAATGAACCTCACAAACACACAACTACTAAATGACGAAATAAACCTGACGAATCACTGTTTTCACTGATTGACCATATGATAGACACAAATCCCAACACAGTCACAAACCCACAATCCCCCCCCCCCCCACACACACACACAAAAAGATACCTTCAACACTTTCAATGAAATAGTTGAACTTCAGATAAGTTGAGAAAGTTGGGAACACTACAAAACAAACTACAGTGGACACAGTATGGCAACAGGTGACAGTGGAACCAGAAAAATGCGAAGTTTTGCAGAAAACAATGGAATCTTCCGACCTGGTTGCCGGAAAGAGACTGATATGGAGTAGCAAGTGCAGCAAGTACACCATTTTATAGCAAACAACGAACTGTTTTAAATCAGAAACTAAATGTTTTGTACATACTTAAAGAAGCTGATCTTTATTCGTAAACAGAAACATGTAAATATTTCAGGACACCCACTGATGCCGCCTTGTGAAAGGCGAAACGCGTATGGGCGAATTATAAAAAAACCCTTCATTTGCAGTAGCAAAAAGCGTTTTCTTTAACAACATTACAATGAAAAATGTGTGTTGTGGTCTAGTCCGGAGACTGGTTTGATGCAGCTCTCCACAATACCCCATCCTGAGCAAGCCTCTTCATTTCCACATAAGAACGGCAACCTACATCTGTCTTAATCTGCTTACTGTATCCATCTCTGTCTTTCCTATGCAGTTTTTACCCCACACACTTCGCTCCAACGCTAAATTCACAATTCCTTGATGTCTAAGAATGTGTCCTACCAATCGATCCCTTCTTTTATTCAAGGTATGCCAGAAATTTCTTTTCTCCCCAATTCTGTTCATTACCTCCTCATTAGTTACGCGATCCACCCACCTAATCTTCAGCATTCTTCTGTCGCACCACATTTCAAACGCCTCTATCCTCTTCCCGTCTGCGCTGTTTATCGTCCATGTTTCTCTCCCATACAAGGCAACACTCCATACAAATGCCTTCAGAAAGGACTTCCTTGGGTTTAAATCAATATTCGAGGTTAACACATTTCTCTTTTTCAAGAACGCTTTTCTACCCATTGCCATTCTGCATTTTATGTCCTCTGTACTGCGATCATCATTTGTTATTTTACTGCCCAAGTAACAAAACTCATCTACCTCCTTTATTGCTTCGTTACCTAATCTAATTCCTTCAGCATCACCCGATTTTCTTACACTGCACTCCATAACTAGTTTTGCTCTTGTTAATGTTCATCTTATATGCACCTTTCAGCACATTGTCCATTCCCTTCAGCTGCTCTTCCAGGTCCATTGCTGTATCTGACAGAATTACGATGTCGTCGGCAAAACGCAATGTTTTTAATTCTTCCCCCTGAACTTTTAATCCCTTCTGAAAATACAGTCTATGAAAGTACTTAACACTAGCACGCCGCCCACAGCGCTTCCGCGCATGCGCAGTTCGCAGCGCATACCACGTGCAGCGATAACACATCGCATGGAGGCAGCTGACAACGCGCGCGCCTGTTAGACGCTGCTCGCAAATGCTTGCGCCGCCGCACCGATCACGCAGTGGAACGAGACACCCTGTTTTGAATATGCGGGAGTGAATCTAATTTCTACAAAACACACTGCAGAGGGAAACAGTTTGTCTGGCGCGTGTTGAGAGCGCAGACGGCGGCGGCGCCGGCACGCGCCGGCGCCGCCGCCGCTCCTTTGTTCGCCCCTCCTTCCCTCTCCCTTCCTTCCCTCTCCTCTCCTCTGCTATCTCTTCTCTCTCTTCCGCCCCGGCCACGCGGTCACGGCCGGCCGCCGGGCCGCCTCGCAAGCCGTTCTGCAGACAGCTGCGTTCGCGGAAACAGACGGCTCGATCTACACTCACGCCGCCCGGCGAAACACACCAGTCAGCGGTATGTCCTCCAAGAACTTCAGCGCCCTTTGGACGTTGCAACCATTTACAACACTCATTTTTCCGTTTAGTTCTGCTTCAGGCTAGCATCTCTTTCCAAAGAAAATTGGGTTCGCCAATTTTAAAACTAGATTCCTTCTTCTGTATTTGAATCATTACAGCACACATATATTCAGAACGACTTTCCAGTAAATGTATCTGATTCGAAAAGGTCGACTCTGCATTACGTTAACATTGTTCGTGGCGATTTAAAGCCATTTTAACTATTAAACACTTCAATACTTGATAGTAACAAAATTTCAGTCACGTTTTGATTTTTTTTTTTCCGTATCCCAGTTTTCAAACTTCAGATCCATCGTGTGCCGGAACCGGGACTCGAACATGGAACCTTTGCATTTCGCGGGCATGCGCTCTACCGAATGAGCTATCCCCACACGACTCATAATGCCGCCTCAACTTTACTTCCGCCAGTACTTCGCCTCCTACTTTCCAAACTTCGCAGAAGCTCTCCTGCGAAACATGCAAGACTAGCAATCCTGGAAGAAAGGATACGGCGGAGACATGGCTTAGCCACAGCCACAGCTATCAGCGCACACTACGCTGCAGAGTGAAAATTTTCATTCTTCAGATCCATCGTTTCATGTTTTAGGCCGGGTGATTTACAGGACGCAGTTCACCCGTGCCCCCGCCGTGTTGTGTAGTAGGCAAAGTACTTTTGACAAGCTAGACTGTAGATATCTATTCTGAATGACAAAAGTTCTTAAAGATTTTTTACGAATATGTAATAATTTTTAAGGATGTGGTCAAGCAGGAACTTAAGAGTTGTGCGAGTGAAGAGGCAACGATGGCACTGCGATGCTCGCGTGTTCGATAACAGTCCGCAACTACGACATGCAACGCTTCTTCCAAATTACCAGTAAAATTTTAATGAGCCCCATGATTTAAGTAAAAAGCACAAATCAATTCAAACATTATTTGCAGTTGGCTACGACTGAAATGAGGCGTATTCGACGTGTTGATAAATCGAGTCGTAAATCGTATCTGAAGGCCTACAGAATAAAGTACTAAATATTGTCAAAATACTAGGTTGTGTACTAGTGCGGGAGTAAGTCATCCTCTTATTCACAGGTGAAAGGTGGCTGCACCATCGTGTAGGACAGAAAAGAAAATTGCGCACGTTGCTCAAGATACTTTAATAGACAAACCGTCTTCAAAACTAAACTGTGTCAACAGCTATTCTGAGGATACTTTCGGATCACGATGACATACAGCAAAAACGAAAATGCGTGGCAATCACTACTGCATGAAATTTTACGAGGATATATACGCGGAAAAGGAAAAAATCATGACGTTTCTTCAGACTTCTGTTAAAAACAGTTTTGTTACAACTTACGTTTTTCCATGGAGCACACAAACTTACGTTAAAAAGAAAATTGAATGTTTCATACACCGGTGTCTGCTTCTCTCTCTCTCTCTCTCTCTCTCTCTCCTCTCTCTCTCTCTCTCTCTCTCTCTCTGTGTGTGTGTGTATGTGTGTGTGTGTAATGGCGCGTCAACTGTTGCGTAGTATGCATGGCCAATCACGAGTTAGGGTGTAAACTGCCAGTGAGAACGTTTTTCACTACTTCTGTTTCGTAAGTGCAACTCACGTATACTTCATCTTTTTCGTGATTACGCAGATGTAATTTAGAAGCAGGTCGTGTCGTACGAATATGTCATGATTTTTTACTAAGGTAAACACGAAACTAATAACACAGTAAAAGCACGACCAAATTGCATAATTATTTACTAGTGGTGTCCTTAATTTCCATTTTTTCTTGAAAAATATAGTTATTGTTTAATTTGTATGTATCAACTAAAGAACTAAATGTGATACACTAACATTGAAGCTTGGTATTTTTTAGCGAGTGTTATCCTTTAAGTTATCTTTTTAAGTGGCCTATCCCCAAAGTGTTAAAAGTTTAGAATTGAGTAAAAATTTTTTTTTGTCGTATTACCTCGTTTTCTTTTTATTGCTGCAGTAGTATTCTCCACGAGCGAGCTGAAGTTCTTGCCAGTCAATAACAAATCTGATACTTAAAATACGGGAAAATTCCTCGCGGAGCGTATACAACCTGACTCCGAGTGTCTTCTGTTGAACTGATGTATGTCTTCTTCAAAATTAGCGGCAACTACACTGTATACACTTAATAGTCATAGCATGTAACTACTTACACAACAGATCGGAAATATAGTGATAACTAGCAAAACAAACTATCAACGAATATAAATATACGGGATAATATCTTAATACTCACGTATTGTAGATAATAATGTGATTATCGTCGTAAATTTCAGATTAACACAACATAATGAACCATCGATTACTGTTATCAGCCCATAAATTCGGGCCTTTGGTGCTCACTTGTGAAAAAAAAAAAACACCCCTCTGTTAAACTATACCTAAGTATCAGAGAGAAGCTACAGATCACTTTTTAAACATACAATCTTAATCTATAATCTGTGTTAAGGTAAGGTAAAGCAGTCAATAATCCGAAGATTGGTTTGAACACGACAGTGCTTTACTAGGCATGGTCCTGTTTGGAGGTGGTATGCCGTTGCCTTCCTCCGACCTTCGAACTGACTTACCCAGCCAGTTATAGGGGGACCTAGAGTTTAACGTGGGTTCCGAACCACGGTGCTACTCGGTATTTTTCACATGAGCAATACTGCCAGAGGTGAAAGAAGTGGAAAGTGACATAAAAATCCTAGGACCTGGCGGGGATCGAACCCGGGACCTTTGGATTTGTAGTCTGGCACTAACACTGTGCAACCGAAGCTATGCTTGTAAAAAGCTATCGTCTTTAGCTCATATGATGTCATTCGTCAAAACCGACATGTCGTATCCCGGACTTCAGTTCACCAAAACGTAGTTCCGAAATAAGACTGTCTACACTACTGCACTGGGAACTACCGCTACCAGATGCGGGTGTGCATTTCTCCATGCAAAACCGGTTTTTCCAGGTTGCAGAGCAGTTCTCTCTCAGTCTCGGCGCCGTCTGCGAGGGTTGGTTTCGTTACACTTCACAGACAGGAACATTATCGCTGGAGTTTCAACAAAAAAACTTGCGCCAGCTGAATGCATTATTTTCCCAGCGGAAGATGACAAATGAACCTCTTCACAGACAGGAAAGGCTGATTTTATTCTGTTTCCGCAATAAATTTATATAAAAGGAACGCTTGCTTGATACTGTAGGTAGATCAAGTGTTGTGCTGCGCGAAGCAACGGTTGCCTTCAGTCCACATAGCTGAATACCATAGACCGGTGGTTCCCAATCTTTTTTTATAGTGCGACCAGCAATAGCAATGAAAAAAAAACAAACATTTGCGACCCAATATATTATATGTAACATGAAACTGAAGTTAATATTATACGCAGTTGCTCTGCTGAGCAAGACTTTTGGAACAGGCGACGGGAACATGTGTATAAAAAAGGAACTATACATTCTCAAATATTTTGTACAAATCCAATGGTAAACTCAATGCCATTTCTGGCAGTGTTTCGTCTTGGTGTTAATGAAACATTCTATAGCAACACTGAAACTTGTTTTTAGTAGTAAATGGTTTTAGTATGCAAAGTTTCTCTTTCCTGTAAAAAGAAAACAAGTACAAAATGCTCGCTTCCACATGTAAGTGACTGAGGATGCCTAATTCCTTCAAAGCTCTGTTTTAAACTCTCCATCCCCACTCAAGAAGGCACGATAAAATCAACGCCCCTTTAATTAAATAAATAAAAAGTAGAAAACCCGTATAAATTAAAAACTCCCACTATAAACACGTATACACACACACTAAACTACAAGCAAATTAGGTAAAATCTTGCACTCAGAATAAATGAATCATTGGAAGGTTACTCATATCACTAGTCGCAACTGGAAGAGGATGCAACGTTGTCATAGCAAGGACAAACTAACGACTGCATTTCTTCTCGTTTCGCCTTGAGTATGTTATTAACCACATTGTTTAGTACGGGCTTTGTAGATAACTTTTCAGAGTGTAAAACTTTCCTCAGGAAATAAGCACATTTTTCAGTCATACGGCGTCCCACCTGCATTTTGCATCTATCTGGAGCAGTACGGCCAGGCGTAAACCCGAGAACAAGCCATTCGTGTGTAATATATGTGATATACGCGCATGTTCAACTTCTTATAAGCCCTGGTTAGAATTCAAACTTGGTACACACAATACTTAAGGAAACGGAGAATGGGTGGGAACAAGAGACAAAAGGGAGAGGAGATGCACAGTACGAGAAAGGCAGAGGGGAGGGGATGAACGGAGAGAGGGGCACAAGGAGGAAATGGTCAGAGAAGTAGATAGTGGATCGAAGTAGCTCGGCCTGAATTGATACATATCGAACGTGAAACTTCAAATCGATTACGCGGCTATTCGCGCGAGAATTGTGAGGTATGTTTTGTTCGTAGTCAGAGGAACGTATGCTAATGGTTTCTATGGTCTTGAGTGACCGTGAAGTTTTTTTATATTTTTATTTATTATGATTTAAAATACGTCCTGGCCAAAGCTACGTAAAGTAAAACACACGCATTTAGTGAATAGTTTTATAAGCACTTTTCTGAAGATGTATATATCAGTCAAAGAATGCAATGATTTTATTTTACTCAACTAGTTTCGGTCCTGTTTGGACCATCTTCAGGAATTTTAACTCCATTGATATCGTGGAGCTGGGCAGGTATCTGGGTGCCTTCCAGTGAATCACTGACGATATTCTGCAGCAATTTTTAGGCGATGCAAGTCTTATCTATAATTGCCATTTATTTACACAAAAATGTTGATCTTTTGTCCTCACACATCTGAGAAATATATACTGCATGGATACCTAACGCATATTCCACATTACATTAAAATGTATTTAATCAGAAACATTCCAATTTCTGCGAACATGTAACGTAGATCTGTACTACCACAGCAGTGACATTTGAAGCAATGTTATTTACATTGAAATTCGTCAATAACATTGAACTATTTCCTATGAATGTGTCAAGATTCTGTTATAAAAAAATTCACGTCAACACAGCTTTACATTACTTGTCAAAATTATTTGTATGTAAACATTCATATTTTGTCATCTCGCTGTCAATGCCCGTGTAATCGATTTATAGTTGCACGATCGATATATATATATCGTTTCAGACAGAGATAAATCGACTGCATGCATTCATGGAAATTGCAGATATGGGGCACATTGATTGTTCTTGTTGCGCTTAGGTAAGAAGTGGACCATGCCTTTGAAAGAAACCATCCTGACGCATGCTCCCGAGTCAGTAAAACGTCTCCATTTTGCGCAGATAAAGAACAATGTTTAATCAATTCACTGGCTTTAAATAAACAACTTTCAATGAAAACATCTTTTTCTTCCTTTCTTTCCATTCCTCATAGCCGCAACAACGCAAGGCAGGTTTCCTTGAGTCGGCATAACTGAAAACAGGTATACCACCCATCAGCTTTGACCCACGACGTCAACATGTCGGAAAACCCGTATACGGGCTAATATGTTAATACTTAAGAAATGTAGATATGTGGTCATCCCCGGAAATAACATTACAACTGAATCTACCATCGATCAAAGAAAGGTCTCAGCACAAAAATCGCGCCTTCGGCTCCCACTTGCGAAAAATAACCTCTCTGCGAACCTATACCTCACCGAGTGAAGCTACAGATCACTTTTTAAATACAAAATCTTAATCTATTTCTCCTATAAATTAAGTATCGTCTTTAACTGAGCCACCACATAAATAGTAACGCCACCTAAGAACATGCACGTACAGAACACGCCGATGCCAGGGGTCAAAGCAAAGCCGTTGGACGGTATCCCCATCTTCATATGAGCCGGTGACTCAATGTACTCTAGAATATTTGCCATTCGTTCTTATCATAGCCACAATGAAGTGTGGCGTTAATCATGTGACTTGCGTGTAAGCACCATAAATGTATTATTTTTCCAACTAGTTCCCATAATAGGTCATGCAGCAGTGTACAATTTTAACGTGATGTGTAGCACGTGAGTAGAGTTTTATTATAAGTAAGTTGTTTAGTGTTGTGTAGAGTGTGTGAAATATGTATGGCACAGCACCACGTAGCCCAGATAAGTTGATGTACTGTACCTTACTCTAAGCCACCTACCCATCACACCACTAAATAGATGCGTGACATTACAAAGGTATGGACATGGTCCCTTGTGCTATAGGTCACTTTAAAATCCTAAAGGCTGCTAGATAATCACGAATAGTCGAAAAGTATTTATAGAAAAAGAAAGATCACAACTTTATGGCGGTTGTAGATGTATTAGAATAACAATGAGGACGTAGGTGGACGCGTAAAGACCGATTCATATTGATTTATTGGCACAGGATTTGCACTTAACGTTCGACAGCGTCAGTCATATGCGGGCATGTCTCATTAAGCTACCGACCGCAAGCCTCGTGCAACGAATTAATGTGATTATGAGTAAACCAGTTCTTGCTCTGCACGACAGGAATTAAATTTAGTGCCGATGTGTTCTAATGAGTCCGTTTAACAAGTACTCGTTCCAAGTATGTACAAGCATAAGAACAGATTTCGGTACACTGACTAAAGCTGGTGCATTTGGGCCTCAGATTCGGACTGACGGCTCGTGCTCTTAACCAGCTGACCTGGTTTCGGTTGTCCTTAATCACTTCAGGCAAATACCGGTAAAGTTTTCTTCAACAGGGCTATGAAAAATAGTAAAAACGTTGTTTGTAAACCTATGGAACGAAACTGCAGTGGTCATCGGTCCCTAGACTTGTAAACTACACTGCACCCATGCCCGAGAGAGGACTCTCACGTCTGACCAACAGTCCTGCCTGACAGTGGCGTAACTACGGGGGGGGGGGGATGAGGGGGGATAGAACCCCCCCCCCCGAACCCAAAAGAGGAAAGAAAGAAATTGTATAACAGCAATCTGGTAAAGGTAAAGATTGGAAAGTCGGGGTGTTTTACCATAAGCTTTCATTGGATTTCATTGAATTTAATCTTCAACGGGAGTGGTAGATGGTAGTCTGTCTGGAAACTGACTAAAATTTAGCTCGTCAAGCAGATCTATCCCACCAAAGCCAAGTCCTAGTTACGCCACTGCTGCCTGATGCCGGTAAACAGTTGTTTGTATTGATGCGGCTGTGATGACAATAAGTTTATACATAGTAATATCACTGAAAAATATCGTTGGGCGAATGAAAAAACTGAACTACTAAAACCAGTATCGAGAGCAGGTTTCGCGAACGATACGGAACCGTATACGTTAACCGGAGGCTGAGGTAATTCGGTTTAAGGAATGGCACGACTTTGGCGCTCGCCTTACCTTTAGGATTCCTCTTCGGCGCCACACACACAGTTGTCGAGAGAGCGCGGTCGCGAGCACACGCCACGTACTGGCTGGGCACTAGCAGCGCGGTAGGCGTCCTCTCCGCCCGGCAGCCGCGCACAGACTGTGGAGTGTGGAGCGGGCAGGCACAAGCCGCGGCCGCGTTGCTCCCGGCAGGGACACTCACACAGGCGCAGGCACAGGCGGCTATCGACCGGCGCGTGACGTCACGGCTGCTGGCGCGCTACCAGCCGCGCCGATCAGGTGGTCGCCAGACGGCAGGCAGACAACCCTCTCCGTCGAGGGCTACCGTCGCAGCTGATATCCAGCAGCGGCATTAGTTTCGTTATAACACTGCGCCACCGATAAACATTTCAAAACTTCCAGACTGAAACTTTCACTCTGCAGCGGATTGTGGGCTGATATGGAACTTCCTGGCAGATTAAAATTGTATGCCGGAACCGGGACTCGAACCTGGGACCTTTGCCTTGGTAAGTAGGAGGCGAGGTACTGGCGGAAGTAAAGTTGTGAGGCGGCATCGTGAGTCGTGTCGGGATACCACAGTCGGTAGTGCGCTTGCCCGCGAAAGGCAACGGTCCCAGGTTCGAGTCTCGGTTCTGGCACATAATTATAATCTGCCAGGAAGTTTCATATCAGCGCACACTCCGCTCTGATCTTTTCATTCTGGAAACATCCCTTAGGCTGTGGCTAAGCCATGTCTCCACCATATACTTTCTTCCAGGAGTGCTAGTCTTGCATGGTTCGCAGGAGAGCTTCTGTGAAGTTTGGAAAGTAGGAGGCGAGGTACTGGCGGAAGTAAAGTTGTGAGGCGGCATCGTGAGTCCTGTCGGGATAGCACAGTCGGTAGTGCGCTTGGTCCGCGAAAGGCAAAGGTCCCAAGTTCGAGTTCCGGTTCCGGCACACAATTTTAATCTGCCAGGAAGTTTCATTTCAAAAATTTCAGAAATAGAAATTACTTGCGCAATCTACGGCTGTGTTCACAGTGGTACCGACGAGCTGACGTCAGATGCCGTCGCCCGTTTTTGACTGAATACATCGGCCGACGGCGTGGTCACACTGCATCTGATACAGTGGCGCAGCCACGGGAGGGACGATTTTGAACACGGAAATCAAAAGCGGAAACATACGTACACATTTGCAGACCAATTCATAGACTAGAATCACCGCCTTGCAATGGCGTAACCAGGAGGTGGGCTGTCGGGGCCTATAATTCCTGATAAAGGATTTAACCAACTTGGGTTTTCCAATACTGCAATATCAGATCATAGATTCCGAAAAAATTGTGGAATCCAACCTCGGGGAAGATCAGTTTGGATTTATGAGAAATGTAGGAACACGGGAGGCAATATTCACATTACGACTTCTCTTAGAAGATAGGCTAAGTAAAGGGAAACCTACGTTATTAGCGTTTGTCGATTTGGAGAAAGCTTTTGACAATGTCGACTGGAATACACTCTTCGAAATTCTGAAGGTAGCAGGGGTAAAATATAGGGAGCGAAGAGTTATATTCAACCTATACAAAAACCAGACAGCGGTTATTAGAGTCGAAGGGCAAGAAAGGGACGCAGAGGTTGGGAACGGAGTAAGACAGGGTTGTAGTCTTCCCCCAATGTTGTTCAATCTGTACATTGAGTAGGCAGTGAAGGAATGGAAGTAGAAATTTGGAGAGGGCGTTAAAGTGCAGGGAAAAGAAATAAAAACATTGCGGTTTGCCGATGATATAGTAATTCTGTCAGAGACCGCAAAAGATCTGGAAGAGCAGTTGAATGGGATGGACAGTGTCTTGAAAGGAAGATATAAGATGAACATTAACAAGAGTAAAACGGAGATAATGTCAGAAAACCAGGCGATGCTGAAGGAATTAGATTAGGTAATGAGACAATAAAAGTAGTACATGAATTTTGTTATTTGGGTAGCAAGATAACTTCCGATGGCTGCAGTAAAGAAGATATAAAATGCAGAATGGCTATGGGAAGAAAAGCGTTTCTAAAGAAGCGAAACTTGTTAACATCCAATATTAATTTAAATGTTAGGAAGTCCTTTCTGAAAGCATTTGTCTGGAGTGTAGCATTGTATGGCAGTGAAACGTGCACAATAAGGAGTTCTGATAAAAAGATGATAGAAGCTTTTGAAATGTGGTGCTACAGACGAAAGATGAAAATTAGGTGGGTAGATTACGTGACTAATGAGGAGATGCTTAACCGAATCGGGGAGAAAAGGAGTTTCTGGCATATCCTGACTAAGAGAAGGGATAGATTGGTCGGGCACATTCTGAGACACCAAGGAATTGTCAACTTAGCATTAGAAGGAAGCGTGTGGGGTATAAATCGGCCGGCCGCGGTGGCCGAGGTGACTGAGGCGCTCCAGTCACGGTCAGCTCGGCCACTACGGTCGGGGGTTCGAATCCCCCCTCGGGCATGGATTTTTGTGCCGTCATAGTTTGTAAGTAGTTCATAAGTAGTTTGTAAGTTTAGGGACTGATAACCCCGTAGTTAAGTCCCATAAGCTTAACAAACATTTGAACATTTTTTGGTATAAATCGTAGAGGGAGACCGAGGGACGAATATAGTAAGCAGATTCAAAAGGGTTGTAAGTTGCCGAACATATTCTCAGATGAAGAGACTTGCACAGGACAGGGTAGTGTGGAGAGCTGCATCAAACCAGTCTGCGGACTGAAGACCACAACAACAACAACGCTATTTTTGTTATTTGTTACGGAGAAGTTAATTGAAGCCGTCAGAACGCACAGGCACAATCTCTTTCTTTCTTTCACTAAACACATCAGTTTCTCACAGTCCACATATATTGTGTGAGAGCGTCGGTCGATTTGACCGGTGAAAACAAACTGATTTGAATCCACATTCTGGCGATGAGGTCGGCTACACTACGACCGTGCCATAGTGGAGTATTGATTTGAAACGATCGGCTATTTTCCGCCGATATCGGTCGTCTGTATAATCCGATAACGGAGTCGCTGTGACCACCACCTCCATGGTGACCACAGCCTAAAGGTGAAAACGCAGAGGAACGGCGAGTCAAAAGTAAAGCGGCGCGTCAAGCTGGTTTTGTTTTAATGAAAGTGGTTAGGCTGGATGCAAAAAAATGTTGATAGTACCCTTCGGTTGCACAGTGGTAGAGTGCCAGACCAAACCCAAAGGTAGCGGGTTCGATTACTGGCAGGTCCTAGGATTTTTATCTGTCGCTTTCCACTTTCTTTCACCTCTGGCAGTATTGCTCATGTGAAAAATACCGAGTAGCACCGTGGTTCGGAACCCGCGTTAAACTGTAGGTCCCCCTATAACTGGCTGGGTAAGTCAGTTCGAAGGTTGGAGGAAGGCAACGGCATAGCACCTCCAAAGAGAACCATGCCTAGTAAAGCACTGTGTTGTTCAAACCAATCTTCGGATTGTTGACTGCTTTAAAAATGTTTGTTAAGGGTATGGGACTTAACTAAGGGGTCATCAGTCCCTAAACTTACAAACTACTTATCAACTGCCTTATACTAAGGACGGCACAAATATCCATGCCCGAGGGGGGATTCGAACCCCCGACCGTAGTGGCCGTGCAGACCGTGACTGGAGCGCCTCAGTCCCCTCGCCACCGCGGCCGGCGAGATTGCTTTACCTTTTTATGTTTATAGAGCTTATGGGACTGAACTACGGGGTCATCAGGCCCTAAACTTACAAACCACTTATGAACTAGCTAATACTAAAGACGGCCCAAATGTCCATGCCCGAGGGGGATTCGAACCCCCGACCGTAGTGGCCGTGCAGACCGTGACTGGAGCGCCTCAGTCCCCTCGCCACCGCGGCCGGCGAGATTGCTTTACCTTTTTATGTTTATAGAGCTTATGGGACTGAACTACGGGGTCATCAGGCCCTAAACTTACAAACCACTTATGAACTAGCTAATACTAAAGACGGCCCAAATGTCCATGCCCGAGGGGGATTCGAACCCCCGACCGTAGTGGCCGTGCAGACCGTGACTGGAGCGCCTCAGTCCCCTCGCCACCGCGGCCGGCGAGATTGCTTTACCTTTTTATGTTTATAGAGCTTATGGGACTGAACTACGGGGTCATTAGGCCCTAAACTTACAAACCACTTATGAACTAGCTAATACTAAAGACGGCCCAAATGTCCATGCCCGAGGGGGATTCGAACCCCCGACCGTAGTGGCCGTGCAGACCGTGACTGGAGCGCCTCAGTCCCCTCGCCACCGCGGCCGGCGAGATTGCTTTACCTTTTTATGTTTATAGAGCTTATGGGACTGAACTACGGGGTCATCAGGCCCTAAACTTACAAACCACTTATGAACTAGCTAATACTAAAGACGGCCCAAATGTCCATGCCCGAGGGGGATTCGAACCCCCGACCGTAGTGGCCGTGCAGACCGTGACTGGAGCGCCTCAGTCCCCTCGCCACCGCGGCCGGCGAGATTGCTTTACCTTTTTATGTTTATAGAGCTTATGGGACTGAACTACGGGGTCATCAGGCCCTAAACTTACAAACCACTTATGAACTAGCTAATACTAAAGACGGCCCAAATGTCCATGCCCGAGGGGGATTCGAACCCCCGACCGTAGTGGCCGTGCAGACCGTGACTGGAGCGCCTCAGTCCCCTCGCCACCGCGGCCGGCGAGATTGCTTTACCTTTTTATGTTTATAGAGCTTATGGGACTGAACTACGGGGTCATCAGGCCCTAAACTTACAAACCACTTATGAACTAGCTAATACTAAAGACGGCCCAAATGTCCATGCCCGAGGGGGATTCGAACCCCCGACCGTAGTGGCCGTGCAGACCGTGACTGGAGCGCCTCAGTCCCCTCGCCACCGCGGCCGGCGAGATTGCTTTACCTTTTTATGTTTATAGAGCTTATGGGACTGAACTACGGGGTCATCAGGCCCTAAACTTACAAACCACTTATGAACTAGCTAATACTAAAGACGGCCCAAATGTCCATGCCCGAGGGGGATTCGAACCCCCGACCGTAGTGGCCGTGCAGACCGTGACTGGAGCGCCTCAGTCCCCTCGCCACCGCGGCCGGCGAGATTGCTTTACCTTTTTATGTTTATAGAGCTTATGGGACTGAACTACGGGGTCATCAGGCCCTAAACTTACAAACCACTTATGAACTAGCTAATACTAAAGACGGCCCAAATGTCCATGCCCGAGGGGGATTCGAACCCCCGACCGTAGTGGCCGTGCAGACCGTGACTGGAGCGCCTCAGTCCCCTCGCCACCGCGGCCGGCGAGATTGCTTTACCTTTTTATGTTTATAGAGCTTATGGGACTGAACTACGGGGTCATCAGGCCCTAAACTTACAAACCACTTATGAACTAGCTAATACTAAAGACGGCCCAAATGTCCATGCCCGAGGGGGATTCGAACCCCCGACCGTAGTGGCCGTGCAGACCGTGACTGGAGCGCCTCAGTCCCCTCGCCACCGCGGCCGGCGAGATTGCTTTACCTTTTTATGTTTATAGAGCTTATGGGACTGAACTACGGGGTCATCAGGCCCTAAACTTACAAACCACTTATGAACTAGCTAATACTAAAGACGGCCCAAATGTCCATGCCCGAGGGGGATTCGAACCCCCGACCGTAGTGGCCGTGCAGACCGTGACTGGAGCGCCTCAGTCCCCTCGCCACCGCGGCCGGCGAGATTGCTTTACCTTTTTATGTTTATAGAGCTTATGGGACTGAACTACGGGGTCATCAGGCCCTAAACTTACAAACCACTTATGAACTAGCTAATACTAAAGACGGCCCAAATGTCCATGCCCGAGGGGGATTCGAACCCCCGACCGTAGTGGCCGTGCAGACCGTGACTGGAGCGCCTCAGTCCCCTCGCCACCGCGGCCGGCGAGATTGCTTTACCTTTTTATGTTTATAGAGCTTATGGGACTGAACTACGGGGTCATCAGGCCCTAAACTTACAAACCACTTATGAACTAGCTAATACTAAAGACGGCCCAAATGTCCATGCCCGAGGGGGATTCGAACCCCCGACCGTAGTGGCCGTGCAGACCGTGACTGGAGCGCCTCAGTCCCCTCGCCACCGCGGCCGGCGAGATTGCTTTACCTTTTTATGTTTATAGAGCTTATGGGACTGAACTACGGGGTCATCAGGCCCTAAACTTACAAACCACTTATGAACTAGCTAATACTAAAGACGGCCCAAATGTCCATGCCCGAGGGGGATTCGAACCCCCGACCGTAGTGGCCGTGCAGACCGTGACTGGAGCGCCTCAGTCCCCTCGCCACCGCGGCCGGCGAGATTGCTTTACCTTTTTATGTTTATAGAGCTTATGGGACTGAACTACGGGGTCATCAGGCCCTAAACTTACAAACCACTTATGAACTAGCTAATACTAAAGACGGCCCAAATGTCCATGCCCGAGGGGGATTCGAACCCCCGACCGTAGTGGCCGTGCAGACCGTGACTGGAGCGCCTCAGTCCCCTCGCCACCGCGGCCGGCGAGATTGCTTTACCTTTTTATGTTTATAGAGCTTATGGGACTGAACTACGGGGTCATCAGGCCCTAAACTTACAAACCACTTATGAACTAGCTAATACTAAAGACGGCCCAAATGTCCATGCCCGAGGGGGATTCGAACCCCCGACCGTAGTGGCCGTGCAGACCGTGACTGGAGCGCCTCAGTCCCCTCGCCACCGCGGCCGGCGAGATTGCTTTACCTTTTTATGTTTATAGAGCTTATGGGACTGAACTACGGGGTCATCAGGCCCTAAACTTACAAACCACTTATGAACTAGCTAATACTAAAGACGGCCCAAATGTCCATGCCCGAGGGGGATTCGAACCCCCGACCGTAGTGGCCGTGCAGACCGTGACTGGAGCGCCTCAGTCCCCTCGCCACCGCGGCCGGCGAGATTGCTTTACCTTTTTATGTTTATAGAGCTTATGGGACTGAACTACGGGGTCATCAGGCCCTAAACTTACAAACCACTTATGTACTAGCTAATACTAAAGACGGCCCAAATGTCCATGCCCGAGGGGGATTCGAACCCCCGACCGTAGTGGCCGTGCAGACCGTGACTGGAGCGCCTCAGTCCCCTCGCCACCGCGGCCGGCGAGATTGCTTTACCTTTTTATGTTTATAGAGCTTATGGGACTGAACTACGGGGTCATCAGGCCCTAAACTTACAAACCACTTATGAACTAGCTAATACTAAAGACGGCCCAAATGTCCATGCCCGAGGGGGATTCGAACCCCCGACCGTAGTGGCCGTGCAGACCGTGACTGGAGCGCCTCAGTCCCCTCGCCACCGCGGCCGGCGAGATTGCTTTACCTTTTTATGTTTATAGAGCTTATGGGACTGAACTACGGGGTCATCAGGCCCTAAACTTACAAACCACTTATGAACTAGCTAATACTAAAGACGGCCCAAATGTCCATGCCCGAGGGGGATTCGAACCCCCGACCGTAGTGGCCGTGCAGACCGTGACTGGAGCGCCTCAGTCCCCTCGCCACCGCGGCCGGCGAGATTGCTTTACCTTTTTATGTTTATAGAGCTTATGGGACTGAACTACGGGGTCATCAGGCCCTAAACTTACAAACCACTTATGAACTAGCTAATACTAAAGACGGCCCAAATGTCCATGCCCGAGGGGGATTCGAACCCCCGACCGTAGTGGCCGTGCAGACCGTGACTGGAGCGCCTCAGTCCCCTCGCCACCGCGGCCGGCGAGATTGCTTTACCTTTTTATGTTTATAGAGCTTATGGGACTGAACTACGGGGTCATCAGGCCCTAAACTTACAAACCACTTATGAACTAGCTAATACTAAAGACGGCCCAAATGTCCATGCCCGAGGGGGATTCGAACCCCCGACCGTAGTGGCCGTGCAGACCGTGACTGGAGCGCCTCAGTCCCCTCGCCACCGCGGCCGGCGAGATTGCTTTACCTTTTTATGTTTATAGAGCTTATGGGACTGAACTACGGGGTCATTAGGCCCTAAACTTACAAACCACTTATGAACTAGCTAATACTAAAGACGGCCCAAATGTCCATGCCCGAGGGGGATTCGAACCCCCGACCGTAGTGGCCGTGCAGACCGTGACTGGAGCGCCTCAGTCCCCTCGCCACCGCGGCCGGCGAGATTGCTTTACCTTTTTATGTTTATAGAGCTTATGGGACTGAACTACGGGGTCATTAGGCCCTAAACTTACAAACCACTTATGAACTAGCTAATACTAAAGACGGCCCAAATGTCCATGCCCGAGGGGGATTCGAACCCCCGACCGTAGTGGCCGTGCAGACCGTGACTGGAGCGCCTCAGTCCCCTCGCCACCGCGGCCGGCGAGATTGCTTTACCTTTTTATGTTTATAGAGCTTATGGGACTGAACTACGGGGTCATTAGGCCCTAAACTTACAAACCACTTATGAACTAGCTAATACTAAAGACGGCCCAAATGTCCATGCCCGAGGGGGATTCGAACCCCCGACCGTAGTGGCCGTGCAGACCGTGACTGGAGCGCCTCAGTCCCCTCGCCACCGCGGCCGGCGAGATTGCTTTACCTTTTTATGTTTATAGAGCTTATGGGACTGAACTACGGGGTCATTAGGCCCTAAACTTACAAACCACTTATGAACTAGCTAATACTAAAGACGGCCCAAATGTCCATGCCCGAGGGGGATTCGAACCCCCGACCGTAGTGGCCGTGCAGACCGTGACTGGAGCGCCTCAGTCCCCTCGCCACCGCGGCCGGCGAGATTGCTTTACCTTTTTATGTTTATAGAGCTTATGGGACTGAACTACGGGGTCATTAGGCCCTAAACTTACAAACCACTTATGAACTAGCTAATACTAAAGACGGCCCAAATGTCCATGCCCGAGGGGGATTCGAACCCCCGACCGTAGTGGCCGTGCAGACCGTGACTGGAGCGCCTCAGTCCCCTCGCCACCGCGGCCGGCGAGATTGCTTTACCTTTTTATGTTTATAGAGCTTATGGGACTGAACTACGGGGTCATTAGGCCCTAAACTTACAAACCACTTATGAACTAGCTAATACTAAAGACGGCCCAAATGTCCATGCCCGAGGGGGATTCGAACCCCCGACCGTAGTGGCCGTGCAGACCGTGACTGGAGCGCCTCAGTCCCCTCGCCACCGCGGCCGGCGAGATTGCTTTACCTTTTTATGTTTATAGAGCTTATGGGACTGAACTACGGGGTCATTAGGCCCTAAACTTACAAACCACTTATGAACTAGCTAATACTAAAGACGGCCCAAATGTCCATGCCCGAGGGGGATTCGAACCCCCGACCGTAGTGGCCGTGCAGACCGTGACTGGAGCGCCTCAGTCCCCTCGCCACCGCGGCCGGCGAGATTGCTTTACCTTTTTATGTTTATAGAGCTTATGGGACTGAACTACGGGGTCATTAGGCCCTAAACTTACAAACCACTTATGAACTAGCTAATACTAAAGACGGCCCAAATGTCCATGCCCGAGGGGGATTCGAACCCCCGACCGTAGTGGCCGTGCAGACCGTGACTGGAGCGCCTCAGTCCCCTCGCCACCGCGGCCGGCGAGATTGCTTTACCTTTTTATGTTTATAGAGCTTATGGGACTGAACTACGGGGTCATTAGGCCCTAAACTTACAAACCACTTATGAACTAGCTAATACTAAAGACGGCCCAAATGTCCATGCCCGAGGGGGATTCGAACCCCCGACCGTAGTGGCCGTGCAGACCGTGACTGGAGCGCCTCAGTCCCCTCGCCACCGCGGCCGGCGAGATTGCTTTACCTTTTTATGTTTATAGAGCTTATGGGACTGAACTACGGGGTCATTAGGCCCTAAACTTACAAACCACTTATGAACTAGCTAATACTAAAGACGGCCCAAATGTCCATGCCCGAGGGGGATTCGAACCCCCGACCGTAGTGGCCGTGCAGACCGTGACTGGAGCGCCTCAGTCCCCTCGCCACCGCGGCCGGCGAGATTGCTTTACCTTTTTATGTTTATAGAGCTTATGGGACTGAACTACGGGGTCATCAGGCCCTAAACTTACAAACCACTTATGAACTAGCTAATACTAAAGACGGCCCAAATGTCCATGCCCGAGGGGGATTCGAACCCCCGACCGTAGTGGCCGTGCAGACCGTGACTGGAGCGCCTCAGTCCCCTCGCCACCGCGGCCGGCGAGATTGCTTTACCTTTTTATGTTTATAGAGCTTATGGGACTGAACTACGGGGTCATTAGGCCCTAAACTTACAAACCACTTATGAACTAGCTAATACTAAAGACGGCCCAAATGTCCATGCCCGAGGGGGATTCGAACCCCCGACCGTAGTGGCCGTGCAGACCGTGACTGGAGCGCCTCAGTCCCCTCGCCACCGCGGCCGGCGAGATTGCTTTACCTTTTTATGTTTATAGAGCTTATGGGACTGAACTACGGGGTCATTAGGCCCTAAACTTACAAACCACTTATGAACTAGCTAATACTAAAGACGGCCCAAATGTCCATGCCCGAGGGGGATTCGAACCCCCGACCGTAGTGGCCGTGCAGACCGTGACTGGAGCGCCTCAGTCCCCTCGCCACCGCGGCCGGCGAGATTGCTTTACCTTTTTATGTTTATAGAGCTTATGGGACTGAACTACGGGGTCATTAGGCCCTAAACTTACAAACCACTTATGAACTAGCTAATACTAAAGACGGCCCAAATGTCCATGCCCGAGGGGGATTCGAACCCCCGACCGTAGTGGCCGTGCAGACCGTGACTGGAGCGCCTCAGTCCCCTCGCCACCGCGGCCGGCGAGATTGCTTTACCTTTTTATGTTTATAGAGCTTATGGGACTGAACTACGGGGTCATCAGGCCCTAAACTTACAAACCACTTATGAACTAGCTAATACTAAAGACGGCCCAAATGTCCATGCCCGAGGGGGATTCGAACCCCCGACCGTAGTGGCCGTGCAGACCGTGACTGGAGCGCCTCAGTCCCCTCGCCACCGCGGCCGGCGAGATTGCTTTACCTTTTTATGTTTATAGAGCTTATGGGACTGAACTACGGGGTCATTAGGCCCTAAACTTACAAACCACTTATGAACTAGCTAATACTAAAGACGGCCCAAATGTCCATGCCCGAGGGGGATTCGAACCCCCGACCGTAGTGGCCGTGCAGACCGTGACTGGAGCGCCTCAGTCCCCTCGCCACCGCGGCCGGCGAGATTGCTTTACCTTTTTATGTTTATAGAGCTTATGGGACTGAACTACGGGGTCATTAGGCCCTAAACTTACAAACCACTTATGAACTAGCTAATACTAAAGACGGCCCAAATGTCCATGCCCGAGGGGGATTCGAACCCCCGACCGTAGTGGCCGTGCAGACCGTGACTGGAGCGCCTCAGTCCCCTCGCCACCGCGGCCGGCGAGATTGCTTTACCTTTTTATGTTTATAGAGCTTATGGGACTGAACTACGGGGTCATCAGGCCCTAAACTTACAAACCACTTATGAACTAGCTAATACTAAAGACGGCCCAAATGTCCATGCCCGAGGGGGATTCGAACCCCCGACCGTAGTGGCCGTGCAGACCGTGACTGGAGCGCCTCAGTCCCCTCGCCACCGCGGCCGGCGAGATTGCTTTACCTTTTTATGTTTATAGAGCTTATGGGACTGAACTACGGGGTCATTAGGCCCTAAACTTACAAACCACTTATGAACTAGCTAATACTAAAGACGGCCCAAATGTCCATGCCCGAGGGGGATTCGAACCCCCGACCGTAGTGGCCGTGCAGACCGTGACTGGAGCGCCTCAGTCCCCTCGCCACCGCGGCCGGCGAGATTGCTTTACCTTTTTATGTTTATAGAGCTTATGGGACTGAACTACGGGGTCATCAGGCCCTAAACTTACAAACCACTTATGAACTAGCTAATACTAAAGACGGCCCAAATGTCCATGCCCGAGGGGGATTCGAACCCCCGACCGTAGTGGCCGTGCAGACCGTGACTGGAGCGCCTCAGTCCCCTCGCCACCGCGGCCGGCGAGATTGCTTTACCTTTTTATGTTTATAGAGCTTATGGGACTGAACTACGGGGTCATTAGGCCCTAAACTTACAAACCACTTATGAACTAGCTAATACTAAAGACGGCCCAAATGTCCATGCCCGAGGGGGATTCGAACCCCCGACCGTAGTGGCCGTGCAGACCGTGACTGGAGCGCCTCAGTCCCCTCGCCACCGCGGCCGGCGAGATTGCTTTACCTTTTTATGTTTATAGAGCTTATGGGACTGAACTACGGGGTCATTAGGCCCTAAACTTACAAACCACTTATGAACTAGCTAATACTAAAGACGGCCCAAATGTCCATGCCCGAGGGGGATTCGAACCCCCGACCGTAGTGGCCGTGCAGACCGTGACTGGAGCGCCTCAGTCCCCTCGCCACCGCGGCCGGCGAGATTGCTTTACCTTTTTATGTTTATAGAGCTTATGGGACTGAACTACGGGGTCATTAGGCCCTAAACTTACAAACCACTTATGAACTAGCTAATACTAAAGACGGCCCAAATGTCCATGCCCGAGGGGGATTCGAACCCCCGACCGTAGTGGCCGTGCAGACCGTGACTGGAGCGCCTCAGTCCCCTCGCCACCGCGGCCGGCGAGATTGCTTTACCTTTTTATGTTTATAGAGCTTATGGGACTGAACTACGGGGTCATCAGGCCCTAAACTTACAAACCACTTATGAACTAGCTAATACTAAAGACGGCCCAAATGTCCATGCCCGAGGGGGATTCGAACCCCCGACCGTAGTGGCCGTGCAGACCGTGACTGGAGCGCCTCAGTCCCCTCGCCACCGCGGCCGGCGAGATTGCTTTACCTTTTTATGTTTATAGAGCTTATGGGACTGAACTACGGGGTCATTAGGCCCTAAACTTACAAACCACTTATGAACTAGCTAATACTAAAGACGGCCCAAATGTCCATGCCCGAGGGGGATTCGAACCCCCGACCGTAGTGGCCGTGCAGACCGTGACTGGAGCGCCTCAGTCCCCTCGCCACCGCGGCCGGCGAGATTGCTTTACCTTTTTATGTTTATAGAGCTTATGGGACTGAACTACGGGGTCATTAGGCCCTAAACTTACAAACCACTTATGAACTAGCTAATACTAAAGACGGCCCAAATGTCCATGCCCGAGGGGGATTCGAACCCCCGACCGTAGTGGCCGTGCAGACCGTGACTGGAGCGCCTCAGTCCCCTCGCCACCGCGGCCGGCGAGATTGCTTTACCTTTTTATGTTTATAGAGCTTATGGGACTGAACTACGGGGTCATTAGGCCCTAAACTTACAAACCACTTATGAACTAGCTAATACTAAAGACGGCCCAAATGTCCATGCCCGAGGGGGATTCGAACCCCCGACCGTAGTGGCCGTGCAGACCGTGACTGGAGCGCCTCAGTCCCCTCGCCACCGCGGCCGGCGAGATTGCTTTACCTTTTTATGTTTATAGAGCTTATGGGACTGAACTACGGGGTCATTAGGCCCTAAACTTACAAACCACTTATGAACTAGCTAATACTAAAGACGGCCCAAATGTCCATGCCCGAGGGGGATTCGAACCCCCGACCGTAGTGGCCGTGCAGACCGTGACTGGAGCGCCTCAGTCCCCTCGCCACCGCGGCCGGCGAGATTGCTTTACCTTTTTATGTTTATAGAGCTTATGGGACTGAACTACGGGGTCATTAGGCCCTAAACTTACAAACCACTTATGAACTAGCTAATACTAAAGACGGCCCAAATGTCCATGCCCGAGGGGGATTCGAACCCCCGACCGTAGTGGCCGTGCAGACCGTGACTGGAGCGCCTCAGTCCCCTCGCCACCGCGGCCGGCGAGATTGCTTTACCTTTTTATGTTTATAGAGCTTATGGGACTGAACTACGGGGTCATTAGGCCCTAAACTTACAAACCACTTATGAACTAGCTAATACTAAAGACGGCCCAAATGTCCATGCCCGAGGGGGATTCGAACCCCCGACCGTAGTGGCCGTGCAGACCGTGACTGGAGCGCCTCAGTCCCCTCGCCACCGCGGCCGGCGAGATTGCTTTACCTTTTTATGTTTATAGAGCTTATGGGACTGAACTACGGGGTCATTAGGCCCTAAACTTACAAACCACTTATGAACTAGCTAATACTAAAGACGGCCCAAATGTCCATGCCCGAGGGGGATTCGAACCCCCGACCGTAGTGGCCGTGCAGACCGTGACTGGAGCGCCTCAGTCCCCTCGCCACCGCGGCCGGCGAGATTGCTTTACCTTTTTATGTTTATAGAGCTTATGGGACTGAACTACGGGGTCATTAGGCCCTAAACTTACAAACCACTTATGAACTAGCTAATACTAAAGACGGCCCAAATGTCCATGCCCGAGGGGGAT
Organism: Locusta migratoria; assembly: GCA_026315105.1. NCBI lineage: Eukaryota > Metazoa > Arthropoda > Insecta > Orthoptera > Acrididae > Locusta > Locusta migratoria. The sequence continues at coordinate 628,436,067 of CM048745.1, forward strand.
TCGAACCCCCGACCGTAGTGGCCGTGCAGACCGTGACTGGAGCGCCTCAGTCCCCTCGCCACCGCGGCCGGCGAGATTGCTTTACCTTTTTATGTTTATAGAGCTTATGGGACTGAACTACGGGGTCATTAGGCCCTAAACTTACAAACCACTTATGAACTAGCTAATACTAAAGACGGCCCAAATGTCCATGCCCGAGGGGGATTCGAACCCCCGACCGTAGTGGCCGTGCAGACCGTGACTGGAGCGCCTCAGTCCCCTCGCCACCGCGGCCGGCGAGATTGCTTTACCTTTTTATGTTTATAGAGCTTATGGGACTGAACTACGGGGTCATTAGGCCCTAAACTTACAAACCACTTATGAACTAGCTAATACTAAAGACGGCCCAAATGTCCATGCCCGAGGGGGATTCGAACCCCCGACCGTAGTGGCCGTGCAGACCGTGACTGGAGCGCCTCAGTCCCCTCGCCACCGCGGCCGGCGAGATTGCTTTACCTTTTTATGTTTATAGAGCTTATGGGACTGAACTACGGGGTCATTAGGCCCTAAACTTACAAACCACTTATGAACTAGCTAATACTAAAGACGGCCCAAATGTCCATGCCCGAGGGGGATTCGAACCCCCGACCGTAGTGGCCGTGCAGACCGTGACTGGAGCGCCTCAGTCCCCTCGCCACCGCGGCCGGCGAGATTGCTTTACCTTTTTATGTTTATAGAGCTTATGGGACTGAACTACGGGGTCATCAGGCCCTAAACTTACAAACCACTTATGAACTAGCTAATACTAAAGACGGCCCAAATGTCCATGCCCGAGGGGGATTCGAACCCCCGACCGTAGTGGCCGTGCAGACCGTGACTGGAGCGCCTCAGTCCCCTCGCCACCGCGGCCGGCGAGATTGCTTTACCTTTTTATGTTTATAGAGCTTATGGGACTGAACTACGGGGTCATCAGGCCCTAAACTTACAAACCACTTATGAACTAGCTAATACTAAAGACGGCCCAAATGTCCATGCCCGAGGGGGATTCGAACCCCCGACCGTAGTGGCCGTGCAGACCGTGACTGGAGCGCCTCAGTCCCCTCGCCACCGCGGCCGGCGAGATTGCTTTACCTTTTTATGTTTATAGAGCTTATGGGACTGAACTACGGGGTCATTAGGCCCTAAACTTACAAACCACTTATGAACTAGCTAATACTAAAGACGGCCCAAATGTCCATGCCCGAGGGGGATTCGAACCCCCGACCGTAGTGGCCGTGCAGACCGTGACTGGAGCGCCTCAGTCCCCTCGCCACCGCGGCCGGCGAGATTGCTTTACCTTTTTATGTTTATAGAGCTTATGGGACTGAACTACGGGGTCATTAGGCCCTAAACTTACAAACCACTTATGAACTAGCTAATACTAAAGACGGCCCAAATGTCCATGCCCGAGGGGGATTCGAACCCCCGACCGTAGTGGCCGTGCAGACCGTGACTGGAGCGCCTCAGTCCCCTCGCCACCGCGGCCGGCGAGATTGCTTTACCTTTTTATGTTTATAGAGCTTATGGGACTGAACTACGGGGTCATTAGGCCCTAAACTTACAAACCACTTATGAACTAGCTAATACTAAAGACGGCCCAAATGTCCATGCCCGAGGGGGATTCGAACCCCCGACCGTAGTGGCCGTGCAGACCGTGACTGGAGCGCCTCAGTCCCCTCGCCACCGCGGCCGGCGAGATTGCTTTACCTTTTTATGTTTATAGAGCTTATGGGACTGAACTACGGGGTCATTAGGCCCTAAACTTACAAACCACTTATGAACTAGCTAATACTAAAGACGGCCCAAATGTCCATGCCCGAGGGGGATTCGAACCCCCGACCGTAGTGGCCGTGCAGACCGTGACTGGAGCGCCTCAGTCCCCTCGCCACCGCGGCCGGCGAGATTGCTTTACCTTTTTATGTTTATAGAGCTTATGGGACTGAACTACGGGGTCATTAGGCCCTAAACTTACAAACCACTTATGAACTAGCTAATACTAAAGACGGCCCAAATGTCCATGCCCGAGGGGGATTCGAACCCCCGACCGTAGTGGCCGTGCAGACCGTGACTGGAGCGCCTCAGTCCCCTCGCCACCGCGGCCGGCGAGATTGCTTTACCTTTTTATGTTTATAGAGCTTATGGGACTGAACTACGGGGTCATTAGGCCCTAAACTTACAAACCACTTATGAACTAGCTAATACTAAAGACGGCCCAAATGTCCATGCCCGAGGGGGATTCGAACCCCCGACCGTAGTGGCCGTGCAGACCGTGACTGGAGCGCCTCAGTCCCCTCGCCACCGCGGCCGGCGAGATTGCTTTACCTTTTTATGTTTATAGAGCTTATGGGACTGAACTACGGGGTCATTAGGCCCTAAACTTACAAACCACTTATGAACTAGCTAATACTAAAGACGGCCCAAATGTCCATGCCCGAGGGGGATTCGAACCCCCGACCGTAGTGGCCGTGCAGACCGTGACTGGAGCGCCTCAGTCCCCTCGCCACCGCGGCCGGCGAGATTGCTTTACCTTTTTATGTTTATAGAGCTTATGGGACTGAACTACGGGGTCATTAGGCCCTAAACTTACAAACCACTTATGAACTAGCTAATACTAAAGACGGCCCAAATGTCCATGCCCGAGGGGGATTCGAACCCCCGACCGTAGTGGCCGTGCAGACCGTGACTGGAGCGCCTCAGTCCCCTCGCCACCGCGGCCGGCGAGATTGCTTTACCTTTTTATGTTTATAGAGCTTATGGGACTGAACTACGGGGTCATTAGGCCCTAAACTTACAAACCACTTATGAACTAGCTAATACTAAAGACGGCCCAAATGTCCATGCCCGAGGGGGATTCGAACCCCCGACCGTAGTGGCCGTGCAGACCGTGACTGGAGCGCCTCAGTCCCCTCGCCACCGCGGCCGGCGAGATTGCTTTACCTTTTTATGTTTATAGAGCTTATGGGACTGAACTACGGGGTCATTAGGCCCTAAACTTACAAACCACTTATGAACTAGCTAATACTAAAGACGGCCCAAATGTCCATGCCCGAGGGGGATTCGAACCCCCGACCGTAGTGGCCGTGCAGACCGTGACTGGAGCGCCTCAGTCCCCTCGCCACCGCGGCCGGCGAGATTGCTTTACCTTTTTATGTTTATAGAGCTTATGGGACTGAACTACGGGGTCATCAGGCCCTAAACTTACAAACCACTTATGAACTAGCTAATACTAAAGACGGCCCAAATGTCCATGCCCGAGGGGGATTCGAACCCCCGACCGTAGTGGCCGTGCAGACCGTGACTGGAGCGCCTCAGTCCCCTCGCCACCGCGGCCGGCGAGATTGCTTTACCTTTTTATGTTTATAGAGCTTATGGGACTGAACTACGGGGTCATTAGGCCCTAAACTTACAAACCACTTATGAACTAGCTAATACTAAAGACGGCCCAAATGTCCATGCCCGAGGGGGATTCGAACCCCGACCGTAGTGGCCGTGCAGACCGTGACTGGAGCGCCTCAGTCCCCTCGCCACCGCGGCCGGCGAGATTGCTTTACCTTTTTATGTTTATAGAGCTTATGGGACTGAACTACGGGGTCATTAGGCCCTAAACTTACAAACCACTTATGAACTAGCTAATACTAAAGACGGCCCAAATGTCCATGCCCGAGGGGGATTCGAACCCCCGACCGTAGTGGCCGTGCAGACCGTGACTGGAGCGCCTCAGTCCCCTCGCCACCGCGGCCGGCGAGATTGCTTTACCTTTTTATGTTTATAGAGCTTATGGGACTGAACTACGGGGTCATTAGGCCCTAAACTTACAAACCACTTATGAACTAGCTAATACTAAAGACGGCCCAAATGTCCATGCCCGAGGGGGATTCGAACCCCGACCGTAGTGGCCGTGCAGACCGTGACTGGAGCGCCTCAGTCCCCTCGCCACCGCGGCCGGCGAGATTGCTTTACCTTTTTATGTTTATAGAGCTTATGGGACTGAACTACGGGGTCATTAGGCCCTAAACTTACAAACCACTTATGAACTAGCTAATACTAAAGACGGCCCAAATGTCCATGCCCGAGGGGGATTCGAACCCCCGACCGTAGTGGCCGTGCAGACCGTGACTGGAGCGCCTCAGTCCCCTCGCCACCCGCGGCCGGCGAGATTGCTTTACCTTTTTATGTTTATAGAGCTTATGGGACTGAACTACGGGGTCATTAGGCCCTAAACTTACAAACCACTTATGAACTAGCTAATACTAAAGACGGCCCAAATGTCCATGCCCGAGGGGGATTCGAACCCCCGACCGTAGTGGCCGTGCAGACCGTGACTGGAGCGCCTCAGTCCCCTCGCCACCGCGGCCGGCGAGATTGCTTTACCTTTTTATGTTTATAGAGCTTATGGGACTGAACTACGGGGTCATTAGGCCCTAAACTTACAAACCACTTATGAACTAGCTAATACTAAAGACGGCCCAAATGTCCATGCCCGAGGGGGATTCGAACCCCCGACCGTAGTGGCCGTGCAGACCGTGACTGGAGCGCCTCAGTCCCCTCGCCACCGCGGCCGGCGAGATTGCTTTACCTTTTTATGTTTATAGAGCTTATGGGACTGAACTACGGGGTCATTAGGCCCTAAACTTACAAACCACTTATGAACTAGCTAATACTAAAGACGGCCCAAATGTCCATGCCCGAGGGGGATTCGAACCCCCGACCGTAGTGGCCGTGCAGACCGTGACTGGAGCGCCTCAGTCCCCTCGCCACCGCGGCCGGCGAGATTGCTTTACCTTTTTATGTTTATAGAGCTTATGGGACTGAACTACGGGGTCATTAGGCCCTAAACTTACAAACCACTTATGAACTAGCTAATACTAAAGACGGCCCAAATGTCCATGCCCGAGGGGGATTCGAACCCCCGACCGTAGTGGCCGTGCAGACCGTGACTGGAGCGCCTCAGTCCCCTCGCCACCGCGGCCGGCGAGATTGCTTTACCTTTTTATGTTTATAGAGCTTATGGGACTGAACTACGGGGTCATTAGGCCCTAAACTTACAAACCACTTATGAACTAGCTAATACTAAAGACGGCCCAAATGTCCATGCCCGAGGGGGATTCGAACCCCCGACCGTAGTGGCCGTGCAGACCGTGACTGGAGCGCCTCAGTCCCCTCGCCACCGCGGCCGGCGAGATTGCTTTACCTTTTTATGTTTATAGAGCTTATGGGACTGAACTACGGGGTCATTAGGCCCTAAACTTACAAACCACTTATGAACTAGCTAATACTAAAGACGGCCCAAATGTCCATGCCCGAGGGGGATTCGAACCCCCGACCGTAGTGGCCGTGCAGACCGTGACTGGAGCGCCTCAGTCCCCTCGCCACCGCGGCCGGCGAGATTGCTTTACCTTTTTATGTTTATAGAGCTTATGGGACTGAACTACGGGGTCATTAGGCCCTAAACTTACAAACCACTTATGAACTAGCTAATACTAAAGACGGCCCAAATGTCCATGCCCGAGGGGGATTCGAACCCCCGACCGTAGTGGCCGTGCAGACCGTGACTGGAGCGCCTCAGTCCCCTCGCCACCGCGGCCGGCGAGATTGCTTTACCTTTTTATGTTTATAGAGCTTATGGGACTGAACTACGGGGTCATTAGGCCCTAAACTTACAAACCACTTATGAACTAGCTAATACTAAAGACGGCCCAAATGTCCATGCCCGAGGGGGATTCGAACCCCCGACCGTAGTGGCCGTGCAGACCGTGACTGGAGCGCCTCAGTCCCCTCGCCACCGCGGCCGGCGAGATTGCTTTACCTTTTTATGTTTATAGAGCTTATGGGACTGAACTACGGGGTCATTAGGCCCTAAACTTACAAACCACTTATGAACTAGCTAATACTAAAGACGGCCCAAATGTCCATGCCCGAGGGGGATTCGAACCCCCGACCGTAGTGGCCGTGCAGACCGTGACTGGAGCGCCTCAGTCCCCTCGCCACCGCGGCCGGCGAGATTGCTTTACCTTTTTATGTTTATAGAGCTTATGGGACTGAACTACGGGGTCATTAGGCCCTAAACTTACAAACCACTTATGAACTAGCTAATACTAAAGACGGCCCAAATGTCCATGCCCGAGGGGGATTCGAACCCCCGACCGTAGTGGCCGTGCAGACCGTGACTGGAGCGCCTCAGTCCCCTCGCCACCGCGGCCGGCGAGATTGCTTTACCTTTTTATGTTTATAGAGCTTATGGGACTGAACTACGGGGTCATCAGGCCCTAAACTTACAAACCACTTATGAACTAGCTAATACTAAAGACGGCCCAAATGTCCATGCCCGAGGGGGATTCGAACCCCCGACCGTAGTGGCCGTGCAGACCGTGACTGGAGCGCCTCAGTCCCCTCGCCACCGCGGCCGGCGAGATTGCTTTACCTTTTTATGTTTATAGAGCTTATGGGACTGAACTACGGGGTCATTAGGCCCTAAACTTACAAACCACTTATGAACTAGCTAATACTAAAGACGGCCCAAATGTCCATGCCCGAGGGGGATTCGAACCCCCGACCGTAGTGGCCGTGCAGACCGTGACTGGAGCGCCTCAGTCCCCTCGCCACCGCGGCCGGCGAGATTGCTTTACCTTTTTATGTTTATAGAGCTTATGGGACTGAACTACGGGGTCATCAGGCCCTAAACTTACAAACCACTTATGAACTAGCTAATACTAAAGACGGCCCAAATGTCCATGCCCGAGGGGGATTCGAACCCCCGACCGTAGTGGCCGTGCAGACCGTGACTGGAGCGCCTCAGTCCCCTCGCCACCGCGGCCGGCGAGATTGCTTTACCTTTTTATGTTTATAGAGCTTATGGGACTGAACTACGGGGTCATTAGGCCCTAAACTTACAAACCACTTATGAACTAGCTAATACTAAAGACGGCCCAAATGTCCATGCCCGAGGGGGATTCGAACCCCCGACCGTAGTGGCCGTGCAGACCGTGACTGAGCGCCTCAGTCCCCTCGCCACCGCGGCCGGCGAGATTGCTTTACCTTTTTATGTTTATAGAGCTTATGGGACTGAACTACGGGGTCATCAGGCCCTAAACTTACAAACCACTTATGAACTAGCTAATACTAAAGACGGCCCAAATGTCCATGCCCGAGGGGGATTCGAACCCCCGACCGTAGTGGCCGTGCAGACCGTGACTGGAGCGCCTCAGTCCCCTCGCCACCGCGGCCGGCGAGATTGCTTTACCTTTTTATGTTTATAGAGCTTATGGGACTGAACTACGGGGTCATTAGGCCCTAAACTTACAAACCACTTATGAACTAGCTAATACTAAAGACGGCCCAAATGTCCATGCCCGAGGGGGATTCGAACCCCCGACCGTAGTGGCCGTGCAGACCGTGACTGGAGCGCCTCAGTCCCCTCGCCACCGCGGCCGGCGAGATTGCTTTACCTTTTTATGTTTATAGAGCTTATGGGACTGAACTACGGGGTCATTAGGCCCTAAACTTACAAACCACTTATGAACTAGCTAATACTAAAGACGGCCCAAATGTCCATGCCCGAGGGGGATTCGAACCCCCGACCGTAGTGGCCGTGCAGACCGTGACTGGAGCGCCTCAGTCCCCTCGCCACCGCGGCCGGCGAGATTGCTTTACCTTTTTATGTTTATAGAGCTTATGGGACTGAACTACGGGGTCATCAGGCCCTAAACTTACAAACCACTTATGAACTAGCTAATACTAAAGACGGCCCAAATGTCCATGCCCGAGGGGGATTCGAACCCCCGACCGTAGTGGCCGTGCAGACCGTGACTGGAGCGCCTCAGTCCCCTCGCCACCGCGGCCGGCGAGATTGCTTTACCTTTTTATGTTTATAGAGCTTATGGGACTGAACTACGGGGTCATTAGGCCCTAAACTTACAAACCACTTATGAACTAGCTAATACTAAAGACGGCCCAAATGTCCATGCCCGAGGGGGATTCGAACCCCCGACCGTAGTGGCCGTGCAGACCGTGACTGGAGCGCCTCAGTCCCCTCGCCACCGCGGCCGGCGAGATTGCTTTACCTTTTTATGTTTATAGAGCTTATGGGACTGAACTACGGGGTCATTAGGCCCTAAACTTACAAACCACTTATGAACTAGCTAATACTAAAGACGGCCCAAATGTCCATGCCCGAGGGGGATTCGAACCCCCGACCGTAGTGGCCGTGCAGACCGTGACTGGAGCGCCTCAGTCCCCTCGCCACCGCGGCCGGCGAGATTGCTTTACCTTTTTATGTTTATAGAGCTTATGGGACTGAACTACGGGGTCATTAGGCCCTAAACTTACAAACCACTTATGAACTAGCTAATACTAAAGACGGCCCAAATGTCCATGCCCGAGGGGGATTCGAACCCCCGACCGTAGTGGCCGTGCAGACCGTGACTGGAGCGCCTCAGTCCCCTCGCCACCGCGGCCGGCGAGATTGCTTTACCTTTTATGTTTATAGAGCTTATGGGAACT